>NC_061167.1:37737982-37832982 GCF_022113875.1 Hydra vulgaris | reverse complement strand
GCTTTCCCGCTTAGACTCTTCTACAGCTTGCAGCCCGGACAACATACCTGTTATAGTCTTGCAGAAGTGTTCTACTGAGCTGTCGTCTATCTTTTCAAAACTATTCAACAAGTGCTTATCAGAGTCTTGTTTTCCAGCCTGCTGGAAAGCAGCATCTGTTATGCCTACTTTTAAAAATTCTGGAGAGCGATCTGAATCTTCTAACTACCGTCCCATTAGTCTTTTTCCTATCATAAGCAAGGTTTTTGAATCTTTAATTAACAAACACTTAATCTCTCATCTCGAATCTCATAACCTACTTTCTGATCATCAATATGGATTTCGACCTTCTCGTTCTACGGCTGATTTGCTATCAGTAATAACCGATAGGTTTTATCATGCATTAGATAAAGGTGGAGAGGTTAAAGCCATCACTCTTGACATTTCTAAAGCGTTTGATAAAGTTTGGCATGCTGGTCTTATCCATAAGCTTTCTTCTTATGGTGTATCTGGAAACATCTTTAAGATTATTGAATTCTTTCTTTCCAATAGTAGTATAAAAGTTGTCCTTGATGGACAGCACTCTTCTTCTTATTCTGTAACCTCAGGGGTTCCCCAAGGTTCAATCCTTGGCCCTATACTCTTTTTAATTTACATTAACGATCTTCCAGATATTCTCACATCTAAGGTGGCATTGTTTGCTGATGATACTACCATTTATTCTTGTCAGGATAAGAAGCCAACTCCCTCTGATTGCTTGCTGGGGGCATCTGAGCTTGAAAAGGATCTCACTTCTGCTCAGCATGGGGCTCACAGTGGCTGGTGAACTTTTATTCAGATAAAACTCAATTTTTTTCGGCCAATTGTTATCGCAATAATTTAGACCTTCCTATATTTATGAACGGTAATGTACTCGATGAGTCTCCTACCTTCACCTTCTAGGATTAACTGTTACTTATGATCTTTCTTGGAAACCTTAAATCAAATCCGTTTCAAAATAAGCATCTGCTAAAGTTGCTTCTCTTTATCAAGCTCGTCACTTTCTTACTCTGGATTCTATTCTTTATCTCTATAAATCTCAAATCCGGCCTTGTATAGAATACTGTTGCCATATCTGGGGCGGATCTTCTAATGATGCCCTTTCTCTTTTAGACAAGGTGCAAAAACGCATTGTAAACATAGTTGGACCTGCTCTTGCAGCTAACCTTCAACCTCTATCACATCGTCGTAATGTTGCTTCTCTTTCTCTTTTCTACAAATACTATAATGGGCACTGCTCGAAGGAGCTAGCGTCTCTTGTACCATCTACTAAAATTCATTCTCGTGTTACTCGTCATTCAATCAAGTCTCATCCATTTTCTGTTACTGTTCCTAAGTGTTCCAAAAACTCTTATTTGTCTAGTTTTTTTCCTCGAACATCAGTTCTTTGGAAATCACTTCCTTCATCTTGCTTTCCTGATTCATATAATTTGCAATCTTTTAAGTCGTCTGTCAATCGTTATCTTGCACTCCAATCTTCATCTTTTCTCTTCCAGTAACTTCCAACACTAATTAGTGCTTGCTTGCAGCCTTGTTGGAAGCGAAGATGAAAAGAAAAAAAAATATATATATATATATATATATATATATATATATATATATATATATACACCTACTCACACACACACATATATATATTATATTCTACTTACATATATATATATATATATATATATATATATATATATTATATTCTACTTAAGTATGTTTAAAGTAGAATATAATATATATTTGTGTGTGTGTGAGTAGGTGTGTGTATATATATATATATATATACATACATACATACATACATACATACATACATACATACTTACATACATACATATATATATATATATATATTTATATATATATATATATATATATATATATAAATTCATATATATATATATATATATATTAGGTTGACCGGAAAGTAATGTCGTTTTTGCGCATGTTGACATTCGATAATCGTTGGCCAGTTTATTGTGTATCTCGAACACGTGCACAGGTTATTTTTATATTAGTGTGACTTGTTTACTTCTAAATTATTTAAAATTAAATAGTTTTCTTTGCAAATTGGAGTGAAATGGCATACGAAATACAGGAAGTACGTATTCGTCATTGTATGCTTTTTGAATTTCGCAAGGGTAATAACGCTACAGTTGCGACTAAGAACATTAGTAATGTTTACCCAGGTTCATTAGATGTTCGCAAATGCCAAAGATGATTTTCCAAGTTTAGATCTGGGAATTTTGATCTTTCTGACGCCCATCGACCAGGAAGACCAATGTCATTAGACAACGACGTTCTAAGGGCAGAAGTTGAAGCAAATCCATGCCAAACCATCAAAGAATTGTCGAACACCCTTAACCAACCTTTGTCGACCATCCAAGAACATTTACACCAGATAGGAAAAATCAGCAGAGCAGGTGTTTGGGTCCCCCATAACTTGTCAGTGCAAAACAAAGCCAACAGATCAACCACGTGCAATGCATTGATTCAACGGCACCATGCAGAACCGTTTCTTGATCGTTTGGTCACTGGAGATGAAAAATGGGTCCTATACGATAATCCAAAACGCAAAAGGCAGTAGCTCTCCCCAAATGAACCAGCACGCAGTACTGCAAAGCCGGGATTACACCCCAAGAAGGCGCTCCTGTGCGTTTGGTGGAGCATCCGCGGAATCGTCCACTTTGAAGTGCTTATTCCTGGACAAACTGTTAATGCGGACCTTTATTGTCAACAATTGGATCGAGTGAACCAAGCTCTAGTTGAGAATTACCCGGCTATCGTCAACAGAAAAGGTGTCATTCTTCAACATGACAATGCAAGGCCGCACTGTGCACGACGGACGCTAGAAAAAATTAATGAATTGGGATGGGAGGTGCTGCCCCACCCTCCATATTCACCTGATATCGCCCCTTCAGATTTTCATTTGTTCCGATCCTTACAGCACTTTCTAAGTGACAAAAAATTTCAAACTTTGTACTGCTTAAAAAATGGCATCTCCAGATATTTTAATGACAAACCAATACATTTTTTTCGATCTGGTATAGAAAGTTTGCCCGCTCGATGGCAAAAGGTTGTGGAAAATGAGGGTGATTATATCATTGATTAAAAATAAATATTATAAAAAAATTATTTGTTTTAATTTGACATAAAAAAAATACGACATTACTTTCCGGTCAACCTAATATATATATATATATATATATATATATATATATATATATATATATATATATATATATATATATATATATATATATATAAACTTTCAAATGTTGTGAGTAATCCTATTGAACTGCCTCCAACTACTGCAACATTGTGCAATATGTGGTACTGAAATGTATCTTACCTAATATATGTATATATATATATATATATATACATATATATATATATATATATATATATACATATACATTTATATCTTATACTGCTGAGTTAGGTGAGCATGATGATGTCATACTCTCCTAATGTCAAATAGCCTCCTGCCGGGGGCTTCAGTACATACATCGACTGACAAATAGCCTGACTCGCCGTGGAGTGCTGCTACATCAACTGAGGGTTTGGTATGGGTCAGCAACATTTTCATTCTTTATTCTTCTTTTTCCCTTATCGTTTTCTAAAAATGCTCACTTAATTTAGGCTAGCAAAAAAAGTGAGCAATTGCGCATATAAATATGCTGTAGATATATATATATATATATATATATATATATATATATATATATATATATATATATATATATATATATAGATATGTATATATGTATACATATATATATATATATATATATATATATATATATATATATATATATATATATATATATATATATATATATATATATATGTATATATATATATATATATATATATATATATATATATATATATATATATATATATATATATATATACATATATACATATATATATATATGTATATTAGGGTGATTCAGATTGTAATAGAAAAAAAAAATGTCACAAAAAACATTCTCCTCAAGGTTGCCTGTGTTCCTTTATCACCTAGGATCATGTGTACCAAAAATTAGACTAAAAGAAGCAATTTTACGGGTTGCCATGTTTTATAAGATGAATTAACCATTGGTAAAATTTTGTGATTTTCTCAAATTTCGCAAATTTGTTTTTTCATTGTTTATTTATTTATAATTTCGAAATTGATAATATGGCAACCACTAGATCTTCTGCTGAGGTGTGGCTTGTTGGTAAACCTACACAAACTCTGTCGACTGCCAGACTTCCTTCAAGAGGGGATGTTCTTCGGAGGTTGCTCTTCCATCATATAGAAGAGAAACATAAAGTGAAAAAAAGTATTCGGGCAACAATTGAAGCAGTTCTTGTTATATGGGAGAGAGGAAAAATTCCAACTCAAAGAATTGACAATGCGGAAAGAAAGTTAAAAAAACTTTATGACGAATATCTGCTGCTGAAAAAACACCGAAGATCAAAATTGGACAGCTGTCAAATAAAAGAAGGAATTTTCCACGCTGACCTTGAAGAACTTTTTGATATTTCAACCAAGAATGCATCAGAAGTTATGAAAAACGATGAAGATAAAGCATTTTTACGTCAGCAGCAAGAAGATCCATTAAGTTGTAGTATGGCAGGAATTGATCGGAATTTAACAGCTAGGGAGGCACGGAAACGAGTCCGAGAAACTAAAATGGAATTGAGGCGTCAAAGAAGTCAAGCGGAACTGATGGAAAAAACAGAACTCATTTCTTCTTCGTCAGCAGTTGACATTGTGAGTGAAAGTAGCTCTAGTTCCTCGGATGATGATGTATATCAGACTCCTTCTGCTTCCAGCACACTGAGCACAAGTGGTTCAACGAAAAAGAAGATGAAAGTTCTAACAAATAATGTTGTATCATCTCTTGATCGTGTTAATATTTCTGATCGCCGTGCACTCTTCGTGGTTGGAATAGTGTCTCAGGCTCTTGGTCACTCGGTAAAAGATTTATCATTGTCGTACAGCACAATCCGCAGAAAAAGGCGATCTGTTCGTGAAGTGGTGACTACAGCTGACAAGGTTGATTTCTCTCCTGATCATCCACTTCTTCTGCATTGGGATGGAAAGCTCTTACCTGATATCACTGGTGGTCAAAAAAAAGTGGATAGAATTGCCATCCTTGTGACTGGTGGTGGGGTGGAAAAATTGCTGGGCGTTACAAAGATTGATCGAGGTACAGGTGACAACAGGCTGATGCTTGCATGAAGGCTCTTAAAGACTGGAAATTGAAAGAACTTGTTCGGGGACTGGTTTTTGACACTACTTCATCTAACACTGGGTTGAACATTGGTGCCTGCACAATAATGGAGCAGAATCTTGACCGTAATCTTATATGGATAGCATGCAGGCACCATATGTTTGAAGTCATGCTTTCCACCATTTTCACGACTGCATTTGGAACCAGTGGAGGACCTGAAGTTGGAATTTTTAACCGTTTCCAGAAACAATGGCCAGCAATCAACAAGGAAGTGTTCACTATAGGGAATAAAGAATTTTACAACTGCGATTTTTTTCTCAAACTCCGTGAAGAAATGGTAGTATATTATAGTGAAGCAATTAAAGGTCAACAACCCAGGGATGATTACTTAGAACTCTTGAATTTGTGCCTTATTTTTCTTGGAGGATCAACTACAACATCGGAGTTCAAAGTGAAGTTTCGGGCTCCAGGTGCAACACACAATGCACGTTGGATTGCAAAAGCTATATATTGTATAAAGATATATTTGTTTCAGGATCAATTTGTTATTACTGCAAAGGAAAAGAAAGGAATAACAGATATAAGTCTTTTTGTGGCATTTGTATACAGACAGTTTTGGAATGAAGCTCCGTTAGCTGAACGAGCACCATTCAATGATGCCAAGCTTCTTCAACGGATTTAAGAATATCCAAATCGTACAATTGCAATTAATGCAGCAAAAGCTTTTCATCGCCACCTCTGGTATTTTTCTGAACATCTAATAGGATTGGCTTTCTTCGATTCCCGTGTCAACAACAACACCAAGAGAGACATGGCAAACAACCTGAAACAACAGCCAAGGCAGAAATCTCTCAAAAGACTTGATGCTGCCACATTCGATTGTCACAGCCCATTGCCTTCCTTCGTCACACAACGCACCGCAGAACTTTTCTATCTAATTTTGAAAAATGGAAAAGAAAAAGCTGAATCATTTTTAATGAAAGAATCTTCAGAGTGGGAAATGGATTCAACATATCTTGAAATGAAGCACAAGGTTGGTCAAATGAAAGTCGTCAACGATTGCGCGAAACGAGGCATAGCACTTATAACATCCTTTAACTCAAGCGTTACGAAAGATGAAAACCAAAAGCAGTTTCTTCTTAGATTGGTTGATCTTCACCGGAAGGAATTTCCAGTTGCATCAAAGTCTACCCTGATGAAGATGACTGTTGAATGATGAAGATGATTGATTTATTATTGCCTAGTGCAATTACATAGTAGTACTATAGTATTGATTTTTTTAACATTGAACATCCACAATCCACCACATAATAATAAGAAATTGATAATAAATAATTCAGTAATATAATATAAAAAATGTAAAAATAAAAAATATTTTTTTTACTTTTTGTAACCTTATACCAAAATGTGACAAAACATGGCAACCCCTAAATATCATCCGATTTGATTCAAATTTTGGCCAATAACTACTATTGTCATATAGAAAAAGGGCAAGCTTGAGGACAACTAAAGTTTTGAACCTACAAATTTTGCATCACCCTAATGTATATATACACACACACACCTACTCACACACACACATATATATATTATATTCTACTTACATATATATATATATATATATATATTATATTCTACTTAAGTATGTTTTAAGTAGAATATAATATATATGTGTGTGTGAGTAGGTGTGTGCATATATATATATATACATACATATATATCTTATACTGCTGAGTTAGGTGAGCATGATGATGTAATACTCACCTAATATCAAATAGCCTGCTGCCGGGGGCTTTAGTACATACATCGACTGACAAATAGCCTGACTTGCCGTGGAGTGCTGCTACATCGACTGAGAGTTTGGTATGGGTCAGCAACATTTTCATTCATTATTCTTCGTTTTCCCTCATCGTTTTTTAAAAATGCTCACTTTATTTAAGCTAGCAAAAAAAGTGAGCAATTGCGCATATAAATATGCTATAGTAGATATGAATATATATATATATATATATATATATATATATATATATATATATATATATATATATATATATATATATATATATATATATATATATATATATATATATATATAAACACACCTACTCACACATACACATATATATATATATATATATATATATATATATATATATATATATATATATATATATATATATATATATATATATATATATATATATATATATTCTACTTAAAACATACTTAAATCTGTTATCTTTATTCAATGTGTCTATTACGGTTGCTCCTCCAAACGAATGACCAATTAGAAAAGGCTTTGATAAATCTATCCTTCCCTAAATAAAAAATATAACAGTATTGATTGAAATACTGATCATTAGATTGCCTAAATATTTTACACGCAAAAACAACAATATTGACCAAAATCTACAAATGCGTCATCAATGCCGTTGACTTTAATCTTTCGGAGATAATTTGGACATCCAATTCAGTTGTCTCCACAATCAAAAAACATTCTCAGTTCATTATTTGTCTACTTTGTTCTATACCTTGATCTTCATCAAATCATCACTGTCCTAACATTCAAACCTGCTCTTTACCCAATCAAAAACTCTCTCAATATAATTAGTCTGTCCAACAATAATTTTTTACATGCAATGCTGGCATTGTGATGAAGCAGGAGGGATCGCACAATACGAGACCAAAAAAATTATAAAACGAGACTAAAAATCGCGCTTGTCTGAAGAACTTGCAAGAGAGAAAATTATAAGTTGATTTTATAGAAAATATTTTAGTAAATTTTTTTTGCTGAAGTCAAAATATGTTTAAACAGTAGAGTTTGCATATTGTTAAATAAACAAGTTATATTTGTAATAAAGTGCATCACTCATAAGTTATGCATTACATACTTTAAATTTAATTTATGCGGTATAAGTTCAAATTAAAAATGATTTATTTCTTCTATTTGAAAGCTAAATCCAGCATGATTTTTTTTTTAATTCCACTTGAACTTTTCATATTATCCGCTTAATCGTACCCCTCGCTAACTCATATAGTTTTTTAGGGTCCATTTGACAAAAAACTTTGCCTGGCTAGAATTTTTACTTTGAATTGCATAAAAATCCATGTAATAAAATATTAAAACTTGCAACATTTCAATGAAAATCCCAAACATAATCAAAAAAAAATTAAATTACTTGCCTTTTATTTATAAATATCTAGCGCAACATTTATAAATATCTTATAAATATCTAGCATAAAAAGTAAAACTAAAATTTCACTTAAAGCTTCGATTTTGTAGGTTTGCTCAAATTCTATTAATTAAAGACTTTTATATTTAAAATTCAAAAACATAAAAACGTTGGAATATCAAACATTTTTTGTCAAATATAAGTTAATAAACTAAATATTTATACTGGTATCTTCAAATTAGTCAAGCCTATATTAAAGTCTATTTATTCAAAAAGTCAAAGCTAAACGAAACTTGAAGTTAAAAAAAAAAGTTTTAAAAAACATACATATAACAAATATATTTGTTATATAACTTAAAATTAAAAATTTAGGAAGCGTGTTCGCAATCAACATAAGATAAAATTTTACGCCACTAGTTTCACAATGCATTTCTCTAAATATACGTCAGTATATAAGTTATTAATATATTTTATTGTTTAAGTATATATATATACTTACACTAATATATATTATGTTAGTATAAGTCTATTATATGTTTATTAAGTTTATAACCAAGTATATAAAATATTATTCACTTGATAATAATTGAATGGCGCATTTAGTTTAAATTAGAAAGCAGTTTTCTATTTTGTATAAATAATGAATGAAAAGTTATGAAGTCATTACTGCCAACAGATAGAATGGAATCTTTACTATTTTCAAAAATTTTATTCCCAATGAAAATTGAAAATTTAAATTAAAAAATTAAAACTTGATTAGAATTTAAAAAAATCATTTTTATCAACAAGATTGTTTTCATGAACAATAACAAAAAATAGTTTTAATCAACAAGATTTTGTAAAAACATAAGATTCTTTTGGTTTATTGTTTTTAATTTTTTACGCATCTTTTGTAAATAAATAAAAAATTCTTAAACTTTTTATTTTTTATTTTTAACTATACTTAATTTAAAATTATCTTTAACTTAAATTAAAAACGTTTCTGTTTGTTACTGAAACATTTGATAAAGTGCTTGATAAATCACATCAAAATATGTTCAAAAAAATATATAAATATAAAGAAACATAAAAATCTGTCAAATAGTCTAAATTTTTTTTTTGCTGAAATCCTTTAAATTTGCCCTGGCCATTGACAAGAGCAATATAAAAAAGATTCTTTTTAAGCATAAACTATCTGTAATAAATTAGAAGTTTTTGATGCAATTGACCAGTTTCAGAGACAATATTCCTTTTCTTAATTGTTGAACCAACTGCTGGAGACAATATCCCTTTCCGCAATCGTAATTACTCCTTTACTAATTGTAACAATTAAAAACTATTCCTTTTTTCTAAAAGCCATTTGACAAAAGTAAAATTCCAAATTTCACTCATCTCAATTCTATATAAAGTAATAACTCTCCAAAAAAATCATGCTATATATCTAAAAACGAACATTTATTCTAATAGTTAACATGGAAAAAAGCATGCGTCACAAATCTGCTAAGAACAATGGAAATTTTGACTGCAAATATTACCAGAAAATTACCATATGAAACAATATTTCTCTATGTTGACAGAGCATTCAAAAGTGCCACATCAACAATTGTTCTACTAACTAAAAATAACTTAGGGTAACTAACTTGCAGTCATCTTCTCAAATAAATCAAAAATTTTTTGACTAACAGGCTTTCATAAGTGACATTGTCAACTTTAATTCCATTAAGACATCAACCAAATTCATTAGACCGAGTGTTAAATCATAGACTTAAATATGAAGAAATGGAATTTTTTGGTAAAATATTTTCATTTTTTAATATTTTACTCGCAAAGGAGTTTCCTCGATGTTGCTTGAGCAAAAAATATAATGTGTAACATTTTTACAAAACACAGTATATATAAAGAAAGAGTATAAAATTTGTAACAAAATAGATAATATCTATAAATAAGAAAAAAAAGAAAACTTGTAGGAGTACTTTTTTTAACATTCAAATTTTTAATGGATTTTCATTGAACACCTGCTGATCACAGAAAGAAACTTCAACAGGATAAACATAGCAACAATTTAAGTGGTTACAATAAACAACTCAGTTTTTTGTTTTATTTACTCCCAATTTTTACAATCATCCTTTTTTTTCTATGCTTTAAAGTTAAACCATACATTCATTCAAAATCATCTTTACTGTTCAATGGAAATTGGAGATCAACTTTTATTTCATTTTATTAACCTTCCTTACCACTTCATATCATTTATAACTAGACTGCACTTGCCCGAGCCCAAATCTTCAGTTGATGTGATTACAAAGTTCAGATTATTAACTTCAGATTAATGCTATTAATGATGTTTCATTTCAATTTATAAATTTTAGCATTATTTCCAGAAGGGTCAGTGCAATTAAATTCAAGCCATTTAAGCTTGATGTGATGAGCAATAGAGATACTTATGACAAAATATAGATGGATAAAGAGAAGAGAGTAAATGCCTAGGTCATGTGACTATTGGAGTCTTTGTATCAATAATGAAATCCGTGATAAATGTAATGAAAAAAAATAATTTAAACTTGGTTGCAAAATCCAAATTTAAATTAGTCTTGTAAAAACAATCTAGTGGATTTACAAGAGGTTAAATTCTATAAATAAAAAGTTCCCACAGGTATTTGTAAAGATAGACTACAAGTATTTGTAAAACATAGGTCAATTGTGTGGCAACAATATGTTTAATTATATTTCGGATTTTATTTTAATAATGTGTTGAGACTATATTCATTCATAAGTAATGTTTATTGAAAAGGTTACCTGAAAATCCTTAATGGAAAAATTGCCAGTTTCTAAACAGTTTTCAATTAAAGTTGGATCCTTGTTTAGAAGTTCAACAATATCTAAAGCTTTGCTAATTTCTTTACTTCTTTGCTCAACCTAAAAATAAAACTGCAAGAATAAATCAATCAAATAAAAAAATTTCCAAAATGATTTACAGCAAATAACTAAAAGAAATAAAAAAAGGATAAAACATTGTCAAAATTTAAATGTAAATTATATTTTTGGAAAGATTTTTTTAAAACTACAAGCAGTAACTGTTGAATACACAATACTCAGATACCCATGATCTTATAATTTATAAAAATGATGCTGAAAATCTTGGTAATATTTTGTACCAATTTTTTGCTGTTAAAGTTTATTGCATTTAAAATTTCTCTTTCTCTTCTAAAATTAATACTTCTCCAGGTCTTAGTGGAAAGCAAGAACTTTGCTGTTGTTGTGTTGCTGAGATAAAGTTTTAGCTTTCTATCTCATCAATACTCTCCTAATGTGATCTAAGTGAGCAATTCACGTGTTGCACAAGTACAATTTTTTCATAATTATAAGCCACTTTCTTTTTTATCTATTTTCAGATATTGATTAGAAAAACTAAAAATTTGTGCGAATATAAAAAACTAAGTTCAAGCTTCAGATTGATATTTTTTGCTAACACAATATGTGATTGTTTGTGGTGCTTGAAACTATATTTTAACTTTTCAAATGTCTAACAACTAGAACACTTTATAATATAAGTTATTTACACCAATTTGTTTTTGTTTTTAGTAAAGCAGAATTCTAGTACTATGAATGTGAATATAAATATTAAATAATTATAATACAAAATAAGAATTAGTACAAAATAGCATTAATAAAAAAAATTTCACTTAACCATAAGGGAGAGTGAGGCACAGCAGAACAAAAATTGTTAAATTTTGATTTACTAAAATTTTTCTGGTTGTAACTTTACACTGAAGTTTAATACAAACAAAACTATCTTTGGTGGGATTAAATTATGTCCAAGAAAGATAAAAACAGTTGTATTTTGTAGGTGACATGCATTATAACAAAGCTGACAAAATTGTTCAGCTGTGCCCCATGGCGGGGCACACTTGAACTTATCATTTTCTACAATTGATTCCCATGACAAAGCATATATATCAGGGTGTTAACCAGGAATAAATTTGATACAGCGTTTCAACAAAATTGGGAACTTGTCAAAGTATTTCTCAACCACCCTCTCCTCCCTTGAGATTAAAATATGTTCTGGAAAAGCCTGAGGTCCATTTTTGGTGTTCTTTTGGCTGCATACGTTGATTGATCAGCGCCAAAATTAAAATAAAATACAATCTGTATCATTAAAAATGAATATGAAATCAACTCAAAATTAGCTGTTGTTTCACTACACGGCAAACTAAAAACTGATTTTGAACATATATTAGGAAAAATATCTTTTTTCATTATAAACTAATCAGTGTATATTAATTATTATTGAGAATATTTATTTTGATTTATTTTTAATCTTTATATATTGTCGCTGCTTTCATTTTAAGAGTATTATTTTAAATATATATTTCTTTTTCAATGTAATATAGTATATATATATATATATATATATATATATATATATATATATATATATATATATATATATATATATATATGTATATATATGTAATATAGTATATATATTTACATATATTTATATATATATATATATATATATATATATATATATATATATATATATATATATATATATACATATATATATATATACATTTATATATACATACATATATATATATATATATATATATATATATATATATATATATATATATATATATATATATATATATATATATATATATTGGTTTTAATTTGGTTTTAGGTCAAAAAAATATTTTCAATAAAATTAAGGTGTTGGTTTAAAGGATGCTAAAGGAAAAGTTAGGTGTTTATGCTTTCCTTGTAACATGGTTTTTAGAAAAGAAGTCAAGATATAACACAATATCAATAAAAAACACAGCTTTGGCTAGTATAAGGTAATTATATTGACTATTATTTTGATGAGCAGCAACATTAGTTCATAGAAATAAATATAAACCATTCTTATTTTATTGGTTTGGGATTTCACCTGCCGCAACTGCAGCAACTGCTACAAGTTATCTTCAAGATTTAATTGAAGCAGGATTTCTCACCCTTGAGTCCTCTTACCATACTTGCGATCCTTCTAAGTTGACAAGAGCGAGAAAAAAGGTCATGGTAGTTGCGAAGAAAATGATAATTTAAAACTTCCAAAAGTAGATAATATTGCCATTTACTTTGACGGAAGGAAATATTCAACAAGAGCAATGATAAATGATTCAAATGGACAGTTACATCCTATTATTATCAAAGAGCAGCACATTACTGTGACTATAGAACCTGGCTGTCGATATCTTGGTCATTTTACCCAAAATGCATCTAGTTATCTAGATAAGCCAGCTAAAAAGAATCATGCCAGATGGTTCACTACTGGCATGAGAATAGTCTTTATGTGGAAACACGACTTGAATGATCAGAATTCGCAAAATCTAGAGTTACCTGTCGTATTTTGTTTACAATTTTACTTTAAACATTTTTTTGACATAAAGGTCAAAGACAGACTTGAAGATGCTTCCTATCAAATTCTGTCTCAATTGAGAAATCTTAGAACACAACCTGATAGAGTAAAAGAAATTGTGACTCCCTATATCCAGTTAGGAGCTTGGTATATGAACCATGAAAGTATACTTATCTCTTTATTATCTAATAATAATGCAGAAGATCGCAATTTTGCAGTAAATCGAATTTTGAAACTAAGGGGTATCCTTGGAGATGCAAATCAGACCAAGAAAAACACCTAAATTTAACTTTGCAGCAACTACTCCTCAAGAGCTAGTTAAATGGGAAAATGGTGTTGTACAAGAACCTGTTTTTACTTGTTCGCTCACCAGAGATAAGTTGTTATTACTAAGATTGATACCTTTAATAACTCCGATTAAAATTCATACTCAAAGTATTGAGCGTGCTGTAAAACAAGTGACAGTAGCATTCATGTCAGTAGTTGGACCAAATGCAAGAGATGGGTATATTAGAGCTAGAGCTCAACATAGAGAGTTGCTACCTGTTTTTAAAACAAAGAAAGAAATTTTATTAAATTTTTAATTTCAATAGATTTTTGTTTTATTTGTTTTTTAATAGAGTTTTAGTAGTTCTATCAAAATATTGTTGGGGTAAGATAGGGGGATAAACTACCTGTTTTTTGGTGAAAGTATAATGAACTGTTATAATCAAATTTTTTAATAATTAAAGCTTCATAAAATATAAAAGACCCCCTCCTCCTCCCTCTAAAAAATGCCGAATCTGCACTGCAGATTGGATCCACTCAAGATAATGATTTTGAAAAGTATCAACAATCTAAAATATTATTATAAATATATATTAAACAATCTAAAATATTATATATATATATATATATAAATATATATATATATAGATATATATATATATATATATATATATATATATATATATATATATATATATATATATATATATATATGTTTTATTTTTATTTTAATTCACCTCCTCAAGGCCGAGAAGGCTACTACAGACAAGGAGGCTACTTATTTTGTGGCTATAACCCTCTCTTAACTCTATAACTCTGAAGCACGAACCTTGACGAACAAGGCCGTTGCGCGGAGAAACAAGTTGATCTTGTATATATATATATATATATATATATATATATATATATATATATATATATATATATATATATATATATATATATATATATATATATATATATATATATATACTAGATCTTTTTGGTCATCATTTCTTTCTATATACCATAACTCAAAATCTATTTATTTTACAGTAATAATTTAATAAGTTAATATTTGGTAAACAATATTAGTCAATAATATCAATTAACATAAAAAAATTAATCTTTTAAATAAACAAAATTTTATTGTATTATGAAATTTTAATTGATAAAGAAATAAATAAAACAAAAACATTTTTAAAATCTAACAATAAAAATTAAAAAAATTAAAATACTTGAATATATCTTTGAGCTGTTGTTTCTGGAGAATCATTTGTAGGACTTTCATGATATGGTATTTCAACTAACCTACTAGATTTATCATCTTTAATGAAACTACTGATAGCTGAGCCATCCCTGAAAATATAAAATCAATTACAGAATAATTTATCAATATTGCCTATTTTAAAGAAAGTAGTATGGGGTGTTCAAACATGATAAATTTTTAAAAACATGTATACATACTAAATAAATTTTAAAAATATGGCTTACTACACATTAGTTTATAAACGATTTATATTACACTCAAAACAACCAAACTTGACTACTTAAATTCTTTCTGTAATATTATATAAAAGCAGTTGGTGAGAAGCAAACTAAAAAAAGGAGTAAAAAAAAAAAAAACTATGAGATGTGATTTCTGCAAATTAATGTTGTGAACTGTATTGTAACTTTTATCAAAAGGTTGTAAATTTAACACTTAATATAAAAATATAGAAAATTGCATCAGAAGCAACTTTTTCAAGAAAATAAACATCTTGACACTCTTTTAACTTTAATTACATCAATTATGTTACTATTTTGAGGGAGAGCTTGAAAATAAAAATAAAAACTTTAAAAACAACAAAAAGAAAACTAGTGATAATTTATAAAAAACTAAGCAATATCTCAGAAAAAAAGTCAAGAATAAGTCATTAGTAAATCCAATAAAACTATGTGCATATAACTTATGCTACATAAGTCTATTTTCATATAAAAATTAGTAAAAAAATTAACTTAATAAAAAAAAATATTGCTTAATTTTTAATTTATCTTTTTTTAATTCATCTTTTTTAATTTATCTTATAAAAATATTTCAAAAACAAACTTTACAAGAGAAAACTTTTTTCTTACATACCATATTCAAAGTTTTTCCAAGCAAAATCTATTATTAAGTAATCATGAAGCAAATTCAAATTTGAACAAAACAATAACTACAATATTGTAAAATATTAATTTATAAAATAAGTTTTTGAAAACTCCAAAGTCTGCTTTTTTTTAAAAGACAGTATATATGACAGCAGCTGATCAGTTAGCACTACCTAAAAAGCAGGCAATGAAAAAAAGGTATTGTCATTTTGTTTTTATAAGCCCAAGACATCATTTTTCATCATAGGTATTAAAGGTTAGGGAAAATAGAATGTTATTAGTTTTTTAAGGGTAGAAAAAACATTTTCTTAAATTGATAATCCCTTCTTATTTTCATATTCCTACCATGCCAAATTTTTAATTATTAGGTCAAACAATTATTGTAAAAAAAGAAAAACTATTCGGCAACTAAATAAAACCAAGCTCACTTTTTTTTATCCAATATTTTATGGAGTTTTTTTATACCTGGTTATCATTATTAGGTTTGAAAAAGAGAAACTACTTTAAAAATCAAAACTATTTCAAAAGTATAAAAATTATTAATTAATTTGCTCAAAAGATTTTATTAGTCTACGGTCTAACATAAATACTTATCATAGTTTCTGTAATAAGTTTAAATGTTATACAGTTAGTTTAGTTTTTAGTTGTTAAATACTTGTGAATATGGCTGAGAATAACTTTCTTATTTTATTTTGGAGGATTTTTTACATTCGGAGAGAATAGTTACTGTAAGTTGTCCATATTAAATCTTGAAAAAAAGAGTGATAAACACTCAAGAAATAAATAATATCTGATGACATGAAAAAAGTTAATGTTTAATAATATGGAATTGGTAAAATGATTTTTAGAGGTGACTACCCAAAATCCACTTTAAGAGGTGACTACCCTAAATTGTTTTAATAACACAAAATAAACAGCAAGTCAAAGGCAAAAAAAGCATTTAAACTTATTCAAAAAGACTGCAATATATAACATTTTGTAATATATGCAATATATAACATTTTAGGTGGGTCTAATTTCTTGATAAATTTAATTTAATCTGTTTATATTTTTATAAAAAAAAAAACTTTTTTTTTTAAGAAAAGTAGCTTTATTCAAGCGGGATATTACCAGGGTTTTTTTCTGCCATTGATATAGATATTAGTCATAAATAATTATGTAGTAACTTCTATCTAAAAATGTTCAACTTAGTTTATATTGTGTTTGTCTGCAAACTTTTTTCGGTGATTTTTTATTCTTATTTAATGACTTTAAACTTCCATGATAAAAATACTAACGTCCATGATAAAAATACTAACACCTATAATAAAAATACTAAGGTCCAAGGTGGATCATATTAGATTTTGATATAACTTGCATTTAAACTCAAATCTAGAAAATTTCAGCATAAAATCATTTTGGGTTTGTGAGTTCAGTTATTAAGTGTAACATTCAGTAAGATGGACTTTTTTTTTGTACCTTGCTCAATATTCTTAAACAAAAGTCAGAATTAAAGACCTCATTTTTTCATCAAACACCAACATTAAATTTTTTAATTTCATTTTTAGACAAATTTTTAAATTTTGCCTAATAAACCAATGAAATCATAAAAAATTTGAAAATTCGATTTTTTTGGGATCAATATACGAAGCTAGCAGTTGTACAAGTAACATGCATATTTTTAAATTTAATATAAGGTAGGCTTACTAAATTTAAAAAATTATGAAGGCATAGAGTCTAACAAATTTTAATTTAATAAACACTTAGGAATAACACAATTTTCATTAAATTAGTTTTTTTCATCTATTGATTTAAAAAACTTTCTTATAATGATATCAGTAGGAAAAAAACAGTTGGACTCATTATTTATTTATTTATATATATATATATATATATATATATATATATATATATATATATATATATATATATATATATATATATATATATATATATATATATATATATATATATATATATATATATATATATATATATATATATATATATATATACATTTTGACATTGGTCAACAACATAACAAAATGTGAATTAAAAACAACATTAGTAAAAAAAAAACGGGCTGAATATGGCTAAAGATGAATCTGAAATATTAGCCGCAATCCCGACACAATTACAACAATTTTGCTTGAGACAATGATAAATTATATTGTATATACTATATCTTTATCTTAAGCAGAATCAGCATAATTGTGGCTGATATTTCTGTATTTTATTTGTATTTTAATATTCCGTGTAAATATGGAAACTAATAATTTCACTTACTCATTGAAAAATATACCTATACTAGATGAAAAAAGTTATACTATTTCTTTGATTGAAAAAGTTGAACATTAAAAGAATTCGTAAGAAACCCCTTTTTTTCTTGAAACAAAATATAAACACAGATGATATATTTAATAATAACCAAGAATATTTATGGAACAATATTTATAAACAAAACAAAAAACCCACTTTTTATACCTGATTTGGAAAATTTTGAAAATGACCTATTGCATTTAATTAAAACAATAAAATTTTGCCCTATAAAAAATAAATTTCAAAGAGAATTAAAGTTAGATTAAAAAAAAAATTAAATCAAACCTAAATGTTTTGGTTTTTGCTGATAAAACAAATAACATTTACCACAACAGAAAACTATGAACAAATTTTATGCAACAATATTACTAGTTCTTATGAGATAGCCTTTAAAAATTTGGAAAACGCAATTAATATAGAAGCCCAAAGTATTTCTAAAAAAATAAACCTTGATAACAGAATCGAATATACTGCCCTGCCCAAGCCTTAGTAACACTAAAAGATCATAAACCAAACTTTCTTGTAGGTTATTGGTTCTCTCAAAAAGTGAGATTGGACATGTAAGCAAAATTAAATTGGACAAAATTAATAATATTCTTAAAAATAAATTAAATTTGCAACAGTAGAAAAATACCAATGACGTTATAAATTGGTTCTCCATAATCAAAAATAAAGATGACTGTACGTTTATTCAATTTGACATTAATGATTTTTACCCTTCAATAACTGCAGATATTTTAAATAAAACAATTGAATTTGCAAAAAGCTACACAGTTATTCCTGAAGAAACAATCCGTATAATGAAACATTGTAGAAAAACCTTACTTTACTTTAATAAGGAAACTTGGAAAAAGAAAAACATACATGACTCCTTTGATCTGACAATGGACAGTTATGACGGAGCAGAAATTTGTGAGCTTGTTAGACTATACATATTAGATTTATTAAGTAAAATAATCAATATAAATGATTTAGGCCTTTATCACGACGATGGTTTAACAGTAATGCATAAAAAATCTGGTCCACAGCTCCATAAGATTCAAAAAGATATAAAAATTTTTAAAAATATTGGCTTTCAAATCATAATAAGCATAAATTTAAAAATTGTGAACTGTCTTGATTCACATTTAACCTCTCTGAAAATTCATATAAGCCTTTCAAAAAACCAAACGATGAATTATTGTATATTGATATTAACTCAAATCATCCACCACAAATTTTAAAACAAATCCATATTTCAATTAATAACAGGTTAAACCAAAACTCATCTAATAAAGTTAAATGTATTTATTTCTCTAAACGAATATTTGAAGGTGCCCTTAAAAAAAGTGGTTTTGAAAAATTTGAACTAAAATTTGACCCTGAAAAAAAGAATTAAAAAAAGCGGAATAGAACTAGAAATGTAATTTGGTTCAACCCCCCCATATAGCAAAAATATTTCCACCAACATAGAAAAAGTGTTTTTAAAAATTGGTTGATAAGCATTTCCCTCCCTCTAATAAATTACATATAATTTTTAATCGAAATACAATTAAAGTTAGCTACAGTTGCACAAAAAATATGGAAAGAATTATAAAAGGTCACAATACTGCTTTGTTAAATAAAAAAGAAATCCTAAATGAAAAAACTACAGAAAATTGTAATTGTAAATAAAAAAACAATTATCCAATGAGTGAAAGTTGTTTATCAAATAATGTGGTATATAAATGTGTTGTTTCCTCTAAGAATGTACCCCATAAACAATTTATTGGCATAACAGAGGGTAAATGGAAAAAAACATTTTGCCAATCATAAGCAATCTTTTAAAAATAAAAAGTATTCAAAAGACACCATGCTGTCAAAATATATATGGGAATTAAAAGATAAAAATATTGATGATTTTATGCTGAATTGGTCCATCCTTAAAACAGCGCTTGCATACAACAATATTTACAAAAAATGCATACTATGTCTACAAGAAAAATTTGAAATAATTACACATGCAAACTAAGAATGTTTGTTAAACAAAAAATCAAAAAAATCGAAATTGATTTCTAAATGCAGGCTCGAAAATAAGTTTCTCCTAAAAAACTATAAAAATAAGTGAGCTCAATAAATAGTTACATTTAACCCCCCCCCCCCTTTTTTTTAAATATTTTTATAAAAAAAATCATAAATAATCATTTCTAAAGAATTCTTTTTACAATATTGTAGCAAATTTCACAAATGTGTGAAAGTTTACAGTAGTTAAAACATTTGTGACTTCCTGTAATTTAATTTTTGGTATAAATTAAAGTTTTATTAATTTGATCATTCATTTCTGATGAGTCTTTGATGAAATACAGTGTAAAATAAAAAAATATTTTTGTTAAGTGATTTTCTACTAATTTATAATTGCTCTGTTCTTTTAAGAACATTGAGCTTTCTATTTTGTAGAACACATTTTTAAAATTGTTTAAATTATTCAATTAGATTTGTCTGCATTCAACACATTCCAGAAAAGAAAAGATTTTCTTAAAAAAAAAATGAAACTACTTTAGATTTCTTTAAATGAAATTTTTTTAAATTTCTAAAAATGAATAAAAGTAATTTTATAAAAATTAAAGTTAAAAAAATAAATAAAAATAACTTAATATAAATTACTAAAATCTTTTAAAGAATTAAACTTTAAGAAGAAGTATATAAACAGGAGGTGTGGCACAGACCTACCAAAACCCATAATTATTATGGGTTCAGACAGTAAGTAATATATGTAATATATATGTTATGCTAATAATACAAAAACATTCATACAAACACTCAATAATTAAAAACAACATTAAAGATTTAACAACCTGTGTTCAACTGCAACAACTAGATATCCTTCAGATGCAAGTTGGGCACAAAATTCAGTATAACAATTGCGATGTCCCATCAAACCGTGACTAAAGATAATAACTGGCAAAGAATGATTGTTAAAAACAGGTCTCAATTCCTGGTGTCTAACTAATTGCTCGTTTACAAATATTGGTAAACTAAATGACTCTAAAAACAAAAATAAATTTAAGTTCGTCTTTTTACTATTAACAACATCCAAATATATATCATAAATTTTAGTAAAAAAAAATATTATTATGGCTTGTCATTCTAACTGGTTAGAACCAGGGGTGTGGAGTCATAAAAAAAAAGTAACGACTCCAATTCCGACTCCAGTTGTTGAAATTTTTTGAGTACAACTCCGACTCCAACTTCGACTCTAACTCCAAAGCAAAATTTTTGAAAAATTCTTTGAATTCTTTAAAAAATATTGCCCGGTAAGTTGAAATTTTTTTTTGACAAATTTATGAAACATTCTATGATGTTTAGTATGAACATAAGGTTAATTGAATGTTTTGTACATGCACGTGCAATACCAAGGAATTTTACTATCGGAGTCAGAGTCACGATACTTTTTAGCGACTCCCACTCTGACTCCGGTAAAATTGTCGCGACTCCGCGACTCCAACTCCACAGCCCTGGTTAGAACACCCCAAAATACTTTTTCTAATTGACTAAACTAGTAATGCTATTGATATTTGTAGTTAATTTGTTTAACTACTGGCATTAATATGCCTTTGCTGTTGAATTACCATCATAAAAAAATTTTTAAATAAGAAATATTTCATTACTATTATAACATTTATACTTTTTTGTTTTCGCCATTTTTATTATCCTTCTTTACTGTTATTTTCTTCTTTGTTAACTTCTGATATATTATTTTTAAAACTATGAAATTTAGGTGTGAATAATGCTTTAACTCTTAGATTGTGGTCAACAACAATCATTATGACTGGTTACAGCACCCCAAAATAACTCAAATTACATTAAGTCAAATTAACTGGAATAGTATTAGTATTTGTAGTTAAAGTGTTTTATAACTGGCATTCAATCATCATCATCACCTTTTATGTTTTTTTTAAGTTATAGAATAATTTAAAAATATATATGTAATAGTTTGTTAACACAAATTGTAAATAACATAAATAAAACTTTTTACTACTCAAGAAACTATAAAATATCTTTTATTTAGTTTGATTTTTTTTGAAATGAACAAAAAATTGCTCAAGATTTTTTTTCATAAAATTATGAACAAAACTATGTAATGTTTAACTTTAAACCATAACTTTATAAAGTTTAACTTTAAACCATAACTTAATATGTATTTGTAATAGAAGAATTGTAAAAAAAAAAAAGAAAAGAAACATTATTAAAACTTACTCCAAAAACTCAATAATTTTTTAGTGAAGTACCCAAAACGAAGTTCACGCACATATCCTTCAAAGTATTGATCTTGATTTGGTTCAGGAAGCCATGTTGCTTTTTTGGAACTTTGAGATGAAGGTTCAGATGGATAAAAAAGTCGCAAAAGACTACCAAGATCAGAGCAAGATAAAACATCAGGATGAAAATTTTCAACAATTTTTGCAGACTTGAGCATCAAATCAAGACAACCAACATGGTGTGGACCACTATATTTTATTACCATGTTTACTAAAATGATAAAACTCATTGTCATAATTTTCCTTTAATTTTGGGAGTAATGTTCTAAGCACAACACATTGAACCAACCTAGGGGCAATGTTGTTTTTATGTCAGCTTAATGCAATGTGCTGCTCAGGATTAGATTTAAAAACATCTTATTACCTTAACTTTATATTTTAATGAATAATTTAGTGCATTAAATTTTTGCAACTGATAGACTTATATAGACTTTTGCCTCTTTTTTTTTCAAAACTATATGAAATAACCATACATTTTAGGTATTGTAGATAAATATTAGTGATCACTTTAAAACCCTAATTTGACTTAAATATTAGCAAAATATAAAATTTTATTGTATTGCATTTTTTCAAAATATATATTCATTAGAGTATACTAATTCATTAAAAAAAAAAAAAACATTACTAGGTTCAAAATAAATAACAAATGAAAAAAATATTCAGTTTATAAAAACTAATAACAATAATAGAAAAATTTATGAAAGAAATGATAGTAATAATAACGGTATTAATGATAAAAATAAACAATATTAATAATAACAAAAATAGTAATAACAAAAAACAAAAATAGTAATAACAGTATTAATGATAAAAATAAACAATAATAATAATAACAAAAATAGTAATGATAATAATAACAATAATAACAATAATAATAGCAATAATAACAATAATAATAATAATAATAATAACAATAATAATAGTAATAATTAGACTCTGTTTTAATTATTATTGTTTTTATTATCATTATTATTATTCTACCTATTTTTTTATTATTAATGTTTATTTTTATCATTATTAATGTCATTATTATTACAATTAAATTCATTACTTTTTTTGTAAATATTAGTTTTTATAAACTGATTATTTGATTTATTAACTTAATTAGTATTTATAAACATTTATAAATTTTAATATTAACTTTATTAAAGTTAATAATAAAAATGGTAATAATATATCACAGAAAAAATTATTTAAACTAGCACTGCTAAATAATGGTTTTTTAAAAAGTAGACAATGTGCATTGTTATATATACGAGCGACTATTTCCTGAGCACTGATCTCAAAATATAACTGGATAGCGTATACGGCAAATTTTTTGAAGCCAGTTTTGGCCTCCAAAACTGGCTTCAAAAAATTGAGAAAATTTGGTTACGAACTTTTATATCTTGTTTAAATGAAAAAAAATGTACAAACCTCAAATTCAAATAAAATTTTCGGTTTTACATAGCAAATATTTTGAAAAGAAACGCAATATTACATATTTACGTAAACTTCTAAAGTTTAATATTTTGTTTAACAAAATATACTCTTAATAATTAGTTTGTAAAATATCTTTTTTTATATAAAAACTAATTAATTAAATATGGAAAAATAAATAAGATAAAAAATTTTTAGTTAAATAATTACAAATTAGTTTATTTAACATAAGTAAAGAGCGCACTAGAAACTAGTATTATACCTAAAACCTAATAGTTAACTATTAGGTTCCATTAATATATATAACTAGTTATAACCTAATCGTAGTAAAACAAAATAAAAACCTAGTAGTTATTTAATTCAAAAGTTTCCAAACAACTTTAAATGTGAAAAGTCAAAATAATTTTATTCAATTTTTATTTATATTTCATTTATTTACTTACTTTTAATTTTAGTTTTACCATAAATTAATTGTTTAATATTGTTTTTTATACAACTTATGTACCTTTTAGTTCTTAACTACCCAATGCTGTGTGCTAGAAGGTTAATAACACAACTGCAAGGTAGGCAGCTGAATATCTTTTTAAAATAAACTATTATAAATTAGTTTTTCAAATAGATATCACAAATTTACAAATGCTGCATGAACTATTAGCTGATCTCTGTGAGTACACACAACTCAGAGGTTCCTTCTAGAACTTTTTATATATATATAATTATTTGTACCTGGTTTTTTATTTGGTTGTACTTTACTAAAATCACTAAACATATATATATATATATATATATATATATATATATATATATATATATATATATATATATATATATATATATATATATATATATATATATATATATATATATATATATATATATATATATATATATATATATATATATATATATATATATATATATATATATATATATGTTGTCAGGTCAGGTTTATCCTGCTACTGGTAACATGTAACCCAGTACAATCTGCTTCATGTCCTGTTGCCTTGTAGGATATGCCTTTTTAGGCAAAAGCTAGGAGATGCAAACTCCGACATAAAACACCCCCTGCCTTGGGGCTCTTGGTTGAGTAAAGGCTAGTGATGGTGTCTCGATAAAAATACTCATCTTGGGCAGATGTTACATGCATCCGGCTGCTGTCTTGTAGAAGGCCTCCTAGGCAAAGACTTAAGGGGTAAACAGATTCTATCTGTTGACCAGCCTCGCACCCCTTCGTCATCTATTAGGCTGGCGCAGATGTATTTTTAATACCTTGTTTCCAGTAAAGGATGTTGAACGCTGGATCTTCTTGACTCGATTCATGGGTTTTGCTTGTGTCTCTGTTTTTATGACTAGGCAATTCATTCTATTATCTCCAAATGAGAATACAGCTCTAAAACTCAGTTTTATGGTTCTGAGGCCGGCTGGTAGTCAGGTTTCCCGAACTCTGACGTAGCTCTCAGAGAAGCTGATTCCATCAACAGCTGAAAAATATCAGAGTACTAACAGTGCCATGTTGCACATGGATGGTGTCCCTGTTTGTACTTTTGGTGTGCATTGCCAAGGCCAGATTGGAGCCCTTTGTTACGGCTTAGGGTTTATTAGTGGATATGAGGCAATTGCTTGAGCTATAGAACAGTGTGCTGAGTACTATCAATGTTTCGAGTCAAGTTCTTTAACAAATTTAAAAATGAATAAAGTAACAAAAACTGAATAAAGTAACACAAAAATCCACAGTCATCACCAAGTTCGCTAAACCTATCATTCACCAATATTCGTGGTCTTCGAAGTAACTTTTCTTCTGTTGAGTCTTATCTCTTGCAAAGTTCACCAGACCTGCTTGCTCTTTGTGAGACTAATTTGAGTTTAGCTGTCTCATCTTGTGATCTTAGTGTTGATGGTTATCTTCCTTTAATTCGTAAAGACTCCTATAGTCACATGCCTGGCATTTACATTTGTAAAAATTCACCCATTTGTCGGGTAACTAGGTTTGAATCCACAGATTACTCTTTTATGTGCTTTCGTTTAGCACCACTTCAGTGCTCAGTTTCTTCACACTCACCCTAAGGTGCGTCTGATCATAGTTTGGTCTCTCTAAAACTATTATCTCATTCTTCTTCACCATTAGAATCCCCCTATCATCGTACATCTTACAACTATCTTAAAGCTGACTGAGACTCTTTTCGTGACTTTCTTCGTGATGGCCCCTGGGTAGAAATCTTTTGTCTCCCTGTTGACAAATGTGCTTCTTACATAACTTCGTGGATTCAGACTGGCATGGAATCTTTTATTTCCTCTCGACGATTCCAGGTCAAGCCTCACTCTTCTCCATGGTTTTCCTCACATTGTGCTGCTGCAATTGCCAACCGAAACCATTACTTCCATATCTATCAGCAAAACAATTCTCCAGAAAACAGACGTCTCTTTATTACTGCTAGGAACCATTGTAAAAGGGTTTTGTCTAACGCCAAAACGCGCTATTCTCAGATCATGAAATCTCGTATTTCATCACAAAAACTAGCCTCTCGTGACTTCTGGAGAATCTTTAATAGTATCAATAATAAGGGCAAGTCTGTAATTCCACCTCTTTTGTATGGTTCAGACTTTGTCACCTCACCTAAAGACAAAGCTGAATTGTTTGCCAAGAACTTTCATCAATATCATCTCTTGATATTGTCCAATATCGTCCTACCTGATATAGCCGTCAAACAGGTTGATCCATTTCTCGACATTCGTATTACTCCAGCTTCTGTATCTAAAGTGATTTCCCACTTAGACTCTTCTACAGCTTGCGGCCCGGACAACATACCTGTTATAGTCTTGCAGAAGTGTTCTACTGAGCTGTCGTCTATCTTTTCAAAACTATTCAACAAGTGCTTATCAGAGTCTTGTTTTCCAGCCTGCTGGAAAGCAGCATCTGTTATGCCTACTTTTAAAAATTCTGGAGAGCGATCTGAATCTTCTAACTACCGTCCCATTAGTCTTTTTCCTATCATAAGCAAGGTTTTTGAATCTTTAATTAACAAACACTTAATCTCTCATCTCGAATCTCATAACCTACTTTTTGATCATCAGTATGGATTTCAATCTTCTCGTTCTACGGCTGATTTGCTATCAGTAATAACCGATAGGTTTTATCGCGCATTAGATAAAGGTGGAGAGGTTAAAGCCATTGCTTTTGACATTTCTAAAGCGTTTGATAAAGTTTGGCATGCTGGTCTTATCCATAAGCTTTCTTCTTATGGTGTATCGGGAAACATCTTTAAGATTATTGAATCCTTCCTTTCCAATCTTAGTATAAAAGTTGTCCTTGATGGACAACACTCTTCTTCTTATTCTGAAACCTCAGGGGTTCCCCAAGGTTTAATCCTTGGCCCTATACTCTTTTTAATTTACATTAACGATCTTCCAGATATTCTCACATCTAAGGTGGCATTGTTCGCTGATGATACTACCATTTATTCTTGTCACGATAAGAAGCCAACTCCCTCTGATTGCTTGCAGGGGGCATCTGAGCTCGAAAAGGATCTCACTTCTGCTACAGCATGGGGCTCGCAGTGGCTAGTGAACTTTAATTCAGATAAAACTCAATTTTATCTGAATTAAAGTTCACTTATATTTTCGGCCAATTGTTATCGCAATAATTTAGACCTTCCTATATTTATGAACGGTAATGTACTCGATGAGTCTCCTACCCTTCATCTTCTAGGATTAACTCTTACTTCTGATCTTTCTTGGAAACCTTATATCAAACCCGTTGCAAAATTAGCATCTGCTAAAGTTGCTTCTCTTTATTGAGCTCGTCACTTTCTTACTCTGGATTCTATTCTCTATCTCTATAAATCTCAAATCCGGCCTTGTATGGAATACTGTTGCCATATCTGGGGCGGATCTTCTAATGATGCCCTTTCTCTTTTAGACAAGGTGCAAAAACGCATTGTAAACATAGTTGGATCTGCTCTTGCACCCAACCTCTGTCACATCGTCGTAATGTTGCTTCTCTTTCTCTTTTCTACAAATACTATAATGGGCACTGCTCTAAAGAGCTAGCGTCTCTTGTGCCATCTACTGAAATTCATTCTCGTGTTACTCGTCATTCAATAAAGTCTCATTCTTTTTCTGTTACTGTTCCTAAGTGCTCCAAAACCTCTTATTCGACTAGTTTTTTTCCTCGAACATCAGTTCTTTGGAATTCGCTTCCTTCATCTTCCTTTCCTGATTCATATAATTTGCAATTTTTTAAGTCGTCTGTCAATCGTTATCTTGCTCTACATCCTTTATCTTTTCTCTTCCAGTAACTTCCAACACTAATAAGTGGTTGCTTGCAACCTTGTTGGAAGCGAATATAGTTAAAAAAAAAAATATATATATATATATATATATATATATATATATATATATATATATATATATACATATATATATATATATATACATATATATATAAAAGAAAAAAAGAATCTAAAGCTTTTAAAATACGAGTTTGATCTCAGATGCTGCAGTTTCCATTTGAACATTATAGAAATGGAAAACAAAGAGTCTTGTTACATGCACACAATGCTGACTTGTATCCATTGGCAAATAGGTTTCTTGAATTTAATATGTCATGTAATCAATCTTTTATGTGAATAAACTCATCGACATACATGCAGTTTAATAATATAAAAAAGTGAGCTAACTATAACATTTATCCATCATTCTTAACAGCAGGTAAAGAGTAAATATAACTGTAGTTAAAGAGATATTTCAAAGAGGCGTTTTGAATATTTGTATATTAAAAATTTAAAATTTTTTTCAAACTAATGTATTTTTACATTTATTTTCATCACCGATTGTATTGTATTAGTGATTTTCCTCTAAGTTATAAAAATGATTATTTACTTTTTATTCGTTTTAAAAGTTATTATAAATAACTATAATTCAGACCTGGTTTTTTTTTAACCAATTGAAGTGACACTTTAGAATATTTTAATCATATAATTTATACAATAACAGCATTTAAGTATAATAAAAGTCTAGAAGAAGCCCCTGAGTTTTTGTGTACTTACAGCACTTAGTTAATAGCTCATTCAGCATTTGTACAAATTGGTATCTTGCATAAAAAATATAAAGTATAAAATTGTAGTTAGACATGATTGTTGCTGTTTACCGTGCTGTTATTAATGGTAAACAGCAGCAATTAATAACCTTCTAGCATACAGCATTGGATTCTTATTCTTAGTTAAGCATTCTTTGTTAGAACTAAAAGTATAAATAAATTATACATAAAACTAAAATTGTAAAATTCACTAATGCCATTTAATAATAAATTCAATTATTAAAAAAAAAAAAAAATCTAATAATTATAAAATTCATTTGCTTGTTTGTTTTTTTTTGTTTTTTTTTTTTTTACAAATGTATTAGTCTTATTTCATTATTTTCTTTTGTATTTTGATAAAGTAAAATAGAATGCATATCGGTTTTACCGCTAAGAACTAAAACCGCCGCCATCTTGGGAGGCCAATTTTGGCTTCAACTTTTTTTGGAAAAAAACGATAGAATCCGCTATTCAGTTATATTTTGAGATCAGTGTTCCTAAGATCAGATCCCTGTTTTGATTGGACGAAAAATTTAACTTGCATTAGGTCCGATAAAATGTTATCATTAGCCGGATTTTAGGAGTTGTATATGAAATTTTAGTAAAGCGCATACAATATATTTTAGATTGAGGACTGTTTGAAACTAGTTTTTTGTCCAATCAAAACAGGGATCTTATCTCAACCGATGATTTATTAGGAATAACTATTAGATAAATAATAAAATTTGTTGAATGATAAAAAATTCTCTTAATATATGATTGCATATAACTAATTAAATATACGAGCTTGTTGCGCATTCTTAATCTTATATAATGTATGATTGAACTAAATAACTTGATTTAATTTATTTTCAAGGTTAATACAAATATAATACTGTAGTTTTTATTATTAATTTAATAAAATTAATGGACCAATGAAACAACATCAGTTTTTGCAACGTCTACTAACATTTGTCCAACATCTATATTTATAATGATGTATAACTACATCTGTCCAACAACATTTATTAATACACTGAGGTATTATAACATCTGTCCAACAACATCTGGAATTTGATTGAGGTCAAATAACATCTGCATAAAAAGTATGATTACTTCACATGTAGTTACATCTTTTCAATAATGTTGAGAAAACTACATCTGTATAACTACATCTGTGAATTTTATAGATTTAGTTACATCTTTTTAGTTCTGTCATTGAAAAGATGTAACTAAAAAAATATAGATGATCTTGGATAAAAGTGTACAGATGATCTTGGACTAATCTACAGATGTAGTTGGACAGATGTATTAATCTTTAGCCAAATTAGTTCAATTTTAAATTTATTTGTTTATTTTAACACTTGGAAAAGATTAATTTAGATGTGATGTAATGAAATAAAATTTTTAGTATTTAGATATAATGTAAATAAATATTTAAAATCAAAATAAATATTTAGTGTTTACATATAACAATAAAATATATATATATATATATACATATATATATATATACATATATATATATATATATAATATATATATATATATATATATATATATATATATATATATATATATATATATATATATATATATATATATATATATATATATATATATTATATATATATATATATATATATATATATATATTATATATATATATATATATATATATATATATATATATATATATATATATATATATATATATATATATATATATATATATATATATATATATATATATATATATATATATATATATATATATATATATATATATATATATATATATATATATATATATAGTTTGTATATGTATGTATATAAATATATTTTTTTTATTTTACCATAGTGATATTTTATGAATGTTTATAATAAAAAGGGTAATTGAGAAATAGTGCAAAATTTATATTTAATTAGCAAAAAACACTGATGCTTTTGTCTTCAGTTTGCTTCATTAATTTACAATTAATTAACTATAAACAAATGAAGCGAGTTCTTTTAAATAAAATGAATTAACAACTAGAAATATTAGCATTTCTTTGTATAACTGAAAAATAACAAATAAAGCAAGTCTATCATTGTTTAGAAAAACTTTGTTTTGAAAACATTATGAAAATTTAATTTAAATAAAATAGTTTTTGTACTAAGGTTTTAGGAGTTATTAATTAGTAATCATAAAAATTATCATAAAATTACAGCATGCAAAAAGTGACAAACATTTTTTTAAAAAAGAAAATCAGTATCTAAAACTCACGCTGAGAAAAAAGTAAAAGTTGTGAAATAAAGATTTATAAAAAAAAACAATTGAACTTTATTGAAGCGCTTTATAATTGTTTGTGGAATTTACGAAATAATATCTTTATCAACAATGCCAAAGATATTATTTCATAAATGGCAACATTGCCCATATCTTTTATTTTCATTCTTATCTTATGTTGTCAGTTTATACAGAACATTGCTTAGAATGGTTGTGTGAAGTGTTTTTTTTCTAAAAAATTATTGCAATACCTTGTGAAGATTATTTTGTGACAATATTTTATTAATTAAAGGTATGTATATTTAAGTACTCCCATTTTTTAAACAAAAATATTTAAAAAAAATTTTTGTGGATAAGTTCACAATTTTATTAAGTATTCTTTTTTTAGCAATGGTGAGGACATGTAATATTTTCCCCCGAAAATTTTTACGAAGGCGCTGAAAAAACCAAACTAATTTGTCATATTATTTTATTATTTTTATTAATAATTTATTCTCGTTATAAATAAGAAAATAATAGCATAAAAATGATGTATATATATGTATATATATATATATATATATATATATATATATATATATATATATATATATATATATATATATATATATATATATATATATATATATATATATATATCAGGCTTTCCCAGGAAAGGCGTGCGGTCGCACGTTTGTTTGTCCACGCATAAAATAAATTTTTCTGACTAACTAACCACGTTTTGTTATTATACGTTTCAAAAATTCGCGCCAAAACAAAGCTAAACGAAAATACCGCAAAAATGCAAGCAATCTTAGAGTAAATAACAGAAATCTGTTTGTGCTTTAAAATTAAAAAATTTATGTATATTGTTAAAAAAAAAATTTACCTATATTTTATTTATTTATATATATATATTTTTTAGGGTGTTAGTTATTTTAGCTATGAAAAATCAAACCAATAAGAAAAATAAAATCAAAAAAAAAAAGGTTATAGTTTAATGAAAATAAAAGGACCTTTTAATGTAAAATTTGTTTATGACTTTTATCAGTCAGTAATACTTTAAAATTCACGATAGAACTATAAACAATTTTTAAAAGTTTCGTAAATACATTTAAATGTTTAAATGTATTGATACGCAAGAAAGCGCGAAAACAATTACTATTTATTTGTAAAATATTTTTATTTTTCTATTTTCAAATGAAAGAAAATTTTATTGTCAAAGGATTGAGTTTATTTTATTTTGCAATCAATAATTGACATTGTTAACAATTACGTATAAAATTGTGAATAAATTACGTATCAAGTCTTTTTATTTTCATGAAAACTTAATGACTTATAGTCGTCTTTTCCTTGACTTGTATCAAATTTTGTAGCTGAAAATAGCAACCCTAAAAAAAAAAAAAAAAAAAACAGTATAAAAATTTTGAAAAAAATGTTCAAGAATTTTTTTTTTGTTACAAGAATTTTTGTTACAAGAATTTTTGTTACAAGAATTTTTTTTTTATTATTAAAACATTTTTCTTACATCCAATTTCAATTTTATACTTTGACGTTTCCTTTTTTAAATATTATTTTTTATTCTCTGTGGATAAGCTTCGCTTTCCCACTTTTTTTAGTGTTGGAGAATGTAAGCAATAGGCGGTAGTTTGGGTCTGGGAACAAAAAAAACTTTAAAACGTTAGTACCCCTTGCCCTTAAAGTTAGAGCAAAATGTTAACAAAAAAATGTCACTATTTTTAATTAAATTTAGATTCATCCTTAAATTTCATGGCATAATCTATTAGAGTTTTGTTTTTATGACCCACTAAAGTATATTACCTCCCCAAAATTTTAGGAGGTATTATACTTTAGTGGGTTTTTTCAATTATCGCCAAATTTCAAATTTTTTGCAATAATCTCCTAATGTTTAAAAATAATGATCATATCATGATATGGTCATAATTTTTAAGCATTAGGAAAATATTGCATAAAATTTGAAATTGGAATAATATCTGTCAATAAGGGCTGGAGGGGCTAACATTTTATTGTTTTTTTGTTCCGTTAGGAACAGAAAAACACTAAAACTTTAAAAAAACACTAAACACTAAAAATAACAACACTAAAACTAGCAGTATACACTAGCAATATAATATAATATAAAATAGCGGTACGTAATATAATATAGCAATATACACTAAAACACTAACAATATAGCAATATGCATGCAATATACTAGCTATATACATGGTCGTTGGCAACGGAGATACATGGCCCCTACCCAACTCTTTTTTTGAGGACCTTTTTTTTAAAAATGAAGGATATTTTTTACAAATGTAGAAAATATTTTTAGAAATGTAGGAATTTTCAAAAAAATTAGAGAGTGGGCTCCCCCTTCCCCCTCCACACATTTCAAAGCAGTGTTGACGACTTTGATATAATAATAAAGTTTGTAATAGAAAAACTATTTGTATTTTAAAATAACCATATTTTATTTTAGCCAGGAAATTTATACATTGCATTGCCAAAACAATAACAGGGAACATCGCAACTATTATCGAGAAAAAGCCGTTCATGGGAAGGTTTTTTAACAATGGGAACAGCTCCAATTACTACATGTGAATGCGTAAGAAGCATTTCTGTTATACACAGACTGAAAACTTATATGCATGACAGAGTCTAGATTTAATTCTTTAGCTCTGATGTCTATTCATCAAGAAATAATTCCTGATGTAGAAAGAGTTTTAAATATTTTTTCTGTTTTGGGGAACGACGCTTAGAGTTGGTTTTTACCTAATATAAATTTATTAATTTATTTTTTGTTAATTGACTATATTCTTGTATTTTATTTTATTTTTTATTTAAATTTATCTTATATTTAGTGAAATTTAGAAAAACCCACAAAAAAACCTAAAAGAAAATGGAGGGCTAACCTTAGGCCACATAACAGTTTATAGATGGAGTGCAAACTCTTATGGCTTACCTTCTCGTTGGTGCACTTCGTTAAATAGATTAGACAAGTAAAAAATGTCTAATTTATGAACGGAATAGGCAATATTATTATTAGTTTAATATGGGTAATTATTACTGTTTTATATGGGTAATTGAGAACAATGTCAAGTAAGTAATGAATAAGTATTGATGCCGTTTTGATGACGAATTGCCAAAATATATAGTCGGCAATGAAATTTTTCAAATTTCCGCCCCCCCCTCCCTAGCCCAGGGAGGGGTTTACAAAGAAATATCGCCAACTATATTTTGGCAACTCGAAAAAAAACAGGCACCACCCATAAAAAATCCTGCATCCGCCCCTGCAGAAAACTACAAAACATTAAGGGTAAATGTAAAACTAATGTTAAATGTGTTAAAGATGTTTAATATCAAAAAAAAATTTAATTATGAAATATCTTATTTTTTATTTAAAGTACAACAACAAGGAAGTAAAAAAAACTTCTTACTCGGACAAAAGTTACATTAGTGTTGCATCCATTGTCAAATAAGAGGGGTCATTCCCCTTTCCTCCCGCCTGAAAAGTGTAAACTATTTTTTTTGAAAAAAAACCTTTTCAATTAATTGGAGAATTAGTTGTTAAATTATTCTCTTATTACTGAGATACTTCTATTATCAGTAAATAGTGGCAAAAAAGTAATCAAAACAAGGTATTTACCAACTTTTATAAATCTTCCAACCTTTCATATAGTGCTTGATAGTAGCTTGGTTAACGAAAGGTTCGGCTGTTTCAAACTAAAAAACAAATAAAATGTTATTAACACTAAATAATGTTTGTTTATTTTAAAGATGCTTTATTTCATAAAGTTTTGCCTTGGCTTTTAGTGAATGATTACAATAATAAATTCCACTAATGAAATTATTTTATAATCATTCTTAACAATAGACACCACGTGAAGGTAAGCCAGAGCCGTCTATCAAAAATGCATAGTAAGTCAGAACACTTGCAGTACATATACTAACTACTTGAAACAAATGACGATACATTAAAAAAGAAAAAAAGAAAAAGCATTTTACACAATCATAAAAATAAATTGTATTTAATATCATATTGCAACCAAAATCATATTGCAAATATATATATATATATATATATATATATATATATATATATATATATATATATATATATATATATATATATATATATATATATATATATATATATATATATATATATATATATATATATATATGTATATATATATATATATATATATATATATATATATATATATATATATATATATATATATATATATATATATGTATATATATATATATATATATATATATATATATATTCATATATATATATATATATATATATATATATATATATATATATATATATATATATATATATATATATATATATATATATATATATATATATATATATATATATATATATATTGAAGCTCTCTATATATAGATGTATTCAGTTATATATATAACTGAAATACTTCTTTCACATTCACAAGTTGTTATTGGAATTGTTCCTAACATATAAATCAAAGCTTTTCTTATATTTGGAAAACTTCTCATGTCAATGGCCTTTAAAATACTAGCAAATTAAAGGAATATTTGATTGATTTTTCAAAAATAATTCCCATAAATCTAACTCAGCATGTATTGAAGTAAAATGAGGCATATTCAGATAAATAGAAATTTAAAAATTCATAAAAACCAGATTTCCATGGTTTCTTAACTTGTATTCTGGAAAGTACAGTTGAAGGAGCTGCTGCTAAACCTTTATAATCAAACATACTATTTCCTGGAAATCTATTATCTAGCTCATTTATAAGATGTTCAATTAATGAAGAAGTAATGCTGTTTAAAATAGTCACAAACTGTTTTTGTTGGATAATTATACACGTAAACCTGAAAAGTACACAATCTAGGTCTCACTTCTTGGATATCTAGACTAAAACCAAAAGCCAAACTATAAGCAATAGCTACTGCAACTAAACTAAGTTTATGACTTGTACAATGAAGAAAAGCAGCATTATGATTAAGAGCTTTTATTCAAGAAGCAACTCCTTCATATTCACCTACTATAAATCCTGTACCATCATACCCTTGGCCTCTACAATTTTGAATATCAAGCCTAAAAAGTCTCTTAAATGTATTAAGTAAATTTAGTAAGTAATTTTAGTAAGTTTAGAAATAGACTAAACCAGATGTACCAGTCTTGCAACAAATAAATGGTTGGAGATCCACACAATTCTCATTATTTTAATTTACATATCTTAAAAAAAGTGACATTTGTTCAGTATTTGAACAGTGAACTGCTTCATCACAAAGAATTTTAAAAACATAATTTGAATGCTTAACACTTTTTATTAAAGCTACCTCAATTGTTTTCCCACAAGAATCAATAAGTTGGTTTTGGGTAGTTTTTGATATAAAGGTTGCATTTTTTGGACTTGAAAAAAGATGATTAGCTAATATTTGATCACCAGCCTCAACTCAAATTTTTAAAAGCTGTATGAAGTTACATCTTCCGACCAAGAAAATATTATTGTTTTAATTATAGGAACAAATTTTTTTCAGTTACCAGAAAAATATTTTAAACAAGAATTGTTTAAATCAACCTCAATAACATTACTTTTGAAGTTGCAACGTAAACGAAATACTTGGCAAAACAAAACTTTTGTCATGTTTTTTAAAATCATGAACAGCATTACCCCATTTTTGACAAGGCTGGAAAACTAAATTTAGTATTCCAGACTTATTTTGAATACTAACACATAGCAAAGTAAAAGGAAATCAGTAAGCTCAATCTTCTTTGTTAAAATAAACTGACCAAAAATAGTGGCCTAGTCATTCAATTTTAAGTGAGTTTTTTATATTAATAGTCTATTAAATATCAAGTAAATAGATAATGGAAAAACAAATATAGAATTTGGAGGAAATACTTTGTTTACCATATCTATCAAAATTGCATTGTCTTTGTCAGCGGTTAAAAGTTTACCATAGCCGTGGTAAACTTTTTTATGCCGAAATTTTTAAAAACATTTTATGCGGAAATTGTTTTTGCTAAACTCGTGACGTAATGCCTGATTTTACATTGCGTGAAACAGCCCTGTCTAACCCATATGGGTTAGACACGGCTAACACGATTCTAATTTTAAAAAAATGAAACATCTATCTTTCCTTGTTAAATAAATATTCTTATTAAACGGAATTAAAATAAAAGTTGTAAAAATATTGCTAACTAGCTGTCATGACCCGTAAAATACGGGTCTTTAGGATATTGATGCACACTTTATCCGCGTGCTTACAGTTCATAAGAACTATTATCCGGTTTATAACGCAAGATAATCTCAATCAAATGAAAACATCTAAATGATAACTTTTAATGTCTTAGATATGAAGATTAAACTTATTGATTGCGTAAACACTAACTTTAACATAAATGGCATTTGCGAGACACTTCTTGCAATTTATGTCAAAATTTAATGGTGACTCTAAAATCCTAAAGGATAGGGGGGAGACGCTTTTTTTGTCGCTTTTATCTAAATTCTAAAAAAAATATCAAACAATGTAATAATCTAAAAATAATAATATGATAATGTTACTATCAATGTAATAAATCTAAATCCAAAAGTCAAGAATTAGAGAGATGTAAGAAAAAATTTGTAAAAAATTCTTTTTTTAAGCCTTAAATTTTATCTTTTTTTAAGTATTTAACTAAGCATTTAACTGAGCCTCGTGGTGATTAAAACCGCGTGGAAGTAAAACTCGATTGGCATTTTGTTTAAAAAACCTAGGTTGGCACTTTGTACCACAGCGATATTTATCATACACAAAAAAGCTGAATTTCTGTTTTTGTATATTTGATCAACAAAGTTTTTTCTCAAAAAGACTTGGAATATGTCAAGAAAGTTGAAAACTAAGTGTTAAAAGACTTCACGAAAAAACAAAATTTTGAAATTTGTGAACGATTTTTTTTCTTTCGTTAGCGAAGTTGGTTTTGTGTCAAAATGCGAGGATCAAACTTTTGATTAATATCTTTACATATGTTGTCTATATACAATATCTATAAAACTTTGAAAGTATTTGAATTTGTAATTAAAAAAAATCTAAAAAAAAAATTAAAACAGTAGCTGCCTAAGGACTCGAACCACGGCAGCTATACTCCGAAGCCCAGCGCTAACCACTCGACTACGCTGACGCATTAAGACCTTAAGATTCAAAATTATATAAAAATTGTTTTTAACGGATATAAATGCAAAAGATTAGAAATCGGTATTATATATATATTTATTCTTTTAAACACCCAATAATTACATAAACTATAGGTAAAAGTATTAAAAAAAAAAAAAAAAAAAAAAAAAAAAAACAAAGCTTATTTAAGTATTTTCTTGCATCGTTCTTGGAATGTTTTCCTCCATCAGCGTTCTAAATACTTCTCTTTGTTCCTTTAAATTCCAGTGTTGGAACGATTGTTTTAAGATCGCCGCAACATTGGCCTCCAATGCTTCCTGAGGGCGTGCAATTATAATTTTCTTACCCTCGATCATAAATTGGAGCATGTTTATATCAGCTTTCTTACACATTATCATTACCTCACCCACAAATGATCGTTGATTCATTAAAGGCATCTGAGTCCGTATAATCGAGTAACATATGGGGTTGTTTAAAAGCCTGATAAATAGATTTAACTTGTTGCGAAAAAGAATGTCTGACACAGCGTCTACTTTGAAATAAGAATGTAGATAATTTCTACTTTGCTTTGAAATATTAAAGAAGGATTTTAAGACAGATCGTCCAGCTATATCAATGCTATTTAGAAACTTATTGCTGCTTCCACACAGTTCTAATCCGTATAACAACGTTGGAACAGCTAAAGAATTAAATAAATGAACTATGGTAGCAGGCTGGCAAAAGCGAAGTCCATTTCTTATAAGACCTTTTGCAACAGATAAAAATTGCGTTACACGTTCAGTTATATTTTGTTTTTGGAGTGTTGCTGTCATTTTTTTGTTCTTATTATCCCAAAGGAAACCAAGATGTTTTAGATTGTTTTGAGGCTTGATAGGATCACCGTTAATATAAATAACGTTAATTAAAATCGAACTTATTCCAGATATTAGAAATTCAGTTTTTTCTGTATTCAGTTTAATAAAGTTCGATAGTCCATACTTTTGAACAATGTTAATAAGGCTCTGAAGACCAGATATAGTGGAACTTTGTAAAACTATATCATCAGCATATGCAATGATACCTGTGTATACACCATTTATTGAAGTTCCAACTTTTGATTCTGAAACAATTTTCTCTAGAAGGTTCTCTGTGTAGATATTGTAGAGATGAGGCGACAGTATGGATCCTTGACGCACTCCCTGAGACAGCCTAAATTTGTTTGATGTACATCCAAGATATGATATATTAGAAGTTCCTGTTTGATATAGTGATAATATTGTATGAACTATAGATAATGGGATTTTTTTCTGGTAATAGAGTTTCTCGAATAGTAATTCCCAATTACAACTGTCAAAAGCTTTGTTGGCGTCTAGACTGCATATATATAGCGGTGAGTTATTATGATTATAGTGCTTTATTGTTTCACTCAGAAGAAATTCTGCGTGGAGGGTAGAGCTGTTTTCTTTAAAACCGAATTGATGGGAATGACTTTCTGTTATATCTGGACATATGTGTATGATAAGATATTCGAGAAGTTTTGTAAAAATTGGTATAATGCTGATTCCTCGATAGTTATTTGGATTTTCTAGTGATGTTTTATAAGACTTGACTAATGGGATAATTTTGGCGGTTGATAAACCGTGTGGAACCTTTCCATTTGTTAACATATTGTTATAAAACGACGAAAGTAAAATAAGAAGATTCTTGTTGTGAGAGTTTTTAAGATGTTCAGCACTGATTTCATAGCAATCGTAAGATTTATTATTTTTAAGCTTTAAAATACATTTTTCAATATCAGCTGTCGAGATAACTTTTGAATTAGGCTCTTTACTTAAATGTGGAATTTGGAGAGGATTGAACTCGTTATTTGTATATTGCGGTGTATTAAGTAGTTTTTGGAAATGATGACTAATATTTAATAATTAATATTATGCTAATATTAAATAGTTTAACTTTTAATTATTTTTAGAAACAATAAATTTTATAAAATAATTTAGTATACGTATAAAATTAAAATCTTTAATTATGTTCTAAATAAAAATATACTTTTTTTTAGCCCCCTTACCATTTTTAAAAAAAGTTATGGTCGCCGCGTGGCAAGTTCATCAGCTTGGCTCGCGGTTTTGTTGTTTAAAATGCAAATCAAAAGTTATATAGATTTTATATTCTATATATAAACATGTTTTTTACTAATTTTCCTTGCTCAATTTAGTTGTAAATAAACTTGAAAAGTTTAACTAAAATAGCATAAGTATCTCAATAATGACACATGCGCAAAAAAAAATAAAAAATTAAGTCGCCGATGGGAGGACTTGAACCACGGCTAACTTGATCAGAAGCCCAGCGCGCTAACCACTCTACTACGCTGTTGGAGTTGGAGATTTTAAATTATATAAAAATTGTTTTTTAACGGATAAAAACACAAAAGATTAGAAATTAAGCAAAGGTTGACAAAATACAGTTCTTAAGCGAAAATCAAACTGTTGAACTTGATATATGTTTAAGCATGTTTTAACATTACATAACATGAAGTTTATGTACGTACAATATGAGTTTCACGTTTGCTCGCGTTTTCTTATAAAGCAAAGGTAAGACTCTTTCTCGTCACTACCTCGGATGCAATGGTTGCCAAGAGTATCGTGTCAAACAAGCTCGAAAGCGCACTACTACTACTACTACTACTACTACTACTACTACTACTACTACTACTACTACTACTACTACTACTACTACTACTACTACTACTACTACTACTACTACTACTACTACTACTACTACTACTACTACTACTACTACTACTACTACTACTACTACTACTACTACTACTACTACTACTACTACTACTACTACTACTCTTACTACTACTACTAAGTCCAGTATTATTATAAAGAGATGATTTTTTTTTTTTTTATTCAACCATATCAATAATTGAAACCATATCAAAAAATTGAAACAAAAACTTATTAGCGATGTTAATGAATTAAATTCTTTTTAAAAATTTTTTTTTTTTTTTCTATTTTTAACAATTATCTTATTAACTCTATAGTTTTGATTTTTTTTTTTTTTTTTTTTTTTTTTTTTTTTTTTTTTCAATTTCTTTTTACTATTTTCTTTTGATTATAGATTAGTAACTAGTCTTAACATACTTGTAAATGATTGTATATAATTTTTTAAATGGCACAAAGTAATTGTATATTTAACTTTTAATGGTTGTACACGCTTGCTTATGAAAGCACGTCGGTGTGTAGTGATAAGGCAAGTATTTTTTTTCCTCGGCAAAATCTACGGGAGTAAGACGTGTTTTAAGTAAATAAAAAAGCAATGAAAATGAAATGAAAAACAATGAAAAACATTGAAATACTAATATCAAATAAATTAGACGAACATAGGAAAAGTATATTAAAGGAAACAGAAAAGCTACTCAAGGAACAAGAGAAAACTTTTACTTTAATTGTAAGTGGCAACTTTAAAATTATATCAGATAAACTTAACGTGATGGAGAAAGAAATTTTAAAAAACAAATCAAAAATTAAAAATATAGAAAAGGATCTTAACGACGTTAAAGATAGTCTAAATTTCCAAGAAGAAAAAACTTTAGAAAAACTTAAAAAAATTAAAAAATACTTCGACAATGAAATCAACGTATTGTACACAAGAACAACAGATTTGGAAAATCGATCACGTCGAAATAATCTCAGAATAGATGGACTAGTAGAAAAACCAGGAGAAAGTTGGAGCGAGTGTGAAATTGCAGTGAAAGAAATCTTTAATAAAAATCTTAAAATAACAAGCGAAGTGGTTGTTGAAAGAGCGCATCGAATTAGCCCGATTAATAATAAAAAAGCTAGAACAATAGTATTAAAACTCCTAAATTTCCAGGATAAAAACAAAGTCCTTAATGCTGTAAAAAATCTTAAAGGAACTGGTGTGCATATTAACGAGGACTTTTCGCAAGAAACGGTTGAACAACGAAGGAAACTTTGGGAAGAGGTGAAACGACTTCGAAGTGAAGGTAAATACGCCATTTTAAAATATAATAAAATATTTAGTCGAGATTTTAAAAAGTAGCGAGGCGTATTTTTCTTAATTTTTTTTTTCGTTCAAAGCGCTTTTAATTTCTCATTTTACGCATAACGAATAACGAAACAATAGATTTTGAAACGCTGCACTTTAATGTCTTCGAAACGGCAAATAATGTTATACTCAACGATTTGAATGACGCAGATGCGCAGATTTTTCGCGGAATAAATTTTGGTTCTCAATATTTTGGAACAGAAATTTTTAAAACTGAACATACAACTTTAAGGAATAAATTCACTGCATTACACATAAATATAAGAAGCATAAATAGCAACATAAGCTTAAGCAATTTCTAACCGAATGCAACTATTTATTCAATATGATTTGTTTAACCGAGACATGGTGTTCTGACGAATCGTCCAGAATAAATTCAAACTTAGAAATTCCTAATTACAAATTAATATCTTCTAAAAGAAAAACTAACAAAAGGGGAGGGGGAATTATTAACTATATTTGAACTGATCAAGCCACCAAATATAGAGATGACCTTTCTACCTCAGATGCCGATAGTGAGGTCTTTACAATTGAGATAACAACAAATAACAAATCAAAAAACATATTAGTCTCTACATGTTATAGACCACCTGATGGTGATATAACAAAATTTTCTAATCATTTAAAACAAATTTTTTATAAAAATAACAAAGAACAAAAAAAACTATTTTGTATTGGAGACATTAACATTGATTGCTTACAATACGATAAACATGGCAAAACTAAATTTTTTTTGACGAAATGCTCCAACATTACATCTTTCCAATTATTAATAAGCCAACTCGGGTAACTCAATCATCAGTAACGTCAATAGACAATATATTAACAAATGCAGTTCTTGATGTTACTTTAAAAGCAGGTATTGTAAAAACAGATATATCGGATCATTTTCCGATTTTCTTTTTTCTGTCACACGATACAAAAACTACTAACGACTGTAAAATCGAAATTCATAAAATGAAAATTAACAAATATGCTATTCAACAATTTAAAGAATCACTATCGGCAATAAACTAGGATAAAGTATACCAAGAATGTAACCTTGGACGCACTCTGCTTATACTAATTTTGAAAACATTTTCTTAAAAAACTATAAAAAATATTTCCCAATAAAAGTAATGCTTGTAAAAGAAAAACATCTAAAATGTCCGTGGATCACCAAAGGAATTAAAAAATCTTCCAAAAAAAAACAAAAACTTTATATCAAATACTTAAAAAATAGAAATGAAGCAAACCTAAATGCTTACAAACAATATTAAATTTGTTTAAAAAAATCAAAAAGATTTCAAAAAAGAATTATTACTCAAATAAAATAAAAAACTATAAAGGTGATATTAAAAAAACGTGGGACGTAATAAAAGAAATAATTAAGAACAAAAGTTGCAAACCAAATAACTTACCTACTAAAGTTGTTATAAATAATGAAGAGTATGTCAGTAGTGACGTAATCTCAGAAAAGTTTAACAATTTTTTCGTTAACATAGGCCCTAACCTGGCTACAAAAATTAATTGTCCAAACAACTCATTTGAGACATACTTAACTAATAACAACAACGAATTAGCATTTAGCGAACTAAAAATTGAAGAACTTGAAGTTGCGATAAAATCTCTTAAAATAAATAAATCTCCAGGTATAGATGATATTTGTAGCAATATCGTTATCGATGTCTTTTTGGAGATACGCAAACCGATTTTCGAAATATTTAATTCATCAATTAAAACAGGTACTGTACCAGATAAATTGAAAACAGCTAAAATTATACCAATTTTTAAAACAGGCGAAACATCTTTATTAAATAATTACAGACCGATCTCTATACTGCCTACTTTCTCTAAAATACTTGAAAGAATAGTTTACAATAGATTATACGAATATCTCCTTCAAAATAACCTCTTAAACAAAAAACAATACGGGTTTCAAACAAAACACTCAACCGAACATGCCATTTTAGATCTTGTAAATAGCATGAGTAATTCTTTCGATAAAAAGCAATTTGTATTAGGGACTTTTATAGATTTATCTAAAACGTTAATCACAATATCTTACTTAAAAAAATGGAAAGATATGGTGTTAAAAATATATCCCTTGACTGGTTCAAAAGTTACCTGAGTAGCAGAAAACAATACGCTGTTACAGATCATAATAAATTTTCAGACCTACTAGAAATAAAATGCGGAGTTCCCCAAGGTTCCATTCTGGATCCCCTTTTATTTCTAATATATATCAACGATCTTCCAAAAGCCCTAAAAAAACTTGATGTAATAATGTTCGCTGATGATACAAATTTATTTTACTCATCGCCGTCTATAAGCGACCTTTACGAATCTATGAACGCTGACCTCGAAAACCTCAACATCTGGTTTAAAGTAAATAAATTATCTTTGAATACAGAAAAAACAAAATATATCTTGTTTCACTCCAACCGTCTTAAAGACTTTATACCAGGCACTCTACCTTCTCTAAAAATTGATAACATAAACATCAAAAGAACTGAAATTACTAAGTTTCTTGGAATATTTATTGACCAGAATATTAATTGGAAAGCCCATATTAATACAATAAACACAAAAATATCAAAAAGTATCGGCGTACTCTACAAAGCCAAACCTATGCTTTCCCAAGACAACTTAAAAATTCTCTTCTTTTCTTATATTCAAAGTTACCTAACATACGCTAATATTGCATGGGGAAGTACCCATAAAACAAAATTAAATTCACTCTACATACATCAGAAACATGCATCAAGATTAATTTATAATAAAGATAAATTCACTTGTGCCGACCCTTTACTTAAAAATTTGAATGCATTAAATATCTATCAAATAAATATTTACCAAAATATCTTATTCATGCTAAAATACAAACTCGGATTTGTTCCGAAATACTTTACTGATAGCTTTTTTCATATCAACGCAAACAAATATATCACACGAGGAACAGGCAACTTCACCTTGCCTTTATGATTTTCTTTAATATACCGTGGCCCATACTTATATAACAAAATAATACTTCAAAATATGGAACTTAATAAAATGGATAACCTTATTGCTCTGAAATAAAAACTAAAACATATCATAATCAACTTAACCAACTTCATCGAAATGTATTAAACAATTTGGGAAAAATAGTAATAATAAAAAGCCCTACTACTTCTACTATATAGTAGATACCAAATTACTTATGTGTATTTGTTGAACTAGTTCATTAAAGTTTATTTTATGTTTTAAAGGTTCTCGATGAAAAGACTATTTTAGTCTTCTGCGAGTTTCCTTACAACAAAGAAAAATATTTTTTAAGAATAATTTTATATATATATATTCAACAACGTCCACAAGCAAGTCCCTAGTAGCCCTGTGGTACGACGGACTTGCATATATTTTTTAAATGCATGGGTTAATAGCCAGAACTTTATATTATAAACAAAAAATAGTTAACATTATTTTGTACATTGTACAACGCGCATGCGCTGAACAGAATTTTGAATTTTGTTTTGTAAAAATTTTAATGGTAAAATTTGTCTTGTAAAAATTTTAATGGTACAAAAATTGTTTAATTGTACGTTTTGTACTTATATGTAAAAATATGTAATTTTGTTTTATTGAAATATATACGGATAATTGTGTTGTAGAAAAAAAAAAAAAAAAAAAAAAAAAAAGTATTGTCTTCTTTTAACCCCGGTCATGTAGATCTTATTTATACTACACGGCATTGTATTCTTTTTTTTTACTGACGAAATAAATAAAAAATAAATAAATAAATAAAATTTGCAAATTTCATCGTAAATTAGTATAAATTGGTTAGGTGTCACTCATATAGTTACAAACTAGTCAATGGAGTGACACCTAAAAAAAATAAAAACTTCACGAAAAAATAAATAAATAAATAGAAAAAAAAAAAAAAAAAAGATTTGGGATCACTTTTCTGTTTTCAAATCGGGATTGGCCCGGGCCGATCGAGATTTGATATTTTAAGCTACATGCTTTATCATTGAAATTTTACATACTTATAAACGAATGTCTATTTAGTCAGATTTTTGGTGAACATTAAATTAAAAAAAAAAACTTTAAGTTGGATTTTTTAGCATTTATATTTTTGTTATTACTTGTTTTATATGAAAAACGTTATATTTTTGTTAAGTTCACCAAATTATTGAAATTACAACCGTTTATGCACATGAAAATCAAAAAAATTACTTTCTGTACTTCTAGCTAAAACGTCTTTAACCTTGGCAGGTTGAGCAACAAAATTTGTAAACAAAAATTTTACATGCGCAAAATTTTTGTTTGTATTTTAAAGCAATGACGTAACTTTAAATGCGTTACTTCCCAATTCACTAAGTAATTAAATTTATTAAAACAGCTTTTTTACCGAAACAAATTTTAGTCTATAAATAAATCAAACTTTGGCGGTTTTCTCTATTGCGGCTAATCTAATTTTTATTTCGCCTATTGAAGTGCCTGTGTCAGTTCGCATTAGGTGTAAATAATGTTAATATGTTTTATAATTGGTCTAACTATGTTTATATTACATATTAGCCAACAGAAATATAATTTTTCTAATTATTTTTGCCATTAAAATTTCGAAATTCTGATAAAATATAAAAAATTGATTCGGTGTTCATATTCTTTTTACAGAACGTATTTATTTTTAATATTTCAAAAGTTATGAAAGTTTTAGTAACATCCCTCAGCAATTATTTTCAAAAAATAACAAGAAGCCGTATGTCCACTCTGAAACAGCCGTGTAGATATGTTGAAACATCATATAAAGTATTTGTCTTTATATAAAGGAATATTAACTGAGTTGGTATCTAATCAATCAAATATTTTAAAATCTACAGAAAGTTTAAAAAGCAACTCTATAAAAGCATTGTCTTTTTTAAAGTTAATTTTAGTTTGGGTTTTGACATTGCAGAACTAACTTTTTAGTTTGGATTTTGACATTTGCAGAACTAACTTTTTCTGCAAAAGAATCATCAGAGAATCGCTTTTTATTTGTTTTGTTTTTAGGACTAATTAAGTGTAAAGGATAAGTAAATAAAAAAAAGTATATAAAACAAGATATTTTATTTTCTAGCTGGAAATATATAACACAATTAGCTTTAATTTAGAGTTTTACCTTAAAGCACCATAATCTTTACTATCTCTGTCTTCCGGATAAAACAATCCATTTCAGAATTTTCAAGACTGACTCTATGGCTGTACTGGACACTTGTTATTTAAAATGTTCAACTCTTCAGTTAACTGATTTTTATGTTTGCGAATGTTTTGCAAATACCTAGCCTTAATTGTATTTGAAACTAAAAAAATAATTTTTGTTTCAAAACTTTAATTTATTAGCAAAGTTCTAAGTCGACTACTAGCGAAGTTGGTATCAAGTTACATAGCAGAATTTTGTAAATTTTGAACGATTTGGAGCAACTGATGCAGTTGTTCTAAACTTTCTACAAAATTGATTGATTAATAAAAACATTCTCCTATCATATCCACCGTTCCTACCCAGCAAACATAAAGCAGGCGGACCGATAACGGACCGGTGTCAGCACTTATGGCGTGCCGACGTCGGCCGCCCGCTGCTTTGCCGCGTTGGCTTGCACATCGTGTTTACATCGGTCCGTTAGCGGAAAACTGAAGGCGGTTCGATAGCGAACAGATTGCGGCAAATCGACGTTTGAACAACGATCCGTCAGCGGCTAGCCGATGATAAAGCCATAGCGGAATAGCATAGGATCTATAATAAGTTTTGACTAAGATTTGAATGCATTGCTATAAATATAATTATTTTTGTTTTTTTGTTTAAATAGAACGCACTTCTTTCAGCTCAAATTTTTACTCATAAAAAAATGCAAATCCTGCCAAGGCCTGGAAGACACATCAAATGCCTTTTGACTTTGTGCATAGGTATATAGAAAAGATACGAATTTATTATACTAAAATTCTCCTTACACCGAAAAACACTACCCTAACTGTAAACTATTAGGTCATACGTGGCAAGGCTTAAGCTCGGTGAACAAAAAGACTAATCAGAAGTTATAATAAAAATTATTTTAAAATTGCAATTTACAATTACAACATGAATATAAAAGTAACAACAATTTTTTTTTAAACTAAAGCAAAATATAAAGTATATTTGCATCTATAGATTATTGCTTCACTTGCGTTTAGCGAACGTTTAAAATATAAAATAGTTAATTTTCAACATATCTATAAGTTCAGTTTATTCTCATTTCAATCGAAAACTAAATTTATTCAGGAAATCATGTGTTGAAAATTGATTTACGTTGCAGTCTGCAGACTTCTAACTTTCACCTAAAAGCAGGCAATGATATATAATGAAAATATTGAAACAGTCAAGTTAAGAGCTATTACAACAAAGATAATAAACTAACCTTCTCAGCCTTTAAAAACATATTCGTTTGAAATAGTCTGATCACCAGTTATTGACAAATAACTTCAGATACTAAGTGCATCTACATTGAATAAATATGGTACATCGACTGACAAATAGCCTGGTACATCGACTGACAAATAGCCTGACTAAATAGCTGGTAATGAAATAAATAGCTGGTACATCGACTGACAAATAGCCTGACTCGCAACAGAGTGCTGCTACATCGACTGACAAATAGCCTGACTTGCAAGGGAGTGCTGCTACATCGACTGACAAATAGCCTGACTCGCAACGGAGTGCTGCTACATCGACTGAAAATTAGCCTGACTCGCAACGGAGTGCTGCTACAACAACTGACAAATAGCCTGACTCGCAAGGGAGTGCTGCTACATCGACTGAGGGTTTGGTTTGGGCAGGCAGTCTATCATTTTAAAAAAAAAATAATTTAAGTTTGTAAACTTTTTCTGGTCTGGTTTATTAACGCGCTCTTTAAAACTACAGTTTATGGAAAACTCTTTCTGACTACCATGCAAGAGTGTGTATATATATATATATATATATATATATATATATATATATATATATATATATATATATATATATATATATATATATATATATATATATATATATATATATATATATATATATATATATATATATATATATATATATATATATATACAATAATGGTTCAATTTAAAAATTTTTCTTTTATTTATAAAGTTGTACTTGATAAAAATAAATAAATAAAGTTGAACATTTTGAATATTCATTGGTTATTATGATAAATTATATAAAATATATATAAAGTATAAATATTTTGCAAAAACACTTTTATTTGCAATAACTACTTCATTGCATTGTGGCATGCTTGCAATTTATTTTTTATAGTTTCTGTCAACATTGGATTATTATGCCAGATCTTGATAATCTCTTCCATAAGATCTTGCTTATTAGTAAGATTTTTTTTTCCAATCTCTTGCTTTACTATTTCCCAAATGTTTTCTATGGGGTTAAGATCATGCGGTTTGTCTGGCTATAGCAATACATCAACTAAGCCATAAAAGTTTTTATTGTTTGGCAAGTTGAACCATCTTGCATAAATATAAGATTTTTGACATTATTTTTAATATTTTTAATTTTTTTTGTTAATTTTTGACTTTTTTGGCTGGACATCAATCCCTCTTCTTTTAGCCTTCTACAAATGGTCCGGTCTGACACAACAATTACAGATTCATGGATAAGCTTAGTGGCTTTTTTTCTGTTTTCCAGGCAGATATTTTTGATTATACTGTCCGCTCTTGGTGTTTTCTTGCGTTTAGAAGGTGGTCTCCTTGGACACAACTCTTCCCCTGTATCAATTCTTTTTCTTACTTGCATTACGGTTTGGTAAGAAACCTTTGCGGTTTGTGCAATTTTTCATTGAGAATAATTTGTATTTTGTCTAAGACATGTTTATCAATTTTTAATGTAACTATAATAATAATAACAATGTATAATGCCGGTTGTTGACCAATGGTTTATAATCAAAACTTAATATGGCTGGCGGTAAAGGTAAAGAGAAGTTTAAAGGAACAAACGTTAGGTATTTACTTGTAAGTTAAGTGTAAAATTATATATTTTTTAAAAATCACAGTTCGTTTTTTTAATGCTATTTTATTTTTAACTTTTTGATGTATTTGATGAAAGTTACTCAGGCAATACCTTTTTTATAGAGAGAGTTTTGTCAATTAAAGTGACTGCTACAGTTGCCGAAATAAGAAAAGGAATAATGACTTTATTAAAATACGCACTCGACAGATCAAATGGTGGTGGTCGGCGCGTAAAAGGAGATAAACCCGATGTATAACATTCATACTTTTTCCTAGTTGTTCTGGAACTATTAATAATAGTTATTATTGATAAATTGATAAATATATTACTGATAAATAAAATTTTTTTTTTCAAACATTTTATTTTATTTGCATTGTATATAAAGTCCGTTGAAGCAATTTAGTTGTATCTGATTAATTTACGTGAAATATAATATCCTCTGCGCAAATTATTGCTTTTTTATTGTGTTATTTTATTGCAATTAAAGTTGAGAAAATTTTTTAGTTAATTGGATTTAATTAAAATAAAAAACAAAAATCAACGTTGAATTTACGTTGTTTCAACGTTGTTTTAACGTCTTATCAACTACGTATCAATCAAATATATCACCTATTTAAAGTTGAAATATGGTTGATATGTAGTCGATAAGACGTTAGATCAACGTTGAAACGACGTAATCATTGACGTTGTTTCAACGTCGTAGTTTTCGACGTCGGATTTTATTTCCAATTCAACCAAATTTCAACGTTGTTTCAACGTGGCATATGGTCGGTTTGCGACGTTGTTTCAACGTTATTTCAACGTCATTGTGCCGGCTGGGATGTAATAATTTTTTTGTAAATATAATATAAGTTGTACATTTTTTGAGAATATCGTATTCTAATTTCTAGCTCATCTTTTTATTATTAAAAAAAATGAAAAAGTTATACACTTAAATTTAGCGGTACAAAAAAACTGATGCGCGCGCATCAGTGGCGACACCCTAGATCCGCCCTTGACTTTAAAAAGTAAACAATAAGTATTGATATTATAAATGTGTTTAATTATTTTTCTTCTTCTTACTAAAACATATTAAAGTAAAGAATAAGTATAGAAACGATCGGTGTGGAATGGTTTTTACCGAAACCCGTATTTTACGGGTCATGACAGCTAGTATTAATAACAATAATAATACTTTTTTTTAATTTTTAATGTTTTTTTAATCATTATTATTATTCTTACAATTTTTGTTATCATTATTGCTTATTTTTATCATTATTGTTAATATTATTATGATTATTTTCTTTACTTTTTTTAAAATTATTAATTTTTATAAACTGATTATTTCATTTATTAACTTAATTAACATTTATAAATATTTATAAACTTTATTATTAACTTTAATAAAGTTAAAAATAAAAATCACAGAAAAAAATATTTAGACTAGCACTGCTAAAATAATGGTTTTTTAAAAAGTAGACAGTGTATATTGTTATATGTACAAAAAATCAACGTTTACTTTTTACTTTATTCTAAATATTTTTTAGAAAAAAAAGGAACAGTAAAATTGAGTTTTGCTAAAAGTCAATTTTACTGTTCCTTTGTTCCATCAATCAAAACTTTTGGTTGATGGAATAAGAGATGTAAATTCAACATCCTTTATTTTTGAACAAACATTTTTAAACAGAAGAATACACAGCCGGCACAACTCAGAAAATAGATACGCTTGGTTTCTGTTGCGTTTTTAAAACCTTTTAAAATAAAAAGAATAACACGTATCAAAAATGATTTTTATTCCGTGAAATTAACTATTACTATTTACCATAAATACCAGTTAAAGTATTAATGGTTTCACAGTTATGGAAACGTAGTATCATATTGTAATGACTTTCCGTAAGGAATGTGAAACCAATGATAAAAACATGCGACATTTAAATTTGACTTTAAAACCTCAAAAGACACGTATTAAACTCTAGTAAAACTACCCGTAATATACACGTGCTTTTGGTTTACGCCTGGATCGTGAAAAACACGTGCCTATAAAAAAACTAGATGTGCCGATAGGGTATGATGTTATGTTTTACAAATCTAAATATTACTTAAATTTTAATTTTTTGTGCTTTTATGTTGTTGTTTATTGTCGCTGTTTATAAAATATCTGTACTTTTTTTTGTTACAAGTTGATATTTTAAAGAAATGATTGTCCAACAGCCTTAATCTTATTTAAATTTTCCAGGAAACCGCAATTCTGACTTTTTGATTACTTAACGCAGTAGAGTTAGTGAATAGGTTGTTAAAGTGAGTCAGTAAAATTTACATAGAAAATTAAAACCAAATTCTTTGACAAAATCAAATTCTTTGACAATACCAAATTCTTTGACAATACCAAACTCTTTGACAATAGGTGTGTGAAACAAGTGAAATTTTATTATTTTCAGTAAAACTATTTCTGCTTGTAATAAAAAAAAACTATCAGAAAATATTTTGTTTATTTTTCAGAATTCAAAGTTTTTATAAAGTGTACAATTGAGTTATATTGTAATTTTGCTCGGTTGATTTTAGTACCGTCGAGAGAAGCGGGGGCGGGAGATATCCAAGGGGTGTCAAATAAATTTTAGGTACCTAAAACAAGAAAAAAAAAAAAAAAAAAAAAAGTCCTTCATATAAAATATAGGGAAAATTTGATAAATAAGAGCTAAACACGAATATTAATTTCTGTATGAAACGTTTAAACAGTTAAATAAAGCTTATAAAAAACTTTTATAAATTTAGACTACTGCTCTTACATCGAGGAGTGATAACAAATCTTTAAAAATGAAATATAAGTTTGTTTAATTATTTTAACTTATTTTTTTCAATTTTAATTATCTTGAATTGTTTTTTTTCTCAGAGTACTATTTTTAACATCCTGCAATAAATAACTTAAATAACTTACTTGTTGTAGTGCTTTGAGATTTTGTACAATTGTAGTAATATGATAAACTCATTGAAGCAATAAATTTTTTTGATTTTATTCTTGAGCAGAGTTATGGTGTTCTAAAGTGAGCGATTTTGGGATAAATTTTGGCTTATTAGTTGTTTATACTATAAAATCTTCATACTTTAAGCTAAGTTAATGATTTTGCTTTAATGAGTATCTTGTTATAAGTAAACGCTGAAAGTTTTAGCTTTCATAGGAACTACCATTATCTCAATACCTATCGATGAATTTCTTGGCTTTTTTATGGTTTGTGACACAAAACCAGTGTTCAAATGTGAAATTTTTATTTTCTATTTTTTTCTAAAGCAATTTTTTAATATTATCTGAAAAATAATATTTGTTGAAAATAAACGATTTTAGAAACTTGATCACCTTTATTTATTGTAGTTGTTAAATAGATGTTATTAAGTTTATTGCAGTTAATAAATATAATAAATATTTATTAACAGGTAATATTATACTCTAATAGCAGTTTTCATTTAACTTGATTAGAAATCATTGAAAGGCACTAAGATTTTAATTGATTTCTAAAAAAATAACTCCTTTAAAATAGTGCTTTTAATAATTGCATAGGCTAACAACAACAAAAATTTTGTTGTTGTTGAACTAACTATACGATTTATTATTCCATTTCTCAGAGGTAAAAGTTAATAATATTGTAAAAAAAAATTTTTTTTTTACCAAAGTATGTCAATCTGAGTCTCAAATAAAGCGTACTTTCATAGAGATTTTTAATGTATTTATAATTCCTTAAAATATTGATTAAATTTAATTTCATTTTTTTTTTTTCAAAATTAAATTTATTTTTACTAATTAACCAATTTTCTTAGATTTAAACTTAAAAAAAAAGTTGCTATAGTATTGCAAAAGTATATAAAATAGTTGCTCTATTGACACATTTATACTACCTTGTTTATTTTAGTTAAAATCTAAACGAATGATATCTCATTTTTTTATAATTTAACTTAAACTACGCTTTACTTACGCAAAAAATCTTTAGTTTTTTTGCGTATTACGCATTTTTATTGCGTGTTTTTGCAAATTTGCGTATTACACATTTCGCAGAGTTTGCGTAAAGTTATTTTTGCGCAAAAGCTACGCTTTACTTAAAGTAAAGCGTAGCTTTTGCGCAAACTTAACTTTACGCAAAAGCTACGCTTTATTTTATGTAAAGCGTAGCTTTTGCGCAAACTTAACTTTACGCAAACTCTGAGAAATGTTTGTGAATACCAAATAGTTGCGAAAAAATAAATTTACGTACGATTTCTATAAGTTACGAAAGTTTTGTGAACCCGGACCCTGTTGTTTTTTTTACTTTTTTTATACCATTTTAATCATATTTATATATATATATATATATATATATATATATATATATATATATATATATATATATATATATATATATATATATATATATATATATATATATATATATATATATATATATATATATATATATATATATATATATATATATATATATATATATATATATTTATACATATTTATGTAACGTATAAAATAAAACGCTGAATCAGCGTAGAAAAATATAACCATTTTCCGACTTTAAATAAACGTTTTATCAACATTGGTTTTTAGTTGTTGGAGACGTCGCATTTGTAACCATAATGATATAAAAACAACGCTGGCAGCCGATGTTGGGCCAACGAAACGCGCAAAATTGTTTTAATGTTTTAAAAACCGTATGGGTGCTAACTGGGATCTTGACCTTGGCCTTTCTATAAGGCCAAAAATTGAGGACTTAGTCTTGGCCTTAAAATTGTTGGCCTTGGCCTTGAAATTATCGACCTTGGCCTTGATTGTTTTGGCCTTGACCTTAAAGAAAATACCTACCCGACGGGCATTTGTTTTTAAAAGTTACGATCTAAATGTATTTTAAATATCTTTTAAACGTCTTTTAAACATTAATGTTTAAAAGACGTTTAAAAGATGTTTAAAACACATTTAGAACGTAACTATTAAAAGCAAATACCCGTCGGGTATTTTCTTATTGACTTCATTGAAATCTGCGCATAATTTTGCTCCATTTTTACAAAATGTGGTTGTATTGTCACAATACTTGCTACATACAGTTTTGTTAATAACTGGTTTAACAAAAGGTAAAAGTTGTCTTTGGTCTTTAAATGTTTGCGTCGGCCTTGGCTTTGAAACTTTTAATCGTGACCTTGATCTTAAAATTCTTGGCCTTAGCGTTGTCTTTAGCCTTTTAACTTTTGGCCTTGGTCTTAACCTTGACCTTTTAACGTGTAGCCATAGCCTTGTTAACAACTCTGCTTTACACTTTTATATTTTTAATTTTTAATCTACTGACAAGAAAATAAATAATTTATTTAATATTTATAATTCTTTATTAGATAAAATTATTCAGCAATTAGGAGTTAAAACAATCCTTACATAGCAAAAAGCTTAATTTACCGGTAAATTACAAAAATTTACCGGTAAAAAACTTGAACCCAATTTAGGTGTTTACGAGTAAACTGATAGCCGGTATTACAATCCCTAATAACAGCAACAACAAAGATTTAGTACGAAGTAGAGAATAGTTGAATAAAAAGAGATAAATAAATAGATAATTAAAGAATGTCAAAATATTAGTATTAATATTATTATTAATATGAAAAATTTAATAAAAGTACTAATAATGGCAGATGGAAAACCAGAGGAATTAAATGTAGACCGATAAACATAGATTTTCAAAAAGTTAAAAATATCAAATTAAAAACTAAAGAATCACGAATTCATAGGAATTTCAATATTAATTTGTAAAAATATTTAATTTTATATTTTTAACAAATAATCAAAAAACTTGGTTTTGAATTCAGAGATTGAATTAAGAGATTTTAGATCAGGAGGTTGTTTGTTCCATGTGCCAATACATTGATATTTAATGGATTTATTTCCATATTTAGCAGAGTGGTGTTTTGGAATAATTAAGTTTAAGTTATTGATGGAACGAAGAGGACAATGACAATTTGTACTTGTAAAGAAATTGTTGAATGATAAGGGTAGGTTTTTGTGATGATAACTCCAGACAAACTGACAGTTACCTCAAAGTCGCTTAACTTTAATATATTGAAGATTAGAGATTATTTAATATATTGAAGATTAGCACATTAGATTTAAAACTATTATACTGAAAATATATTATTTTCAAGGCTTTATATAGGAGATGGGACACCTTAAAAAGATTTGTTTATGAGATTGTCTCCATACTTGACATGCATATTTTAAATGGGACCCAAGGATAGCACGATATATATTTAGCAAAGTTCCTAGATTTACATAATGACGGAGTTTGGCTAACATTCCATTAGATCTGCTGAGCTTCATTGCTAAGTCATTTTGATGGCCTTGAAAAAAAAAAGATTAGAATCAATTTTAATCCAAAATACTTTATAGAGTCTAAAGGATAATTAAAGTAACTAAATAAAAGTTAAAGTAACAGATAATTAAATTATATAACTAAAATAAAGTTACATAACTAAAATAAAGTTACATAACTAAAATAAAGTTACATAATTAAAATAAAGTTACATAAATAAAATAAAGTTAAATAAAATAAAGTTACATAACTAATTTAAAGCTTCATAATTAAAATAAAGTTACATAATTAAAGTAAATTAAAGAAAACTAAGCAAGAAACCAAAGTATCAACTGTTATTTCACCACATTATCAATGATTATGGAACAGTAAAATTTTTTTCATGAAAAAAAAAATAACGTTGACGAAAAAAACCACAGAAGATATTAGCTACTAAAGGAAGAAAACAAATAGGGGCACTCAGTAGTGCTGAACGTGTTCGGCAATTGACTATAGTATGTTGTATGAATGCAATAGGAACATTTGCACCACCAATATTCATATTTCCTAGAAAAAGAATAAAAAATGAGTTGATGGATAGCGCTCCATTAGACAGTAAAGCATTTTGCCAGGAAAAAGGGTAGATGACAGTGAGTTTTTCTTAAAATGACTTGAACAATTTGTGCACCACTCTAGTGCATCAAAAACTAACAAAAAACTACTTTTATTAGAAGGCCAAGTTACTCATAAAAGCTTGGCAGTTTTGAAATATGCAAAAGAAAATAGTGTTGTAATATTTTGTTTTCCAGCACACTGTACGCACCGAGTCCAACCACTTGATGTTGTATTTTTTGGTCCATTACAGACATATTATGATCAAGAGATTCAGACATGGCTAAGGAAACATCCCGATAGAGTAATGACACATTTCCAGGTTCCTGGACTTTTGAACAATGCATATTTAAAAATTGCAACTTTAGCAAAGGCTGTGCACGCTTTTGCCAAAACTGGAATATATCCTTTCAATCCCAATATTTTTGAAGACTGGATGTTTGTGCCTTCATTAACAACATAACAAGTTGATATATTTAAGAGCAAAGAAAAAACACAAGAACTTCAGAAAGCATCACAATTTGAAATAGAATTTGAGAAATTAACTTATTTTGAAATAAGCTCACCAACATTAGACTGAACACAAGAACTTGAGAAATCAACTCATTTCGAAATAAATTCTTCCACATCAGGAAAAATGCAAGAACTTGAGAGTTCAGCGCATACAGAAGTAAGCTCTCCTGCATCAGATAAAATACAAGAACCTAAGAAATCAACACATTTAGATATAAGCTCTCCTGCATCAGATGTGTCTGGCAGCGTTGAAACTTCTTGTCAAGACAAGAACTGAAATATGGTATACAAAAGTTGTCTCCCTTGCCTTTAGCAACTCCTAAAACTGAAATTAAGCGCACAAGAAAATGTGGGGAAACTGGTCATCTGAATTCTACTCCAAACATCCAAGAATTAAAAGATAAAGCAATAGAAAATGATAATAAGGAAAAAGAAAAACGAACGAGTATAGTTGAAAAAGAAAAAACTATTAAAAAAAGTAAAAGAAAAATATTACTTGTAAAAAAAGGTTGCACTTATGCATATAATACAAGACTTAATAAAATTGATTTTGTATCTGATTGATTGTTTTGTGAAGAACTTTATTCACAGTCTTATTCCAAAGAACCGTCGATTTGCTGCCAAAAATACAACTCTTGGTGTCATTGTTTATGCGCTGGCGTAGATAAAAAACGAAGAAAATTTATATGTGAACTTTGTTTATAATTTTTTGAAGAATATACTTGTATTATTAATGCTAAAAAACAAAAAATACGCTCTGTTTGTGTAATTTATTAAAAGTATGCCATCATAGGAGCAGTTGGTTACCTATGATGGCATACTCGTACTTTTTTAAAAGTTGAAATAACTTTCAAAAAAGTAAAACTGATAAAAATTTTAAGGGTTGTTATTGTTCTACATGTTACTAGGAATGTACCGATATCAACATTTTTATTTTTGGTCTTCAGGTTACTTTATAATGAATCTTCAAAGTTAAGTATGCCATCATAGACACCTTTCCCCTAGATAGAAATCTTTCATGAAAGATTCACATCAAACTACTCAATTTACCAATCTGCACAATATCTAAGAAATAATAAAAACGCATTTTCAATTTTAAATATTAACATCCGAAGTCTAAATAAAAACTTTAAAAATTTTAAAAATTTTTATTGGACAAAATAAAACATGATTTTAGCATTATTTTTCTAACAGAAACGTAGTGTAAATACGATCAACAAAGTACACAGTTTGATTTAATTAATTAAACGTCAATTCATCAACAATGTGATGGTGGCGGAGGCGTTTGTATTTTTGTCCACAATTCAATTATTTTTTCCCTTGTAATGACCTATGCGTTAATGAAACAGATTGTGAGTCATTGTGCATTGAACTTTATAACAAAACCACAAAAAATATAATTGTTAATGCTATTTATAGAAAACCATCTGGTAGCTTAAAAAAATTTAAAATTCACTTAAACACATTTTTAAATAAAGTCAATTAAGAACGGAAGCATATTTACTTTATCGGCGATATCAATTTGAACTTGTTAAAACAAGCTTTAAATAAAATTAAGTTTTACTTATCAAACATGTTTTATTAAATGCATAGATAGCAAATGCAGAGGAAATAAAAAAAAATACAAATATTTTTGATAAAATCTAATATCTAATTGAGTTTATCAATAAAAGTTATGCGTGTATTTTAAAATATGGTAAAAGGTATAATTAAAAAATAAAAAATAATTACCTTTTGATGCCCAAGTGTTACAAACTGATGGTAACTACGTGTTCCAGGTATGGTATTAGCAGTATCCAATCGTTCTTTAAGAGCGGCTCTCACCAAAGTTAAATCTTCTGATGAAATATATATGAAATTTATGCCTTCAATGTTTTCATTGCAATATTTGTACATTGTTTGTGGAGATAAAATATGATTACCCATATCTCTTTGCAAACTTGCTAGTGTTGCCAGACGTTTGACTGTACCACCTATCCCATCACTGGTTGCTTACCGTGACTAGTTGCAAAAAAGTTCTATTTAGCAGTAAAACCTAAATCTTCACAATGGAAACAAAGATTTAACATATTTTTGCAATTCTTATATTGACCTGCACACCCATCTGAAAAGTATTCAATAATTTTTATTTGAGGCAAATTCGTTTTTGTATCATTGCAAACAACCTCAATAAATTTATAAACCATGTTCACATCATGGATCATATCATCCGAAATAATACAATAGGATTTATGTTTGAGAATGCGTTCTTTTTTGAAATAAATAATCACTGGATGAAGTGTACATTGTAAATTTGTCCAATGAAAGCTTTGCACTTCATACAGAATGTGTGAATAGACGCATACAGAATGTGTTCCTGAGGCACCAACAGTAATACACCATTTAAGTCGCAAGGTGCAAAACCTAGAAAACCCTATTTTTATTTCTGGGTACTTGGTTTTAAAGGCAACAAACAATTCCTTTAAATTACATAAGAGCAAACGTTTTTGCATGTGGACATTTTTCTTTATGCTTACATAGTCCTTTTTACCAGGCATTATACGGCTATGTTCATCGTCTTCGTAAAAGGTCTTGACCAGTTAAACTGTTACATTAGAAAGAACTTTTCCTAATATAGGATTAGGCATGGTTGAAATACCTTTTTCTAATGTTAACTTACGTGCAGTTTGAGCTACATAGTTTGTTACATGCAATGTTTCAGATACCTTTTTTATTGACCAGTCTGTTGGAGCAAGAGTCGCAAGTTGTACTTTTTTTGATGATGATGTAGACTCTACAATTTTGTTAGTTAACAATACCATCATGTTATCAAACAAGCTTGCTTTTTCCATATACTCATTATTAAAACTTGACTGTTCTTCAAATCTTTCTTCTGATATGTTAAGGGAAATGGCTACCTTTTTTTTAATGGAGGTTGTTAATGCTGTCAATTTTCGTTTACCTTCTCTAATTTTACCTGACTTGTGCAATCCTTTGACCTTAATTGAAGATACTCCGGCAGATGCAAAGTGTTTTTCTTTCTTTTTTATTTTGAATGAATCTTTCATTAACAATATCACAATCTTCATCATTTTTATTTTCACTTATACTTTTTGAAAAACATGTCATAATTTTACTTCGACAGGTTTTTCCAGGTATAAGATTTAAACCTATGGTTTCTGCTTCTAACACAGAATGCATTGTAATCACACGTAGAGATGCTTAAAAAGAAAGTAATTACATTACTTAAATAACATTAATTGTATATATTATGTAATTATATTTCTATACAATTTGTTATATTAATAACTATGAAACATCGAACAAATCTTATTACCAAAAAAACTTATATGACTTATTAATAATGATATTACGTAATGAAATATAAATATATAAATTTTTATCTATACACACCTTTTGGTGACTCAGAAATGGATTACAGCAACTTTTCTGATTACCCTCATATCTTACAACTAACATATCATGATGGTGTGTGCATATATTAGTAATTTGTTCTTGTTTCAGATTTGTTTTTCAAGTAGCTTACGATTATTGCTGTCAATATTTTCAATCAGATTTTTTTCTTGAGTATATGATTGTTTATAACAAGCTTCATAGTTATTTACAAAGCAGCAATTAATTTTGTTATCCATATAAAAATATAATGAGGAATCTCTGTCTAAACACTTAATTCAAGAAATCTTAAATAATCTTAATGTCCCTAACAAGAAAAGTACACTTGAACACACACAATATCATATCAATATGTATTTATAAAGAACATATTGCTTGAATAAGTAGCTATTAGTTTAATAGACATATTTTAAATGCCTAATTATTGTAAATTCTCCATTAACTACTTACAAAAAGTTGTGTAAAAGTAAAAGATAACTAAATATAATTTTATTTAGTTATGTAACTTAACATGGTAATGTTAATTAGACATTATTATATCATTATATTACTTTTTTTATTGATGATGATAAATGTTTTATTACAACAAAACAATCAACAACAAAAGTTACATAATATTGTTAAATTTAATGACTTGATATTATGTAATGAAAATGACATTATTATTATGTAATGAAAATATAAAGAAACAAATTTATAAAATGTTCAACTATGTTTTGCAATAACTTTGTAAATTTTTTCCAAAGCTATTACAAAACAAAAAGAATTCTATTTGTATTCAAAAGATATTTGCAAATTTTTTTTTTTTTTTTTTTGCAAAATTTCTATATTTTTTATATTGGTCTTCAGGGTACTTTATAATGAATCTTCAAAGTTAAGTATGCCATCATAGGTACCTTTTCCCTAGTTAGAAATCTTTCATGAAAGATTCACATCAAACTACTCAGTTTACCAATCTGCACAATATCTAAGAAATAATAAAAACGCATTTTCAATTTTAAATACAATTTCAGTTTTTCTAAAAATATATATCAAAATATATATATTTTTAGAAAAATTGAAAAACTAAAACATCAATAACTCCTTGATAAATCATAAGGCCAAATAAAAATTGGTTCGCAAAGTAGATATATGTTTAATATTTAAAATAACGAAAACCAAAACTTTTTTTCATCAGTCAGATTTTTTCTAGAACTATAGTTGTCAATGGCCTTTTTTATTGTCATTAACAAGTGCGTTTTGTGAATCTAAAAATAAACTATATTTTATTGTTTTGAGAGATATAAGTTTATGGTTTTCAGATTTAGCATGTTTAAAACTCCTTTGGTACCAAGTTCTAGCTTCGCAACATTACTGCAAGCTTGTTAAAAGGGTAATGGTAAATTGACATATTTCCGGCTTTATCCCCCCTCTTTTTTCAGTCAAAAAATAACTAACTTCAAGTTGCTGTAAATCTTAAAGGGTTAAGAATTTTTTGAAAAAATTTTACAGTCTTTTCTAACTTATATTTTTAAACATTTATGCCAAGTTTCAGCGAATTTGGTGATGCAGGGTGCAACCCCTTGTTTTTTGAAAAATTACTACCCTTTAGACAATTTGGAAGTGTATTGCAAAGTACTATTACTTCAGCACAAAGCTATTTTTTTTTATTGCATTCAATGATTTAAGATTTCAGTGGTTATATTTAATAAATATAAATGTTTGTTCAAATAATTTAGTAACCATAATTAATATAAGAACATTTTCGCATCAAATAAAAGCTGTCTAAAGACCAGAGGTCAATGTTATAAAACTTTTTATCGGCGTAAAATGCTTCCGGCTGTAAATTTTATCGGCGTAAATAATTTGTTTAAAAAATTTTTTTTTTCAAAATTACCGTCGATAAGTTTCTACAGCCGAAAGGTTTACAGGCGATAAATGTTCCGGAGGAGCCTACGGAAATTTTTGTTGAAGACCCAGAGATATGAATATTTAGCTGTAGTCTACAGTGAAATATTCATATATCTAGATCTTCAACAAAAACTTCTGTAGGTTGCTCCTCCGGAATATTTATCGCCTGTAAACGTTTCGACAGTGTAGAAACCTGTGGTTTAGAACTTTTTAAAGTACTTACCTTGAGATGAAAACTTATTACAAATTCATTAATTTTAATTAAGTGCACATTTCTTGGTAAATTTTAATTTCAAGGGATTTCTTTGTTAATATTTTTTTACTGAATTTGTCATGTAATAAATGTAAGTCATTCTCAAAATTTAAAACTGCACTTATTAACTACTTTTTAGAAAAACATTGCTTATAAATTATGTACTTTAATTCAACTTATTATTCATTAATAATTAAGGTCATTATTTATAAATAATTAGGGTAATAAACCCTAATTCTGAGCTTCTATTTATCTAATTTTTTTCTTTTTTGTTGTGATTTAATATTTTTTTGATAAATTTATTAAATTTAACAAAAAGTATTAAAAAACAACAGAAAATAAAAAAAAAGTTAGATAATAGAACCTCAGAGTTAGGGTTATAAATAATAAGTTGAAGAAAAGTATAAGATATATAAGCAATATTTTTCTAAAAAATAGTTAAAGTTATAAAGTATAAATGACCACTTATTTATTATTTTAATCTTTCTTAAACTGAAGTATTTTCTCTTCATCACTATAATTGTTAATATTATTATTACTATACTTTTATCATTTTAAATATTATTATTCTTACTGTTGTTAATATTGTCATAATTTTTTTATATTACTGTTTTTTTTTACAATACTTTTGTTGTTATTATTGTTATTATTATTGTTGTTGTTATTTTTACTGTTATTTTTGTTGTATAGTATAGTGTTGTATAGTATAGTGTATAGTGTTGTATAGTATAGTGTATTGTTGCTATTAGTTTTACTGTTATTTTTGATGTATAGTATAGTACAGTGTATTCTTTTTATAAACTTAACTATTACTTTTAATCGCTGTTATTACAACTATTATTTTTATTTACTCCTACTTGCATTATAATTATTATTAATAATACCTCAATAATAATATGATGCTAATAATATTAGCATTATTTTATTAGTATTAAACTTTACAGGAGTTTATTTCATATTACTACTTATTATTATTTGTAAATAACCTCGATGTGTCAACTTTATTCAGAATATATTTTATTTGATTTACTTTGATCACTGAAAATTTGAAAGGTAATGAAATACAATGAGGCAAAAGCAATTTTATATATATATATATATATATATATATATATATATATATATATATATATATATATATATATATATATATATATATATATATATATATATATATATATATATATATATATATATATATATATATATATAAAGAGAGAGTGAGAAACTTAGAGTGAGAGTGAGAGTGTGTTCAATGTTCTTAAAAAATAGAGCAATAATAAATTAGTAAAAACACTTATCTAATTTTTGTTTCTCCATCAGTAGGTTTATCTGGAAGCCTGATCAACTATTGAACCTACTGATAAACCTTCCTCATGAAACTACTGATGGAGAAACACGTTGTTATAGAATAAAACTAGATGAGTATATATATATATATATATATATATATATATATATATATATATATATATATATATATATACATATATATATATATATATATATATATATATATATATATATATATATATATATATATATATATATATATATATATATATATATATATATATATATATATATATGTTTTTATGAATAAAAGTTAATAAACAAATTTAACTTTTTAGATTAACTTTACAAATTTTCATTTAAACATTGCAATCTGAAAGAAAACCATCAGGAATTTAAAGTTCCAAAGTTTGTTATTGAGCTAATTAGAAAAATGCTAGATTTATTAGGACTATTTATTGATCCAAAAATCAGATCAACTTTAGTTTTAGACAAACTCAAAATGGACAGGCAAAAGAAATTTCTCCATTTAAAAATTATGCAGAGTATCTTTGAGATTCGAAACAGTAAACAAGTGGTCAAACTATAAACAAAATTAATAAAGTTCTAGAAGTTCTTGAAGTTCTTGTTTCCAAAGTTTCTCATATTGTCTATGGTATGGAAGCACGTCAAAACTTATTGTGGATAAAATTCTAATCAGAAAGCATCAAAAGAGTTTTATGTTTAAATGTTTATTTGTGTCTTAATAAATTTTTGTTATAAGAATTTGAGTTGGTGAATAATTCTTTTAATTATTTAATATCAAATGTCATTTTTAAAAAAAATTTATTTATGCAATTTTTCCTATTTATTTCCTATATATATATATATATAGGTTTTCTATATTTATATCAACACAATTTTACAAAATAAAGAATGATTATTTTTTGCCTGTCCATTTTGAGTTTGTCTAAAACTAAAGTTGATCTGATTTTTGGATCAATAAATAGTCCTAATAAATCTAGCATTTTTCTTAATAGCTCAATATTTTATTATAAAGACCAAGACCAAATAATCAAGGCCAAAAGTTTCAAGGCCAAGGCCTTTGTTTTTGATCTGAAGGCAAGGTCAAAGCCAAAGACTAACAACTCTGGTCTAAAGAAACCTCTATATAGAAAATAGTATAAGTTATTTTTATAGAAAAGCTATACAAATTTTGTTATAGGGTAGGGTAAAAAATTAATGACAATTCCTTTTTTTTTACTTTTAAATTGTATTCTTAGCAGTTTAAATACTGTTTGAACAGTTTTACTTCTCGTCGTTGTCTCTGATTTGCCAAATATTCTAAAGCAAAAAATATTCTTCATCCAAATTCATAAGAAACTGTTAATTTTTGTTAACATTGATGTTTTTAACTCAAAATCATTTTGTTTTTGACAACCTTATATGATATTGATTCGGACAGTAGATTTCCGAAAATAAAGTCAGGGCATAGATATCTGCAAAATTTTACGCCGGTGTCGCGGTAAATTAGGACTCAGGAAATTATGACTTCGAAAGTCTTAATTTCCCGGTAAATTAGAACCTTTAGAGTTTAGATTTACCAGGAAATTAAGAGTGGAACAGTAAATTAGGACTCCAACATTCTCTTGAAATTGAAAGATCATTTCGCTACAGGGTGAACTGAAATAACATCGCGCAATACCTACAAAATTATGTTGAAAATGCACAGAAAACTGGTTGTAACTATAACTATGACTCAGTAAATAATAAGACTTGGATTAACGTTTTCCCAACAGACAATATACCATTTAAACATTACACTGTAGTTTGTGCGAAACATTTTCCATCAAACTTCCTAGTTATTAAAGTAAATGGAAAAGAAAATCCTCGAGATCCACCTAGTGTATTTGAATTAATTTAATGCCATCTCTTCTACTAGAAAAAGAACAACAACCATAAGTAAAAGCTCTCTTAGAGAGCTTAGAGAGTCTCCCAGATCAGTAAAAGAAGATGAACTTTCAAAATTCGTAGAGTTTGACAAAGTTGATTCATTTAGAATATTTTGCAGTTATTTATATTAAGGAAGATTTATTGATTCATTAGCTTATTATCTCTTTATTTATTTTTTGAACAGATGTTGTTTGCAATCAAAAGAGCACTAAAGTAACACTGGTATTAGTAAATTGTGTCTAATAGTATTTAATAATTTATCATATGAAACCTATCATGCTAGAGATGTATTCAATATTACTTGTATTTATAAGTTCAAAAATATAAATTGTATTTATAAGTTCAAAAGTTGGTCACATCATTTGGATATTTGATTTCTTTGAAGAAGACAAAAAAGAAAACAATTTTACGTCAGCAGGTTGAATGCATAGATTGAACTCAAGTAACATTTTTTAGAAAAAATATTCACCTGATGTTATTGTTTGAGCTTTAGAACATTTTGCACGGTCACATAGTTTATATGATCAATTAAGAAATGGTTTTTATCTTCCTGACACTTATAACTTCAAAAGTTTCACACTTTTATTTGTAGTGTTTTTTTAAAACTCAACAAAATAGTCAAAAAAAAACTGTATGTTGTTACTCGATGAAGTTTATGTTAAACCTATGCTAACTTATCATGGGGATATTTGTTTGGTAAAACAAATATTTTAACCAGATCACCTTCTTTTGAAGCTTTTTTGATGTGAACCGTAAAGCAGTAAACAATGAATCAAGTTTTGCAACAACTATATTGGCTTTCTTGGTTGTATGTTTTTATGAGGGAACAAAATTTATAGTAAGAATGTTACCAGTAAATAATTTGGATTTTGTATACAAATAAATTAATATCCTAATCAACAAAATTAAGAAGACAAATGGAAAAGTTATCGCTTTAATTAATGATTATAATAGAGTAAATCAAGCATTTTTTTAAAACGATTTGATTGCTTAAAGCAAATACTAATAGCCAATGAGAATTACCGTCGTGCAATATTTCAAGGTGGTCGCCAGAAACTGGGAGATATGTGGACTTCTTTTTATGGTAGTTTAATACTGATTGGTAAGTTTCATGGCTAACAAGAGCCTTACAAATTAACTTTTGCCCTGCGTCCATAAGATTGTCGTAATCCCATAACTATGTGTAGATATAGTAGAAGGGTATTTTTTATTCCTAAGATAATCTTCTATGTTATCAAAATAAAAATGTTTTCGTTCCTTCGCCATGAAGCAGCACACTTGTGTTTATTTGTAAAATTTATTTATTTGTTTACGTATGAAACAATTATAGTCCATTATTTAAATATGCTTTTGCGTTCGAATCAACTTTGATTCTATTCTAAATTCTATTTACAGTTTGTTTTTTTTTTTTAATTTTTTTACTGTAGAATAGAACGACTTCTTTGTAAATTTTTGTTTTGAATCGCAAGTTCTTGGAGTCTAAATTTACCGCTTCAAATAATTTCCCGGAAATTATGACTCATAACATCAAACTTTCCCGTCAAATTTTCCTTCAAAGTTTTGATTTCCCGGTAAATCAAGAGTTCAAAGTCCTAATTTCCTGGAGTCTTAATTTATCGCTACACCGGTAAAAGTTTTATAACATTGAGTAAAAAAACATTTTACGTCTTTAAATTTACGGCTGTAAAAATTCCAGAGCAAAAACTCCGCCGGTAGCAGTTAAAAAGTTTTAAAACATTGACCCCAGTAGCAAAAATTTACATTTTTGCCGTAATCAAACGCATGCGCAATAATTGATGCGCAAAATTAAATAAACATTGAAACAAAATGCCTATAACTTGTGCTTATGAATAACAACTTTTTTTTTGGCATCTAAAAGTTTAAGTTTGCAAATGTTGTGGGACTAACACGCTTTTTAGATCAATTCCATTCGCATTGTAAACTTGTACAAGAAATTTTATTGATTTTAAGTCTTATGCACGCTTCAACTTTAAAACGTAGAGCTGCAATATGACTGCAAGCTGATCCAAATCTAAAGCAAAAGTAATTAAAAACCTTAGTTTTCATTATATTAACTATTATTTCTGATTATTCATTACAAACTATCCTAATTAATATAACTCTAACATAATTTAATTATAATACAATCCTAAATAATCGTGATAAAACTTTATGTTATTAAAAAAACCAAACTTAAATTCTCAAGTAAACCATAGTCATAAGAAATTTCTTATGACTATGAGTAAACACGCCCATTTTATGTTAGTAAAAAAACCAAACAATTGCTTAAGTAAACATACCCAACAGCACAACTGTAGTTTACATTTAAAATATATCTTTTGGATTTATGAACATATATACAAACTTCATACAATGATATTTTTTTCCATTGTTTTGACTTTGTAAGACCAAAAATAACCACATTAATTTAGTTAAAAATTTGATGTGGTCGTATATCTTAGTTATATTTTAGATTTCACTAAAATTAATTTTTACCTTTGTTTTTAAAGCACAAAACTCAAACTTTTCATTTAAATTAGCTTAAAAAAAATCTTGCACATGTCCACAGACAAAATAGTTAAAACCCTTTAAGAGATACATAAGCTTTCATACTTTCTTTGCTATATAATTAATGCTTTCATACTATCTATCTCTGCTGCTTTCATACTATCTCTGCTATATAATTAATGCTATATATTTATTTCTGCTATGTAATATTCTGCTATATATTTAATTCTGCTATATAATTAATTCTACTATATATTTGTGCGGCCGTTGCGCAATGGTTAGAGCGCTTGCTTAATAAGCAGGAGATCCAGGTTCAAAACGAACTCTGGACATATTTTTGCGTGACGGTGGGGAAGAAAGCGTGAACGTCTTGTATATATATATATATATATATATATATATATATATATATATATATATATATATATATATATATATATATATATATATATATATATATATATATATATATATATATATATATATATATATATATATATATATATATATGTATATATATATATATATATATATATATATATATATATATATATATATATATATATATATATATATATATATATATATATATATATATATATATATATATCACCATAACTGACTTGCTGAAACAAACTAGCATTATTTCTTCAAAATTTCTCCTCAATACCATAAGGATTGGGAAACAAAACATTATTTTCTAACATCAACTTCTAAAATAAATTCTTCGTCAGGATTAGCAAGAGAACATAGGTAGAACTTTTATTAAGCACTCTAATATAGAGTTCTTGTTTATTTTATGTTTTTGTCTACCAGCTACTGCGCATGTTACTAAATTGTAAACATTTGCGACCCGTCTATTGTGAATGTTTTAAAGCTTTTAAAATATAATAGTCTTGGAATAATTCTTGATCAAATAAAATGTTTATTGTACATGTAAGGTAAAATACTGTTTATATAGTTTAATACTTTTTTGTGTGTTTTACAAAAATGTTTTTTTTTCTTAGTCCCCGAAATTTTTTTTTCTTGGTGTTATTTTATCAAAGCAGAGGTCAGTATGGGTCCAAAAAAGTATGACAAGACCCTGGTACATTTTTTTTTGGTTTAAATCTACCTCCACTGGGGTTTGTTGCATAATCTATATGTAGTGTTATTCAATTTTTTTTAAATAAGTTAAAAAATGTGATATTTATGTAACATATTATTATGATTATTGTTAGTTCTAAATTTAAAGTTGTAAGTAACACACTATATTTTTAAGTAATTCTTTTAAAATTACCAAACTGTCGAAAAAGAAGATTTCATTCAACTTTTTTATTTCAAAATATTCTAAGTTTTTGAAAGTTTTCGTTACTAAATAAGCGCAACAGGCTATTTTAAACAACAGTGGACTTTTCTTAAGTTAAACAAAACATAATAATAATAATAATATTTTATTCAACCATATCAATAAAATTTACAAATTTCATCGTAAATTAATATAAATTGGTTAGGTGTCACTCATATAGTTACAAACTAGTCAATGGAGTGACACCTAAAAAACATAAAAATTTCACGAAAAAATAAATAAATAGAAAGAAAAAAAAAAAAAGGAAACTAAAGTAAACAAAACAAAACAAAAAAAAAAAAAAAAAAGGAAAAACTCAATATCTGTATATATAAATAATAAAGAAAAGAAGAAAAGATTGTTAAACAAATAATAATGATATATGTAATAATAATAGTAATAATACAAAATAATAACAATAACAATAAAGTACCAATAATATTAAGAATATTATAATACAATATAAATTGTATGTACAAATCATAGATGATAATTAGATATAATAATAACATAAAATGTAACATTAATAAAACAATAATAAATAAATATAAGATTGGTAAATAATAAATAAAATAAAAATCAAACCAGTGATATTTTTGTTCGGAAAATAATTTTAGTTTTAGTTTTTATTCAGTTTAGAGGCAAAGTTTTTAGTTCTAGTTCTTATTCAGTTCAGTAAATAAATTTACTTCTAGTTTTTATTCAGTTCATCTTAAAATAATTTTAGTTTTAGTTTTTATTTAGTTCAATTTTCGTTTGTCGTATAAATTTTTTATCTCATCTAATTATAATTTAGTATAATTTATAAATAATATAGGCATATATAATTAAAAGAAGTAAGTCTTAGTTCTATAAACAAACAAAAAAATGAGAATTTAATTAAATGTAATACACCCAGTCCCATGGCTAGAAGTTTAGAGCCCCGCCCACCGCCCTTAATAAAAAACACAACAACAACCTGTCCTTATTGCTCTAAAACTTAAAAAAATTTCAATTATTAGGTATAAAAAAAACTCCTTAAATTTGGTAACAATAAAAACTAATGAATAGTTATTGTATAGACTTTAATAATTACTCATATATTTTAAAAATAAAGGGCCTAGTGATTATATGATTATCATCTAGACTAGATGAGAATTTAGTTTTAAGAGAACTCGCATTTCCAATGACGCTGACATTCGATTTCTCCGTCCATTTGTGAGCAAGTCACAGATTGAAAAAAGTCTTTCAACATATGCTTGAGTTGCAGGAGCTGCAATGAGGTCTTCAGCTAATGGTGCAATATGTGGGTAAACAGCACGTCTCATCTTCCAGAAATTTAAAGCATTTTGGCACATAGAGCTGTTCCTTATTTCAATAAAATATTTGTTGAGTTCATTTTGTGCTTCATTACCTGGAATAAGCTTTATTTTTTCTACTCGCTGTTTTGCCGCTAAAAATTTCCATTTTGTTAATCCATTTATTTCTGGAACAATCTCAACAGAAAGAGTAGATGCACTTGCTAAAGGTAAATCATGTTGCACCGAATTTTTAGCCTCTGACAAAATGTATTTCTTTGCACACTCTCTGATTTGTGTATGCTCATTACTTAAAAGAGCTATTGCACATGTGGGGTCAAGTAGACATGCGGCACATGGCAGTGGATTAAAATTAAGATCGTTTGGCTGCAAAAGAACGGCAAAACAACGGCGTAGATCTTCAAGCATTTTAACTGCTACATCTTTGGCATCTCCAAATTGCTCAAGGTGACATTCTAAATTAAGTATTGAAGGTATAACAATGGATAGTGAAAGTGCATCCGTCTGAAGAATATCAGTTTCATTGGCAAAAGGTTCTAAAAGATTGACAAAATCCTGAAGCATTATCCATTCGCTATTGGCAAGTGAATCAATGTTAAGGTCTCCAAGCACTTCGTTGATAGATGTCTTTATTTCCATAAATCTCCAAACCATAAAGTAAGTGCTGTTCCATCTTGTAGAACAGTCGCTGATCACAGTCTTACCACATTTGTTGATAATTTTTTCCAATGCAACAGAAGATTTGCGAACTTTTCCCACTAATCCACGTACCTTTAAAAGTAAGCCATGATATTTACCATCATATGCAAGTTTTACAACTAGCTGTATAACATGTGCAATGCATCCCAATCTTCTAAATGCTACGTTTTCTATTACATCAACTATCAAGTCAACATGTTCCCACTCTTCACTATTTGTCATATTCTCATCGTCTTCCAGATCTGTTATCTGCTCTTCATTAACCTCACTTTCTTATTCAATAAGTATATCACGTTCAGCTTGAGCTTTCATTCTCGACAACTTTATGCCTTTGACCATGTTTGCTCCATTGTCCGAAATAACAAGCAATATTTTATCTCTGGAAATATTCCAATATTTTAGGCATTTTTCAAAACAATTAGCAATTTGTTCACCTGTATGTGGATGTTTCACAAGATACAAATTAAGCAGAGCATGTATTGGTTTTTCGGATTTGAAGTGAAAAAAACAAACCGAAATTCCTAAAAAGGACGCAGTAAGACCTTTTTTAGTCCAGCCATCAAGGCATATTGTGAAGCGCCTGCCTTCAGATATGAAGTCACGAAGTTTTCTCGTTAAAACAGTAAATTCTTCATTAAGTAGGCTAGTAATTTTGGCAGAAGCAGGCAATGAAAATTTACAATCCAAGGTATTAACTAACTTTCTAAAACTCGCATTATCCACCAATGTCACTGGATTACATGTTGCAATTATCATTTGAATAAGAGAGTTTAGTCGAATTTTATGCTCGTGTGAATTAATAGGCCATGCGATATTCCTACAATTAATGCATTGAATCAAGGTCTGGTTCTGATTTGAGGACGATTCTAAAAGAGTGGGTCCATTTTCATCCACTGCTTTTCTCTTTATCCCTGTTTGCTTTTTTTCACTTAATTTCTTTAATTCCGACTCTTCCAGCTCAACGTGTACAGACTTATGGTTTCTTGCTAAATGTAGCTAGAAAAAAATAAACATATTTATATAATTTTTTGTTTGTATATTTATATGTTTATTTATCTATCTGTTTATCAATTAATGTATAAATAAGTTCGTATACGTTATTGAATAATTACTCTAAAATGATAAAAATGAGTCGTTTGTTTCAAAATGAAAACATATCCTCTAACAGATAAACTAACTTTAAGATTTGTTGGGTTCTTTCCACACAACTTTGTATTGCATACTTTTTTACCATCAAGTAAAACTAAACATACTGATTTGTCGGATGACGCATCGTATTTAAACCATTTCCATACTGAACTATTCCTCTTCCTACCAGCAAAAAGTTTACTCAAACTCATCGCGTAGATGTGTTGGTCTTACAGTTTGATTTTTTTTAGTTCGAAAAAATATATTCGAATAAATATATTCGAACTATACCATAACTAAACTTATTCGAACATAATTGAATAAAATTCAATTAAGTTCGAATAATATATCATTATAATGTATTGTAATATAATAATTATATATATCAAATAATTCAACTCGTTTCAAATCTAGAACGAAAATATTTCGTTTTAAAATAATTTTCGATTCAGTTTTTATTCCGTTCAAAAATTTAAAATTATCGTTTTTATTCTGTTCTCGTTCTTAAAATAAATTTCGTTTTAGTTTTCGTTTTCGTAAACGAAAGGTTTTTTTTTCGTTCTCGTTTTCGTTCTCGTGTACGAAAATATCACTGAATCAAACCACAAGACAACTATAGTACAGAGAGAAATTATAAAGAAATACACTCCAACAATATATTTTTAAATTGAATTCTGTTGAGCAGTAAAAAATTAGTAACAAGTGGATATTTTTTCTTAGACTTTTTTGTTAATGCAGGAATACACTGGTTCCATTGAGAGATACATTATTGTTTTATGGAAAACTTACCATATTTGATTGTGCTGAAAAAAGAATAGTATAGCTTACTATTTTCTGTATTCCTGGTGTGATGATTATGAACTTCGTTTGTTTTAATAAAAAAATTTGAAAAAGGGCTTGGTAGTTTATTTTGGAGAAAGTTAAACACAAAAAGACAATTGTAAAACTTTACAAGATTATGGAGTTTTAGGATTTTTAGTTCAGAAATTTTTTTTTCGATATCAGATCTCATTGGGGAAAACGTCATTATTCTAATAGATGCGCGTTGTAAACTAGCAATGTTGTTAAGTAAAAAGTTTCTTTTTTGACCCCAAACAATACAACAATAGCAAAGGTGAGAAGAGAATAAAGAAAAATAAATCATTCGAAGAGTTTGGATAGGAACATAGTAACGAATTAGAGAAAGCATACTGTTAGCTTGTGTAAGTTTTTTTTTAGATGATACAGTTGATTATACCAAGATAGGTTTTCATCAAGATATATTCCAAGATACTTTATATGTTTTGATGGAAAAAGTTTTTTACCGTTAATTTTAATTTTAATATGATCAATAGTTTTTTGAGGGGAATGAAAAATAATGTATTCAGTTTTATTGACATTCAAGGAAATAAGGTTACTATTTAACCAGTTACATAAGCGATGAAGATCTTGATTAACTTTTTTACAAATAGTCGTGAGAGATTTGTTGATATATAAAAGATTGGTATCGTCAGCATAATGATGTATCATAGAATTTTTTAACGAACAAGATAAATCATTTATATATAATAAGAACAACAACGGTCCAAAAACGGAACCTTGTGGAACGCCATATTTAATAACTTTATGTGTGGATTCAAATCCATTAATTAAAACAAACTGAGTGCGATCCGTAATATATGAAGAAAACCAATGATTAGCAATACCACGTATTCCGTAGTAGTTTAACTTTTTTATTAGAATGTTGTGATCAACCGTATCAAAAGCTTTTTGAAGATCTATGAATATACCACAAGCAAAAGAACCACTGTCAATTGCACCACGAATCATTTCAGTAATGCTAATAAGAGCGTGAGAAGTGGAGTGATTTGAGCGAAACCCAAATTGTCGAATATGAAAACAAGCAGAATTATCTAAAAAGTTGTAAATACGAGAATACATAAGTTTTTCTAAAAGTTTGCTGACATTTGATAATAATGAAATTGGTCTGTAGTTATTACGTTCAAGTTTTGAGTCTTTTTTATGAATTGGGATAACAGAAGCAGTTTTTAAAATATCAGGGAATACACCGGTTGTGAATGACAGATTAAATAGTTCAGAAAGTACAGGAGAGATATCATTTGCAAGAGCTTTAAAAATAGGTATTGGAATGCTGTTAGGTCCAGAAGCCTTGCTGTCATTAAGAGAATGAATAATCGATAATACTTCGTTTTTGTCTGTAGGTTTTATGAACATTGAATTAAGATTAGGATTTTTAAGATATTTATTAAAGTCAGTATTGGATGAGTGGATCTTATTCTGTAAATCTTCCGGAACTGAAACAAAAAATGAATTAAAAGATTCCGAAATTTTAATGGGGTCGTGTATCATGGAGTTGGTAGAAGATAAGCATGAAGGAGATGAGTTAACTCTCGAACTAATGTTTAAAAGGTTCTTAATACCATTCCATGTAGATTTCAAATTTTTGGCATTGTCAGAGAAGAACTTAGAGTAATGGTTCTTTTTACTACGACGGGTGAGAGTAACAAGTAAGTTTCTATATGCTTTATAAGATTTTTCTAGATTGAGTTTGTTATTAGGATTCTTTGCTTTAAGAAATTTTTTAAATATTTTATTTCGCATTTTAATAGAAGTCAAGATTCCTCGTGTTATCCAAGGTTTGAAACCCCTTGATAAGCAACGATTGCTGACTTTTTTCAATGGTGCATGTTTATCTAAAAGAGAATTGAAACTTGAGAAAAACTCTTCAAATGACTTATTAGTCTTACCTTCGTTGACATTGATTACATTAATCCAGCTAATTTTTGAGAAATCACTACATAACTCGACGCAATTTATTTGTTTTAGATTTCGACGAAAAATGCAGCTTTTACGAGAACTAATTTTGGTTCTATAAAGAGGATGTATTAAAAATTGGGGCAAATGATCTGATACCGTAGAAGTAAAATTACCGGCAAAAATATTTGTAGAAGTTGCATTAGAAAATATGTTATCGATTAAAGTTTTGGAGTGATTTGTGATTCTTGTTGGCAATGAAATAAAGGGAAGAAAGTTATTTAAAGCAATAGTGTCTAAAAATTCAGAGACAGAATTATCTGAGTTTGCTAATAAAAGATCGACATTAAAATCGCCTATTAAAAAAGTAGTTTTGTTTTTTTCCATAGATAGCTTTTCAAAAAGTGGAATTAAATATGATTTAAAAAATTCTGAAATATCCATACTAGGATGGCGATAAATACAGCCAATAATGATGTTTGATTTTTTAGGAATTATGATTTCCACAAACACAGATTCTAAAAGTTTTGGTTTAAACATATTAAGGTCATATCGAAGTTTGTAAATTAATGTATTCGATATATAAAGTAAAGCTCCTCCAAAATAAGATTTTGTTGGAGTGTGCTCATAAACATAACCGGTAAGATTTAATGGGATAGTTGGTAAAATGTCATGTTTTAGTTTAGTTTCAGTTATGCCAATAATACTGAATTTATGATTAATAAGAGATAAAAGTGAGTTTAATTCGTCAAAATTTTTAACAAGAGAAGCAATATTTAAATGAAAAAGAGAAAAATTATTTTTGTCGATGTTAGAAGAGTTAAAACTTTCTATTTCCATATATTTACAATTAATAGGGTATTCTTCGAGGTTTACGTCATTGTCATTGTTGTTATTAAGTTAATGGGAAATAAAATCATTAAGTTCATTATAAAGATTAGGCTGTACGGTGTTTGGGAAAGATGATATGTTGTTTTCGAATTCATTAATATGAATCACTTTATCATTTATTGTTTGCAGGTGCAGCTCCTTATCTGATAAAGTACTGAATGGAAAAACTTTTTCCCTACATGAAATACAGAACCAAGATGTTTTAGAGTTTTTCAATATTCTAAATTCAATATCATTCAGACGACAACATTTTTTATGAAAAAGGTTTAGGCAATGATAACATTGAAGGTAGTGATGGTTTTTATTAATTTTCTTGAAGAAATCTTTGCAGTGAGTAGACATTTAAGTGGTACAGTTTATATAATAAAATGATTGAATGAACTGAAATAAGGAAACAAAGAGTAATATGAACAGCAATATAACCAAAAATAATAAAAATAATAATAGTATTTATTAACAATATAAATATAATTCAATTGATAAAATAGTAAAACAAAAATAATATTTACTTAACAGTTAAAAAAAATAATGAAAAAATACTATTAATATAGTAAAAGAAGAATAACGTATATATATATTAAAAAAAAGTTATAATTGGTTAAATGATAAGTTGTAAGTATAAATTAAAACAATTTATATTAAAATAATAATAAATTATAAATGATTATAAGTAAAATATTATAGTTATAATAAGTGGAAAATATAATAATAAACTATTAAGTCTATGCTTAGTATTATAAGTTAATAAGTAAAACTATAGTAACTAAGCTAACAAACTATATAGATATATAAAAATAATAATAGTAATAATACTAGTAGCAATAATAACTATTATAATAACAATAATAAAAACAATAATAAGTATATATAATAATAAACAGTATAAGAAAAAAGAAAAAATTAATGAAAACAAGCAAGAAAAGCTACAATTACATACAAAAACATACAATTATGATTAACTCCTCCATTAACCGTTAAGAATAAAATTGTTTTGTAATAAATAAAATAAAAAATAATTTAATTAACATAACTTTATTTTAAAAATTGTAATAAAAACTACAACTTTTATAGACGCAAACATTACAAAAGCAACGAACAATGAATACAGTAAATTGTTTATTTTATTGCTTTACTTTTCACTCTATCTCAGTAAGCACAAATCGTTTTTAAAACGTTTAAAAAACGATAAAATCCGTTTTAATTAGTTATTTAAACGTTTTAAACGTCCTGTGCTTACCGAGATTTATAAAATATAACAATAAACTTTGTTTAATATACAGATAAAACCTATATAGAAAATAAATATTGTGTACTTTCCGTAGTACGGCTTATGGTGGACATCATCTTTGTTGACAATAAAGATGATGCCCACCATAAGCTACAATACTTGTCTGCAATAAATTATTGTAGACAAGTCTCTTCATATTAGACAGATAAAATGCGTACAAACCCTACATTAATCATTATATCTAAAAAATTTAAATTAGATTGTTCACATCTTATACTATTTTAATAATATCAATTTTTCAATTTTTATGGAGTAAACATTTAATAAATGAATGAACTATTAATTAATTCCTTTTTTTTATTATTATTTATAATTAATTACCTTTTTATCTATAATTAATTCCCTTTTTATTTAAACTTGGTTGGCAGCCCTTTGGCGCATTTTTCAATTGTTTTTGATTGCATTATGTCTGCTACTATATTTTAAGTTCTTAAATTTTGCATAAAATCACATTTTACATAAGAGAAATATTTCTATTATTAGTATTTAAAAGCTATTTGTTTATACCTAAAACTTAGACAAACAAAACCATATTCAATTGTAAATGACATTATATTTAATTATTTATGTACATCTGTCACTTGCTTAACTTTTTCTAAACTTGTTTTAGATTTATTCATTATTTTAATATAAAATAAAGTTTTAGCAATTATCAAAAAAACATTGATGCAAAAATACAGTTTTTAATAATTTTTGGAACTTTGCAAAAAACTATTTGTATACGCTGAAACGAAGAACCTTTTCAACCAAGAACCCTTCAACGAAAAACCTTTCATAAAACCATTTTATAGATTACTACCTGAGCTAAAGGATCCTCTGCGAGTTTTTTTTTCAAACTTATAAGTAACAGTTGAAGCTAATTTTGAATCAAATGTAACTCCATCTTGAATGTCTCGGGTATTAGCTCCTTGATTTATTAGAAATAAAGCAACGTCAAAATGTCCGAACAAATTTGCAATTAATAATGGTGTAAGGTTGGACCACGTACGTAAAGTTGTGTCCGCACCATGAACAATTAAAGTTTTAACCATTTTTAAATTTCCAACAGCACATGCTTGATGCAATGGTGTCAACCCTGGAGCTCTCATGTAGTTAATATTAGAACTATATGTTTTTAAATTTTTTACTAATGCGTTATAATCATTTTGAAGTATCGGAAGAAAAATAGCATCTTCAAAGCTTTCAGCTGTATATCTTCGGGATAAATTAGGTGTTTTGGATACAGACCTTGGTATAGATGGTTGGGTAACAAAAGACGCTTCAGAAATATAATCTTTGGCACTGCATGTAACAAAATTTTGTGAGTTTTTTTTCATAAATACTCTTTCTTTCAAAATGTTTCGCAGTGTCGACCAAGATGATTTTTTTGAGTTTTGTTGAAACAACAAAGTGATTGGTATTAGTTCAGCTATTTTATTTTCTGTTTCTGTCGATTCATTATTTGATAAATTTTGAAGTAAATATTCAGTGGAATTTATCATTTCCTAAAAGTTAACAAAAATAAATAAGTTTATTTTAAAAGTCTGCAGCACTTTTCTTTTTAAATGTTTTGACTAAAATCACATACAGCAGCTCTTGAGCGTTTTTAATATTGTTTACTTGCGCTATTTTTGGTATTTTTATTATTTTGGTTTAACGTCATCAGGAGATAATTGTCTATAACTGATTAATTCTTTTAATTCAAAATAGAATTATTTAAACCCTGTTTATCAAAAATCTATTTTTGTACTAAATTTTATAAATGTATTTTTTTTTTTCCGTAAAACCTCTTTATTATACTTTCCCTCTTCTATTTCTAAGGGTATTAAAAGTAAAACAATTTTTTAAATATTCTAAACAACTTTTTTTAAACAAATTTTTTAAAGAATTTGAATTGATTTTGAATTGTGGAATGATGGTTACTTCTTAACTACTCGATTGGAGTTTAAACTTTTGTTTTATCTATTAAAAATATAATTTTTTTTATTTTTACTGATTACATACGAAAGAAGTGAGAAGTTTTTGCTTTTATTAAGTTTATGACTTTAAAACTATTATAGAAAATATTTTAAATGTTTTTTAAAAATAGTTTTACAAGTCAACGGGAGTCTCTTATAGACTACGCAAATTCTTGTCATAAATTTTTGTTTATTATTTATAATAATGGTTACATATAAAAGCACATTTTAAGTGTATTACCTGTTTATCAGCCAAATTGATACGTACCAATGCATGAAAAAACACAAAAAAAACTTAAGCTTGGTTTCCAATACTTGTAAAAATGTCGTATAACAGTTGTACAACAATAGTGTTTTCCAATGGAAATAATTTCTTGCGTAAGTTACACAACATAACGTCGGTTGTACGACAAAATTCGCGTTGTAAAACAAAGGTGACGGAAATAGAATCAAATCAAATTTTGATTGTTCTACAACAAAAACGTACAATTTTTGTTCAATTGTATTTCTACAATTATTGGAAACCAAGCTTAAAAAGCCTATAAAATACTTAAAATAAATAAAAGCTACCAGTTTTAGTTTAAAAAAAATGTAATAATGTTTTTTGGAACATGGATTTTGCACTAGTGGAAAACCAATTAAGTATACATTTTTGTAAATGATCGTATGCATGTGCAAACACTCACTCACTCAATCACTCACACATACACACACACACACACACACACACACGCACGCACGCACGCGTATGTAGATCTTAAAAGAGATCTAACAAAACTTTGCTAAAAAGGATTTGCTGAAAATGACATTGCTAGGCCTCCAAGTTGACACTCATCGGAATAATGTTGGCATTAATATGTTATATTTTAATTAATATACGTAATAATTAATTTTTATGGATTTGCGTAGACTACCATCAATACTGTTTTTTTTTTTTTTTTTTTTTTTATTTTGTTAGCGCAATTTTTACCATATTTGTCTTACGGTTGAATTGTTTCATCTTGTAAAAATACCGTTTGTTGTATTTTTCTTTTGGGAAGAATAGTTTTAAAAACTGTAATCTAAAAATTATAATAAACTAAATAAACTTAAAAAATTTGGATTAGTTTTAAAAAATTATTAAAAGGTCCTAATGGAAAAAGTAGGCTTGTTGTCTAAAGACGCTGTTTATAGACAGGGTCTTTTAGGATGAGGCTCCACTCGTTTTTACGGCAACAAACCTGAAAACTGAAGCAAAAATTTCAGTATTCACGACTGATAAATTTTTAGATTTTGTGCAGTTTTGTTTAATAAACTTTTATCTATTATATTTTATCAAATTTTAATTATTTTGCTTAAAGTGAATGTCAAATGCTCTGTAACCGTTTTTAGTACCAAATTTTCTTATCGGAAACCCAGTAATAAGGTTTTGGTAAAATAGTAATCCGTCCATACAATTTTGGTTAAAAAGTTGTAAAAAAATTGTTGTGTCATTAAATGATAGCTACATTCAACTAATGGGATGACGTAAATGTGGATATGGTATTTATTTTATGTGGCTACCTATGGTATGGTATTTTTAATACTTTATAACACTTATATCACGTATAATAAAGATTGTAACCATAAATGACCCATATCTGCGCCATCCCAAAAACTGAGTTTGCGTATCTTATAATGTGCTTAACAAATTTTCTAGTCGGATTATTACATGTTTGCAAAAACTGTTCCAAAATATTACAAAAATACAGTTTTTTAACAAAATTGTTGCAATACTGAAAAAAAAATGTGTACAATACGCACAAAATTAACAAATTTTATGGTAATAAGACCCTTGGTATTAAGTTGGTATTTAGTTGTGCTTCTTTTATTATAATGTTACACACGAGTGGGCGCTAATTTGACTGGCATTGCATTAAACGAAGGTAGTTCTAACTTACCATTTCATACTTTTTAACATTAATAGAGTTTAAAGCTTACTCAAAGAAAAAACTGAGTGTTTTTAACTCGGGGATAATTCTATGGGAAGATAGGGGTTGGGTATCATAACCCTACCCTCCTTCCTCCACCCCCAAAATAGGAATTTTATTCCTAGAATCGTCCCTTGGTTGTACTTGCTAGTAACCAAAAACTATAACATTCATATCTATACTATAATAAATTTATAATAACAAACCTTAATATCAATAACTAATTTACAGTATTTAACTGTGTTTATGTTATCAAAATTTTTTACTTGATTATGGCTGAACACTTTTCTTTCAGTTTTGTGACTCTTTTAGTTAAACTTTCTTTTTTTTAAAACTGTTATTTTAGACTCTATAATAGTATAGCATGACCGCTAGTAGTTCCATAGTTGGTTCCTCGTGAAGGAATATAATATATTAGTGTTATTTTAAAATATAACATTGCTGGTCATAATATTTAATAGTTACCAGTAAACTATTTGTGATTATATTTTAATCAATAAAGTATTATTGTAATCTTTAAGAAAAAATAATTATTTTAAAAAGAAAACAGTTAAGTTACTTTTTATTATTTAACAGACGTCAAATTAAAAATTCACACTACATTAAAAAAAAAGGTATCGTAAAGTTTCTTTCGTCCATTAACCACATCACGCATTTATAATAATAAACTTTCATTTTTAATAAACCATTTTTTTTACCATTTTACCCATTTTTCAAACCATTTTTTACCATTTTTTACCTTTTACCAAAGAAAAGGGGTCGTCCATTAACTACATCACGCATTTATAATTATAAACTTTCATTTTTAATAAACCATTTTTTTCATTCATAATAAACCATTTTTTACCCTCTCTCTTTTGTAACAAATCTTATACGATTCATCACAAAGCCACAATCCCCTCCCCTCACTTTCAATTTATTGATGACTCTAAAAAAAAACTAAGACCGAAGATTTAAAATATAAAATATTTTGAAGTGCCTAGAAAATATCCGCGTTAAGCAGTTGCAAAAAAAAAACTTTTATTTTCGAAAAAATAAATAAATGGAAAATTTTTAAAACTTGCAAAAAAAATTTTATTTTAATTGCAACTTTAATTGTTAATTTTGCTGACCACATTGTTTTGCATAAGTTATATTGCTAAAAATAAATCGCAATATTTAAAATAACAATAAAAAAATACCATGCTTTGTTTTTGTCTAAGCAATGCCGTTGTTAAGAATAACAAATTTCTTACAGATAAATAATTTAAATCATATAGTAGACATTATTATGTGCTGAAATTTTTTTTTATTTTATAAAAACAACACAAACACAGTTTGATGATTTATTTGATGATAAAGAAGTTAAATGATATAGTAGATATTATGATGTGCTGAAATTTTTTTTTATATAAAAATATCACAAACACAGTTTGATGATTTATTTGATGATAAATAAGTTAAATGATATAGTAGACATTATCATGTACTAAAATTTTTTTTTTATATAAAAACATCACAAACACAGTTTGATGATTTATGACCTTAACGTCACGTCACGAAAATATCCTATAAAATCTTTTTGAGAGTTGAATATGCATACAATTTGAATAAAAAAAAAGTAGTTTTAATTTTCTGAACTAAAATCCAAAGTTTTTTTTGTGTCTAGAGTGTTTCAGTAATACCTATGTATAAATTAATTAGCAATTTAATTTTGCCTTCACTAAGATTATTAAAAGCAAACTTTTTGTCCTTAACAAAAAATATTTTCATTTTGAATGGTTGGGTCTTGATACTCACTTGAAATATAAGTGAAAAGCTTTGATTGCTTGCTCACTGAAGATTCCATGAAATGAGACATTTTAATAAATTGAGACGCATTTTAATAAATTGAGACGTTGTGTTGAATGTAAATTAAAACAATAGTTTAAACTATTGTTTTAATTTACAAAATTTTGATAAATTCGAAAAACCATTGTTAACTATTAAAATAATCGATCATTTACAAAGAATGGATTAATTAGTCAACAATCTGTTTAAATTAAATAGTCAAAAACCTATTCAACCTAGTCAACAATCTATTTTGGTTATTATATATATATATATATATATATATATATATATATATATATATATATATATATATATATATATATATATATATATATATATATATATATATATATATATATATATATATATATATATATATATATATATATATATATATATATATATGTATATATATATATATATATATATATATATATATATATATATATATATATATATATATATATATATATATATATATATATATATATATATATATATTAGGGTGGGTCATAAATTTTTTTTTTTAGAGTTGCTAACCTGGCTATGGTCTAGAAAGTTGTTTTTTTATGTACTAATTTAGGAAAGTATTTACTTTTATGGATTGAACAATGTCTTCCACAGGCTGAACAATGTCTTCCACAGGCAACTATAATATCAAAAATTAGCAGGCCCTATTATTATTAAAAAAAAAAGTTTTTCAAAATTATGTGATGTAGGTACTCAAATAAAGCGAAATTTAATAAAAACTTCAAAAACAATAATTTTTTCATATAAAAATATTATTTTAGATGTTATTGCATAATAACTATAGTTTTTTAACTAAAAGGTGCATTTTTACAAGTTTTTAAATGACAATTTTTTTAGTAATGTGATTTTTATAAAACGTATATTATTTTTGAATTTTTTATGAAATTTTGCTTCTTTTGAGTACCAGGTTGACCTACTTTGAAAAACTTTTTTTCTCCTAAATATTAGGGTACCGGTAATTTTCCCAATAAAGTTGCGCCCTTTAAATCTATCACAATCATTCTCATATTTGATAGTATCAATATTAATAACTATTAGCAATGTTTAGAGCCTGTAACAAGAAAAAAAATTTTTATGACCCACCCAAATATATATATATATATATATATATATATATATATATATATATATATATATATATATATATATATATATATATATATATATATATATATATATATATATATATATATATATATATATATATATATATATAAACTAGTAGAAAATCACTCATTCAAAACTTGTATCATGGAACGAAAGATAGAATCCTTCTGTGACTCAAATTTCAATGGTTATAGCAAAAAATATTCCGCGTGCAATATCTTTGACATGAAACTAAATACATAAATATAGGCAACATATAAGATATTATTTGCCTTTTCTTAAGGTTTTTAGGTTTCCAATAATTTCAAATTTAGTTTACAATGGTATTCCTTTTGAAAAAACAGACTTTTTAATTCTGCCTGCTGTTTTTCCATCTGTAGGTTCATCAGGAAAAGTTTCTAAAAATTAAAAAGTTTCAATTATAAAAAAAGTATTTCATAGGAAGTTTAGAATTGTTATAGTTAATTATATAATGACTGTAGCTATTTTGCAACCATTTACATTACAGTTACATTAATGAAAAGAATTCATTACAGTTACATTAATGAAAGAATTCATTCCAGTTACATTAATGAAAAGTTACATTAATGAAAAGAATTCTTTAAAATAATTTTGTATTTGGACATTTATTTTCATGTCTGTTTTTAAAAATTAATTCAGGTTTTTTGTTTAGTAAACTGTTTTGATTCAAATAAGTAATAATTTCAATTTTTACTTGCAAACATTGCATACATTTTTCGAAAATATTTTTATAGGCAGGCGCAATTTTTAAATTACACAAGTTTATTTTAAAATTAATTTCTTTTGCTTTTATTTGCCAAACATATTTTGACAGCATATAGACTCTTTCAAGTATTTTTTATGTTTGAAAAATTGTATGTTGTTGGCATAACTTTCTTTCGCCTTTAGTTACGTCGATATTTTGATTATCATGTGAGTAAGTAATGCATTTGTAATTAATATTTTATTTATAGGAGTTTCAATTTTTTGTTCGCAATTATAGTTTTCGGTACTTTTTTTTTTAATATATTATAAATAAATGCAACATATTCGAATTCTTTCTATATTTTTTGTACAGCTATAGCTTACTTTAAGGCATGTGACTGTTAAGTTCGTAAAAAAATTAAAAACAAATAAGCTGATGCAAAAAATTTAATATTTATTTTAATCCAAGGAACTTAAAGATTATAAAAATCCTTTTTATTTTAATATTTTTTATTATTTCAAATAAATAAGCAAATGTTTTCGCTAAGTGACGACATCAACTTCTGCTCAGTATCATTGGAAAAATTTGATGTCTCTGTACTACTCTACAATCTTCCTAGAATAATGACAAGAAATAAGATCAGGCCAGAATCAACAGGGGGCATCGTGAATTCAATAATATGACAAAAGTCTAGTTTCCAAGTATTCCTTAATGTAAACATCTGAGTTTAAATTATTTCTTATTTATTCAATGATTTTTACTTAAACTTGTTGCTGACACGACCACGAATAATTGAAGTGTGAAATTTCGGACCTGGGAGTTGTTTGAAGTTACATTTAATGTACGCATCGTCATCCATAACTATGCAGACAATTTTAAAAGCATTTTGTAATAAGGTTTTTGAGCTCGAGTTTTAGCAGTCAGTGATTACTTATCTGATCGGTTTGGATATTTAATGGCTCGAAAAGACTTGCAATTTCTTAACTTTCTTGATAAAAAAAAAAACTTTGAAACTTTATATTATTTGGTTTTTTCTCTGTTCGATTAGCCGGGATTTCTTGCTGCTTCCTTATCCTTAAAGCCACTTCTTTTTTCCAGATTTTTTTGCTTGTTAGATAAATAGAGAGCTCTTGCATTGTTTTATGATCATACAAGCAGTAGTTTTGCTATATTCAGATGCTTTAGCGATTGAAAGTTACGATGCAGAAAGAGTTTGTAGATAGTTATGAAGATTTTTTTTTCTTTTTCTTAACTGTTTCGATGACATTTTAATTAAGAGAAATATTTTGACTCGTTTTTTGAAGTTTTTAATTGATACTATCATTACTTAATGTAATTACGCAACAACAAAAAAAATTAAAAATGTGAAAGTAACAAGTTTTAAAACAAAATTCATCGTTCCGATTCGATGGTCGCTTGCTTTAATAATATTTCTGTTAAAAATTTTGTGCAATTTAGAAAATTTTGTGCAAGGTAGAAAAATAATTTATCTAATAATTTTAAAAACGCTCTGCCAATATTTGTTTAAACATTTTATTAAAACAATTTTATTTATTTTTCTTTTTTTGCAATTTTTGTTTCGAATAATATATACAATGTGTATATATATGTATATATATATATATATATATATATATATATATATATATATATATATATATATATATATATATATATATATATATATATATATATATATATATATACATATATATATATATATATATATATATATATATATATATATATATATATATATATATATATATTTATATATATATATATATATATATATATATATATATATATATATATATATATATATATATATATATATATATTTATATATATATACAATAACATAGGAAGGTTTTTAAACGTTTGAAATAACCCTTCAAACTTTATATATCGTTATAATTTTTAAACATTAAAATATTTTACTATAAAAATTAAAATTTCTCAATGAATATAAGTCTAGTTGAAAATAGTACAAAAATATTTTATCGATTTCTTGCTATCAAGTTTGGGGCAGGGTGGGCTAAGATTTTAGGGTTTCTTGTTCCCATTCTCCTATCACAGTAATTTTTTTTTAAAGAATCTTTTCGTCATTTATATGAAAGGAATAAAAATTTGGAATATTCTTGTTATTTATAAGTTGGTTATTTCAAATGATTAAAAACCTTCCTACGCCACTATATATATATATATATATATATATATATATATATATATATATATATATATATATATATATATATATATATATATATATATATATATATATATATATATATATATATATATATATATATATATATATATATATATATATATATATATATATATATATATATATATATATATATATATAAAATTTTAATAAAAATCACAATAATTTTTTTTATTTTATTTTTTTTATAAAAAATATTGTGATTTTTATTAAAATTTTTACAAATTTTTTGCTAATGCGATGTTCGAAATATATATATATATATATATATATATATATATATATATATATATATATATATATATATATATATATATATATATATATATATATATATATATATATATATATATATAATATATATATATATATATATACATATATATTATATATATATATATATATATATATATATATATATATATATATATATATATATATATATATATATATATATATATATATATATATATATATATATATATATATATATTAGGGCTGTACCGGATTTAATTTTTCCGAATCCGGCCGGAGCCAGATTTGCCGCATTTCTATTAACAGATACGGCCGCAATCGGAGCCGGAGCCGGATTTCGAAGCAAAACTACAGGAACCAAAATCCTGTACATCCCTACTTGGTGCTGAAAATGGTCAACAATGTTGACTATTTAGATCACCAAGTGATAGTTGTTTTCTATTAAACATCATTTTTGTTGTTTAAAAGTTTTATAGGAATTTCAATAGAAATTAATAGACATTTTATATAAATTCTATAGAGTTTCTATAGGCCATATGTTTCAAAAATTTACAGAAATTCTATAGAACTTTTTTTTCCGGGATGTTGTCACTCCGCCACTATAGTGAATCAGCGTGTCTATATATTTCTGACTCTTCCAGATATTGGCTTAGCTGAGTGTCAATGCTTGTTGGTAGTTGTTGTTCATGTGCTGTGCCACAAGCGGGCGTAGACTGAATAATTTCATCTATGTGTATTGCCATTGTAATGATGATAATGTATAGGAATTATCCGACTGGGATTGTTTTGCTGAATTTTCTTTAGTTTTGTCAATCTGCTGCTCAGCATGAAGCATGATTGGCTTCATTCTCGCTTTTTCACCTGTCAGTGTAATGAGAAGAATCTAGTTTGAAATTATGAATCAACCAGTGTCACCACTATATAAAAAGGTTTCTCCTCAATGCCTTTAAAACGCTCATCCAATGACTTGCAGAATATCGTGTGTTTTCTTAAAAGAATTTTTTGTTGCGTTGTTGTTTGAAATTAGGCATATATAATATATATATATATATATATATATATATATATATATATATATATATATATATATATATATATATATATATATATATATATATATATATATATATATATATATATATATATATATATATATATATATATATATATATATATATATATATACATATATGACAAGTATTTCTATATTTTTCTTTTTTTTTAAAAAGAGTTTTCCATGGTGCTAATCCATTGCATCAGCTTGAAATAATAAATATTGGTAAATCAAATAAAATTTATAATTGTTATCTAAATGAATTTAATCCATAAGTCGCCAATTTTAATAAATAACATTAGACTAATATCTTAAAATAACTCCCTATTTATTTTTGTTGTGTTTTTTGATTTATTATGTTTTTTATTTTGTTGTTGGCATGGAGTGCTTTCTTACTTTAGATACGTTTTATATTTTTAATCTTCAGTGTGGTTTTGTAAAAATTGCCTGAATTCCGAAATATTCAAAGTTTTTAAACGTCATTCAATGGCTTAAAACAACAACAAAAAATCACAATAAATCCCTCACAACTTTTTTTATAAATAAAGTGATCTTTTTTAAACAATAATATATTACAATTATTTTTTATTTTAAAACTTTTATTTTATATTTTATAGTATAATAATATATTTATATTATATTTAATAATATATTTATACTAATATATTTATAATAATATATTTATATTATATTTAATAATATATTTATATTATATTATATTATATTATATTATATATATTTAGTATAATATTATAGTATAATAATATATAGCATAATAATATCTTTTATAAAAGAAGTTAAAAATTTTGATACTATTCTCAATGAAATATAAAAAATGTGAGAATTTTGTTTGATTGAATTGGAGATTTAGCAATTTAATTAAAAGTGTATATTTAATTTTAAGATAATCTTTTGACTCTATATATTTGAAATATACTGAAAAGAAAAAAGAAAATCTATTTTTTTTTTGTGTAAATTCAAAAAAAATTTTCCTATTAAGTAGCGAATATGTGTATTTTTTTAAATTATTTATCAAGTAAAAAAATATTCCACGCTCCACTAATATATATATTTTTTCCCGTTAATTAAAACTTCTACTTTTAGAATATAAAGGGAAAACTGCGATCAGTGTAGTGGCCACTAGGTTTAATGCGCTCCTCCAACACCTCTCATAAGGGCCACAAAATCTTTTTTTATTAGATATAACTAAAATAATAATAAAAAAAAGTTCCTTAAATTTGAAAGAAGGGACCTTAATTTGTGAACCCCCTAAATTCGCTTGGCCTTCGCCCTCTCCCCTCCCTTTATAAGCGGGTACGCAGGCTTCTAGCCACGGCTCTGACTGCGATCTTTGACAATAATGGAAGTTATTTAAGAAATACAAATGTTAATGTTCCCATAAAAACCATGTTACCTGAACTTTTTAAATTACTTTTTTATATTAAAACAAATGAAAATGGGTGGAAACTTGAGCTTGAGTTTTTTAACAAGTAAAACTTTTTTAATATCGCTTAAAATTAGGGCTGTACCGCATTTAATTTTTCCAAATCCGGCCGAAGCCAGATTTGTTAGGACAATCAAAAAATGGCAAAAATTAAATAAAAATTGACATAAATCGTAAATAATTAATGTTATATATTTAAATAATAATTTTTAAGTCAAAGATTTCAAATTTGTTAATATTTTTTTTTTAACGCGCAGCTTCGATGCGTAAAATGCGCGCTTGCGCGTGTTAAAGGTGACTATACGCGTACACAAAATTTTTTTTTTAGTTTTTAGAACCTTTTATTCTACTTTTAGAACCTATTATTCTACTTTATATTTTTATAAAAATGGTTTTTAAAGGATGTTGGTGCATAGAGAAAAATTATTGTATTTTTTTACATTAAATTTATTATTTACATTACAATTAATTTAAAAACTTCATCTGGTAACAGTTTTCCTCGATAGCTCTTATGTTTTCTAAAAGATATGCTTGATACTTTTGGATCTGATCTTACTAGAAGGTAGTGCATCTGATTCATAATTGTGTTTAACCTTGATATTTTTGCCGTGAGCTTAAGTCTAGAATTTCTTATCTGTTTATTTAAACTCTCTAGTGCATTTTCCAAATATACCCCGATTGGCAAAGGTAATTTATTTGATATAGAAGAACTATGCAGTAGCAGTTTATGTACAGTAGGAGTAATAACATACCAGTTGTATAAACTCACTATACGCTCAGCTGTTTCAGTGCAGTATAAATCTAATTCATTTATATTAATAGGATATCCACAAGATATGGTTATGAGAATATTATGCAATCTTTTAACTATATCACAATCAACTTTAGTAATTTCAGAAAAAACTTCACTATTTTTAAATGCTCTTCTGGCAGTGTTGCCGTCATTCGTGTTTCCAGACCCAGTTTTAGGCATATCAACGTATAGGCTTAACCGTTCTCTGAAGAGTACCTCAATCTCTCTTTTTTTTAAGTCTACAGATAGTTTTTCCTCAATTGTTTTTAGCTTATACTTTTTAATTTCAATTTTATAACTCAAATGAAGAATGAACTCCAAGCATTTTATCCATCAATGCCAAGCTGAAATTCCGAGCCCCAAGGCCGAGTCATTCTCAGTTTTTTGCTTTTAATAAATCAATATTGTTCATTTCCTTGGGTTTAGCATTGCACACATTGCAGGATTGAGTGGATTTTGTCTCTGTAAGTGTGCTAACTACTTTATTATCAAACAATGTAAGATCAATCCTATAGTTGATGTTAAATGTCAAAATTCTACCTGCAATATTAAAAACTTTGCAAAACGTCTTTAAGGTATTTAATTGATTTTTTAGATCTGATTCTTCTTCTCTGGATAAAATTGGACTCTCTTTTATATATAGTAGATGAAGAGGTCTATAAAAGTGACAGCTTGAAGGATTTTTATTTTTCCAAGTTTTGCCATCTTGTACTTTGAGCAATAAAGGCATAAAAGCTGTGCTGAAAAGATTTTCTTCATGGTTAAGTTCTATACTTGCGTTGCTTGTATCATATTTTTCTTTATAAATACTTTGGCTTGATGCTCCATCAAAACCAATTTTTCCATATAAAACTCCAAATATTTTATCACTTTGACCAAAATTAGGCATATCAATCATTTCTGTTATTCTACTCACAGTGTGATCTAACATGCTTTGAAGAGTACACTTTGCAGAAATTTCAGAAAAATGTATATTCTCAGGATAGCATTTCAATTTTTTCACGAAAATATCGTGCAAGGTAGGATAAATATGTACATTGTGTACAAGAGCTGAGTTTCTGATCATTTGATATTGTTTATTGCTGAGATCAGTATTCATTTTTAATGCAAGAGCATCCTCTACACTCATGTTAATGGGAAAGGATTTATCCAAAGTTTTATCAACTTTTTTTATCTCTAAAACATTAGATATATTGTTTTTTAAAACAGAGACTTTTTTTTTCTCCAGCAGCATTTGCACTTTTTGCAGAAGCTAAAAATAGAGCTTCATGATGTTCAGTGGCTAGTTCTTTTGTTTTTTTTCTTTTGCTTCTCTCTTCAAGAACACTCCATTGTTTTTGGGGCCTTCCAGAACCAAAATGGCTATTTTTATTGTTCATAAGTTTCGTCCACATTGTTTTAGTTTTTTCTTCACCTTTGAAATAAATATAACTAAAGCAAACTTAACTTTATTTAAGTTTTCTTTGCGAATTTTTTCAGCATTTTTTATTTCATTAATTAGGAGTTGATAAATTAAAATTATGGAAGGATTTACATCCTTCCATAATTTTAATTTATCAACTCCTAGTTCACGTATATTTGGGATAAGATCTAATCTTTTCATTGTTATTGTTTTTAAGAACCATCAATATAATAAAACTAATATATTAGACATATTTTAAATTACATTACATATTTTTTTACGTTACACTGTTTCAAATTTTATTTTGTAATGACTTTTAACAATTTTCACATTGTTACATCCTGTAACAACACATATTACTTAGTTAACTTTATATTACATGTAATATAAAGTTAACTAAGTAATATGTGTTATTACAGGATGTAACAATTTGGTATTTCTTGAAACGGGAAATACCAAAGTTGTTCAATTAAGCTTTTTCAAACATGTTGTACTTATCGAGTAATAAATCGTTCTTTAAAATTGTCAATAAATATTTTTAAAAACTTTTAAATAGTATATAATGACAAAAGCACGTTTTTTAAAACTATATTTAATATTTATGATTTAAAAACTATATTAGAACAAGTTCTACAAGCAAGAAACTTAACTTTAAGTTTCCGGCAAATTTCATTTGTTTTGATATAATAAAGTTCTTAGCAAAATGGCGGAAAACAAGGTTTTTTAAAATCATCAACATTTGTTTTTCTTTAATAACTTCCAATACCGCAGGAGACCGCATTAATCCTTTTTCATTCCTAAAGTAAAAATGTTAATTAACTGGAAAATGTATATATATATTTGTGGATCTCGGTGGAACATTTTTTTAGCTGATATATAAACAAAAAAAAATACAATTATTTTCTACTTTTTTTTAAAGGTCTTTAAATTTCAACGAAAAAATCAGACTTTTTCTTTTCTTTTTAGCATATTTGAAATATATAGAATCAAAATATTATTTTAAAAACAAATATACACTGTTATTTAAATTTCAAGTTCTCTAATTTTAGTTGAATAAAAACCTCACATTTTTCAGATTTCTTTAAAAATAATATCAAATTTTTTCACTTCTTTTACCTATAAAATACAAAATAAGAGCTTTATAAAAAAATTATTTTTACTTTTGAAATTAAAAATCATTGTCTCTTAATATTATCTAACAAAGGGCACTTAACTTATAAAAAAGTGGTGAGGGGTTTATTGCCATTTTTTTGTTGTTTTGAGTCACTGTGCGTTGTTGTTTGAAATTAGGCTAAGCTTATTAAATTGTAAAGAAATATAAAGAAAAAAAAACCAAAACAAACATGAAGTTCATGAAATATAGAATTACAAAAAAAATTTTTTGAATAAATAAAATATTAAGTATACATGTAAACACGGGGGAAAAAAATGTAATAAATAATTGACCAAAATTCAAAACTCCAGCTAAAATTATGCCGGATTTTCTAATTAATTGACGGAGCCGAATTTGTGCCGGATTTGTAACAATTACCGGATTTCAGCCGGAGCAGGAG
>NC_061167.1:37570482-37732982 GCF_022113875.1 Hydra vulgaris | reverse complement strand
TAATCATAGACTGATGCCGATTGTTTTGAATAATGAGTCTTTTTAATTTTGTGTTTCTATATTGTATAAAAAAATATAATTATTATATTTTTATATACAATATAAAAACAAAAAAATTTTAAAATCTGATTTTTTAAAACTATCGACACCAGCCGATAGTTATCATGGCCAATGCATCAGTGCACCCCTAATATATATACATATATATATATATATATATATATATATATATATATATATATATATATATATATATATATATATATATATATATATATATATATATATATATATATATATATATATATATATATATTAAAATTTATAAAAATCTGTAAATGTTTATAATTTTGTTATACAAAAATAAATAAAAATAAAAACATTCGAGCGGTTTTGTAATGAATATATTAGAGAATTGTTGTTCTAGATATTATACTTTTTGCATTAATTTAAATTTTTTGAACTAAAAAGATAGGTTCAAAGAAAAACTCCCCCCAGGTAAAAATCCCCCCAAGAAAAAATGCTTTTGGTTGCAAATTAAAAAAATATATATCAGAGATTTTTGTTTGTTAAGTATTTATCTAAAGCTAAATAAGTTGCAACATTAACAAGATAGAATCAGGAATTGCAACTTTCATATTTTGCATATTAAAGTTTTATGGTTTAATTAATGTACATAAAGTTATTTTTTTGATGATGAACTACCGGAGTACATTCTTACAAGTTTACAAGTTAAGTTACAAATTAAGTTACTTTAAAATCCCGTTCTTAAATAAATTGAATGATCTTTAAAAAGTTTAAAATTATGGGTACGCTTTCATAATTTTATAAACCCACAAGGGAAAATGTTTTTAAAACCTATAATTTAAGATTAGCGTTCCTGATAATAATAATCGTTACAAACTTGCGTTTACATGCGGCGACTTAGAAGTATAATATAGTATATTATAGTAGTATATTTAGTGATGTGTATATATTTAGTGATGATGAAAATCGAATTTTAAACACCCGCCTAACCGGCGCGGAGTTAAAAGAAGCCCTTTTTAAATTTGAAAACGGAAAATCTCCGGGCTATCACGGACTTCCAGCTGAATTTTACAAAACCTTTTGGCACGTTGTAGAAAAAGATTTTGAAGAAATTGCATACGAAATTCTTTTTGTAGGAAAAAACACCAGCCACTTTATGAGAGAATCAATATTTTCACTGATCATTATATTTTAATAAAAAACATTTTATCATTATTTTAACTAATTATATTCTTATAAATAATATCTTATAACTATTTTTGAAAAAATTTCTATTTATTAAGTTAAATTATATCTTATAAATAAACATATTTGGTGAAATTAATAGATGTCATCCCAGACAGCAAGCTTACATTGGCCCAACGTAATTTTTAACATTGGCAAGTTTATTCCGTTGGGCCAACATTTAGCCAATGTTTTTTTTCGACGTATTATTTTCAATTCTGCAAATCGGTTTTTTGCAAATATCGTACTATATTGGGCCAACATTTAGCCAATGTTTTTTCTTCGGCGTAATATTGTAATTCTACAAATCGGTTTTTTGTAATTATCGTACTACGTTGGGCCAACATTTGGCCAATGTAGTTTAGGCTTAATATTTTGCTATAAAAATCTGTTTTTACATTTAAGCCGTGGCCAATATTCGGCCAATGTAGTTGCGGATTAGTAAATATTTATAAAACATTTTTAAAAATGGTATCGTTTGACAGAATAAAAAAAGGTTTTGATATTATCTTTCTATTTTTTTAAATTATATATAAAAAAAAAAGAAGCTATATTTATGAATCTTCTAAGAATCTTAAAAGGTTCGTTATATGAAATAAATTTCAAGAGATTCTCGTGACTTAATGTTGTTTTTTTTTTAATAATGAAATATTTGTTAACAGTTAAATAATATACTTGAAACATTACAATGTAAATTATTAATGTAATAATAAAGGTAATAATTAAATTATTTTTGTGTAAGATCTTAAAGTTATTTTTTATACTTATTGCTGTATTAGCATTTCAAATGTTTGATTTATTTAATAATCTTTATTAAATAAATGTAACATTTCAAATGTTCGATTTATTTAATAAAGAAGACATTTTGTATTCTTCTTTATTAAATATTATCAAACATTTGAAATGTCATACAGTATAAGTATTGAAAAAAAAAATTTTTTCATAATTTAATAATAATAGTTTAGATTATATAGCTATTATAAGATATATTATTAAAGGTATCAGTAATATATATGTGGCATTGAAGTTGTTAGAAGCTGTTTTTTTACATTATTAGTATGTCTTTTTTGTTTGATTGTGAAACCCCATCTACTAAAATATTAAAACAGTGTACAAAAAGTGATGATATTAGAATTTATATTCTACTTATATCGAGCTTTCTAAAATTGCCAGACATTTTGTTTTAAGACCAATGACTAGTCTATAATAATTTATATAATTATGAGATTAAATCAATAAATAATCATTAAAATCAATTGAAATAAAAAGACTCAATTTAAATCATTATTTTTATTTGTCTGATTTAAATCATGATTTAAATTAAAACAACCCTTTATATATTCCATCTTTCTGAGGCAGAGGGACATTATTCTTGGTTTTATAATTTTTAATTTAATATCTCTGGATATTTTTCATAATTAGTTTGCATACAGCAGTTAACAACTTTAAGCTTATACATTAACTTTCGTTATAACTTAATTATTAATAATTTGATTTATAGATTTTTATAGCAATACAAGATTGAATTTAGCAGAAGGCTAAACTTCTGCTCTGGAGACAAAAAAGGAAGATAGCGAAAATAACCAGACAAAATAAAGATTAAAGAGACAAAAAATTGTGTATATCTTGGTGTAGATGATTTATCCTCAATCTCTTATAATAAAACTAAAAATATTATTAAACTTTAGGATTTACCTGTAACTACAAACTCTTTACAGAAGTTCAATGTTTGCTCTGAGAAGTTAAATGAACAAAATTTATTAAATGGTAAGTTTTTATATAAAATTCTTTATGTCTGATGATTGAAAATCTTTATTCGTAGCTTTAACTTTTACAATTTTAAAGACTTTTTCATATATTACGGTAAAAAAGTCAGAGTGCAATTAACATTTTATTTTATAATAATCAACATATCAAAGCTTACACCACTGGCTTGGTCAGAAAGCGAGAGCGATCGTTCTTGGATACTGACCACCAAAATTATATTTAGTTGCGAAGAACTGGCCAGGTTTTTTAGTCGTTTTGAGAACATTTAAGTTTATGAACGTAACAAAATTTTTTTGTTGGATTTCAAAGTCACCAACTTTGAAATCCATTTGAAATCAACTGTTGAAAAAAACAACAGACTATTCATATCAGTTTAAAGTTTTAACAGTTGCTGGTGGTTCATTGTTATTTATTATATAAACGTTTATTTAAATTTATCTTATAGACAAAGGTAATACGATATTTTTATAGATGATATTATTTTTTTAAATTGTATTATTAAAGTTCAGAACTAAAATATGTAAAAAAAAAATTATATTCAAACATTGGACGAGGAAAATTGTCATTGGACAAGGTAAACATTGGACAAGGAAAATACTGTACCTGGAAAATCTGGAAAATGTGTTAATATTGGCCAAAGTGGTGGAAAACCTGGAAAAGTCAGGGAATTATTTTTTTTTTTAGATAGTCATGGAAAAGTCAGTATTTCTAGTTAAGAAGTTACTCATTTTGCAATTGAACGCTGTATTTTGAAAACCTGAAGAGTCACACTTTTTAAAATTGAGGTTATTTGAAAAGAATATTTTTTTTAGTAAAAGATAAAATCATAAGATAAAAAAAAAGATTTTTTAGATAAAATAAAGATTTTTTTTTGATAAAAATAAAATTTTAAGTTAAAAAACAAAAAATTTTTTTTAGGAAAAATGTTTTTTACTCTCCTGTAAAATTTTAATTTTGTGACTTGTCACATTTTCAAAATACAGCCCTCAATTAAGCTATTATGTTTTTTTTTGTTGCTACTAATTTATTTTTTCTGAAACATGTTTTTCTTAGTGTTCATTCTTAATCATCCTTAATAAGAAGAACCATACTAGCATGTATAATAAGATCTATACTAATATCTCAAACATTAATAAGAATTGTTTTGTGTCAGTCCCAGAAATTGAATGCACACCTGCAAATTTCATAATTCATAAAAATATTATGAATCCATTAGCAAGTATATATTTTGATCATTAAAAGTTTGGCCCTCTGTCTTTAATTTTATCTGTTTTATTAGTGATTGTTGTATTTACTTTCATAAATTCTAAATATAATATATAATTAGTTGTATAGTTTTTTAATAATATAATTAACTTTATTGTTTCAAGATAAAGTTGTATCCTTGAAAGATATGCTGGTATTATTGGCACAATGGGCAAGCATTGAAGTGCAACTTGGTGAACTACAAAATACATCAAATTCAGTTATAAAAATTTGAGTATTAAAGGTATGCTAATTATTGTATTGCCTGAAAGAGTGTCATTGCCATTAAAAGCAGCTTAGAATTCAAGTACTCTGGAAGAAAAAAGACAAGAAAACACTTCAGTAAATGGTAAATATTTTTTTATGATCTGTTTATGCATTTAGTATGATATGTAGTACAATTTATATACTTTAAATAAAATACTCTTTGAAGATTTTTTGTAAATGACATTTTATATTAATTTAAGTCTAAACTAAAGTTACTTTAATTACTGCCAGGCTGTGTATTTTTGCAAGTTAATTATTTGGCACAAATTGAAGTTAAAGACGAAGGAGATTGTATTAGTTATTTACTAAGAATAGTTTATTAAAATGGCCTAGCTGTAAAATTAAATTATGCAGGGAGAGGATAAAAAATTGGAATAGAAAAAATGTTGATTGCATATGCTGCTATTGGTAAGTGGTTTAGAAAAGTTTATTTTTTCAGTTTCAATTTTGTATTACAGAATTACTTTCAATTTGTTATGTTTCTTTGGTGCATAATTAAACAAACAACTATTTTTTTTTGCAGAAACTGTGAAGTCAATTAAGCATGGCTTATGCGGACATGTGATAGAGATAGCAGAAGAAAAAATAATAATCGTTGGCACCAAATATCATAAGCTAAACACGATTCAATAACAAGTAGCTCAGTCAATATCGAAACTACTCTATAAATTTTACAGTGAATTTTTTTATTTAAAACTCAATGTGTCAGTTTTTGGTATAAGTTTGGTGTTTGCAATATGTATATTTAACCGAGAAATTATGTTTAATAAATAAATTTTTATACTTGTATAATACATTCTTTTTTTTCTCTATAATTTTTCAATGTAGCGATGCAAATCATCTTATTTGTAACAACGATCTAATGTTGCATAAAACGTTAGGCCAATATAAAAATAGTAATCGTATAACAAACGATATTGGGCCAGTTTTGTATACAAAGTTGGGCCAATGTTGTTTACAATATGGACCTAACGTTATATACAACGTTGTGCCAATGTTGGGTAAACGTTGTATACAACATTGGGCCAATGTTGTACACAACATTGGGCCAATACCTAACCAATGATCAAACCTGCATTGGGCCACCATCGACTTTCAACGTTGGGCCAATGCATCACCATGCATTGGCCCAACATTGGTCCAATGTAAGCTTGCTGTCTGGGATATTATATTTATTTAAATATAAATTTAACATTACATAACGCTTCGAAAAAATATTCAATATTTAGTCATATTTATTTAATCAGTTTATATTTATATGTGGTCCACAACATAAATAAATAATAACACATTTGCCTATATATATTTATTTAACTTAGTTGATTGTAAATTATTTGAAATCTATTATTTTGGTATAGTATATTACAATTTTACCTGATATGAGCCACTTTCATAATTTCATTGAACTTAAGATTTCATAAAACATCGTATCTCGAAATACACTGCAATTACAATCTAAAAAATTTTAAAAATGTTAATTAATATTAAAATATTATTTTTCAATATATACAGCCAGATAAAAATATATAGAACACTGAAGATTTTTTATTTTTTAAATTTATATATATATATATATATATATATATATATATATATATATATATATATATATATATATATATATATATATATATATATATATATACATATATATATATATATAATCTTATTCTAAATATTGCCCTAAATATTTAATCTGTAACAATTATAATGTTGAGTGTATATAAAATGGATTATATTATCAAAAAGGACAATATATATATATATATATATATATATATATATATATATATAAAGACTCATCAGAAAATTTCTGATGAATACTCTATTTTGTAGAATACATTTTTAAAATTGTTTAAATATATATATATATATATATATATATATATATATATATATATATATATATATATATATATATATATATATATATATATATATATATATTTAAACAACTTTAAAAATGTATTCTACAAAATAGAGTATTCATCAGAAATTTTCTGATGAGTCTTTATATATATATATATATATATATATATATATATATATATATATATATATATATATATATATATATATATATATATATATATATATATATATATATATATATATATATATATATATATATATAAAGACTCATCAGAAAATTTCTGATGAATACTCTATTTTGTAGAATACATTTTTAAAGTTGTTTAAATATATATATATATATATATATATATATATATATATATATATATATATATATATATATATATATATATATATATATTCTTATGACATAAGATACTATTTTATTAGAAGATATATGTTTAACATTTCACTTCAGTGTTCTATATATTTTTATCTGGCTGTATATATTTTTCAATATATACAGCCAGATAAAAATATATAGAACACTGAAGATTTTTTATTTTTTAAATTTATATATATATATATATATATATATATATATATATATATATATATATATATATATATATATACATATATATATATATATATAATCTTATTCTAAATATTGCCCTAAATATTTAATCTGTAACAATTATAATGTTGAGTGTATATAAAATGGATTATATTATCAAAAAGGACATATATATATATATATATATATATATATATATAAAGACTCATCAGAAAATTTCTGATGAATACTCTATTTTGTAGAATACATTTTTAAAATTGTTTAAATATATATATATATATATATATATATATATATATATATATATATATATATATATATATATATATATATATATATATATATATATATATATATATATATATATATATATATATATATTTAAACAACTTTAAAAATGTATTCTACAAAATAGAGTATTCATCAGAAATTTTCTGATGAGTCTTTATATATATATATATATATATATATATATATATATATATATATATATATATATATATATATATATATATATATATATATATATATATATATATATATATATATATATATATATAAAGACTCATCAGAAAATTTCTGATGAATACTCTATTTTGTAGAATACATTTTTAAAGTTGTTTAAATATATATATATATATATATATATATATATATATATATATATATATATATACATATATATATATATATATATATATATATATATATATATATATATTCTTATGACATAAGATACTATTTTATTAGAAGATATATGTTTAACATTCAACTTTTAAATCCAACAAAATCAATACTTAAACACTTAACACTTAAATACAAAAAAACACTTGATAAAAATTAAATAAAATCATCCAGTCTCGAGGCAACAGCTTTATCATTCTTTACATTAAAATCAACAGCTTTTATCATTCTTTACATTAAAATGCTGCTCTTGATTATTTCTTTAAGTCACCCCGTATTCTGAGCTACTACTTGAGAAGGATGTTCTATTATTCTTTTTATAGCTGATATCATACGCTAAATGATTTAAACAATGAAAGTTATAAATTAATTAATAGATGATCGGATTAGAACATTCTGGGATTGTTCTCAAACCAACAAAGAAGTTCATGAAAATAAACTTATTGAGTCAATTAATCATTTCTGTACAGTTTATGTTCAGTATAACTATACTTAAGTTACACTTTAGCTACACTTAAGCTACATAACTAGCTACACTTAAACTAACAATTAAAAAATGGATGTATTTTTCTTTACTGAGTATATGATTTAAAACACTTGCACACAATATATAAGAAAATTGGGAAAAGGTTGGCGGAAAGGGGTTGATTTTGTGATAATAGATATGCACGCAGTGAGAGGAAAAGGTGACATCAAAAGCATACAGGTGTGTACAATAGAAAGGGGTTCCTTAATCAGTGGTTTTACTGCATACATACTTTATGTATGTCCCCCTAAAATTTCTCTGTGAAGTCTTTCAAGTTTTCTAAACTAGCTGACATCTGCAACCCACAATACAACGTCAAAACAAATGGAACGGTTTCACAAATATTGTCAATATGACACTTGATTGGCCAGAGAAACATATTTGCACTTTTACGGATTTATAGATTGGCAGTCTGTCAATGGTTAAAGACTAACTTCACAAAGTCTATAGTATTGCTTAGATCTCAAAATACTATCTTTATTATTTTTCGTACTATCTTTTATCAAAATGCCATCTTTTATCCTAATTTAGGTATACTCACCAACTAAACCAATAAAAAAGTAATATGATGCAACTAAATGCAGTTAAAGAAAAATGAAAAATAACATTCAAGTAAAAACAAAATAACTGCAAAGAAACATTAAAAGTAAAATATTCAATACAAATAGTTAAATTTTTAAATAAGTCTAACAAATGAAATATCTTGGAAGATTTACAAACCTAACATTATAGTAACATCTGAGTTTTAAGGCGTTTTCAACAACGTCATAACTTGTGCTGGAAGATCTACACAAAAGTGATTAAAATGTAGTTACTCTTGTTAGAATACTGAACATTTAACAGTCCACCAACTAGGTCTTCTCTAAATGTCAGCACAATATTTCCTTAAGTTTCACAATTACTGCTTTTACTATTGGTGGCAAGTTCTTAAACCTTTTCTGCTGCATTTACAAACTATCAGTCCTAATAACTCTTATTTATAGGATTCAAGTCCTATTATTATGGATTTTAGTCCAAATAAGGCCTTCTATTAAGTTCTATTAACTGTAATTTAAGCAACCCGAATTTTTAACTTCTGCATTTACAACATAATTGCAACGCGTATATATTAACTATGCTAATTTAAAAGTCTTTCTACAGGCATCGCTAATTCATTGGTGCTTTCCTTCTACTTTTGGAACTTCCTAAATGATTTTTGTTTCAAAATTTCACTGATTTAATTATTGTTATGAATACTTTGTAAAAAATTTGTTCAAATGAATATTTAAATACATTGATTGCCATAGGTATGTTAACTCTGAGAATATAAAAAGGAGAGATTCGTTCCAATTATACAAACTTATGAATGACATTGACAAAATAAATATTGGAACAAGTTTTTAACTTATTAAAACTATTTAAAAGGGTATTGCTTTAGGACTCTGGAGCTGCAATTATGTTATAGATGACTCTTAAAGCTGCAATTAATTCAAAAAAAAATGCTTTCTCTTAATAAAAGGGAGCATTTCCTTTTTAAAAAAATTTTAGATGCATGGAACACAGTTTCAACTGAAGATGTAACAGCTAAAAAAGCTTTCAATTAATAGTTGAGTAGCAATCAAACTTAACTGCTATAATACTATAACAAATCGAGTACAAAACAACACATTCACTGGGACCCAGTGAATGTGTTGTTTTGTACTCTATCTATTCTAGAAAAAATACTCTATCTTTTCTAGAATTATTTTAGTTTGTTTTGTTTTAGCTGTTTTAGTACTTATTTAAAAAAGGACATCTGTATTTAAGATTATAAATAACATTATTAACGATTACAAATAACATTGTTTCTGTTAATTGTAAAAAATCAAGCAGCATCACCTGCTTTCATTGACCAATATTTACAATTTCAAACTAAATAACATATTTAAAATACTAATATGAACGTGTTAATTAAGTACAAATTAGTAGTAATAATAGCTGTGCTAAACAGACCCAGTCTGGGTCTGCCTAAGACAGCGTAAACTACTAATTATTATGACATCAAAATAAAAATTTTCAAAAAATATTGACAAGATATATATACACCAATTTTAACAAACAGGGCTGTAAGGATTATTTTAATAAAGCATTTCTATGTTTTTGAATGTTATTCTTATTTCCAAGATAATACTTTTTTTTTCAGATAGAGTTCTTCATTTACTTTTTCAATAAAAAAGATTTTCTTTGTTGAAACTTTTCGATTATTATTGTTTTTATTCTTTGATAAGTTAAGTATTTATAAAAAGAATCAAGATACTTTTTTTAATTTTTCAAACAAAACAAAATGGTTCAAATGGTTCAAACAAAATGGTTCCAAGGCATCAATGAGAATTGATGCCTTGGAACCATTTTCCTCATTATAATTTTACATTTAACTGTTTATCTAAAAATCATTTTATTAAAGGGCAATTTAGTGAGCAAAACATGATACAATGCCTATAAAATGTTTTGGTTTTATTTGTAAAGAATATTGCAAATAAATTCCCAAACAGCATTCCACGGTCATAGCAGTGCTGAAAATATGGAGAGTTGCCCCTATCCTATTGTTCCCTGTCCCAACATGGACGTGCAGATGAGCTTCTAAAACCTGTATAATGACTGAGTTGGTAAAATCTCATGATCAGTGAACACATCCAGTTGGTAAAATTTCAGGATTAGTGAACACATCTAGTCAATTGAATACAAAATTTCTTTTGAAAGACCTTTAATTACTTGTCAGTTCAAATAAAAATTTCCTCTTCTGTTTTGACACAACTCTGCAGTTTCTCCCTCAGGCCTTTTTATAGGATATGCTTCATCTATTGCTCCAATATATTCTGGAAATAGTCAAAGTTCGTAAAATCTAAAATATTTAAAAATCCTGTTTTTATATAAAACTTTAAATTCATAAAATAAATATATATACATAATATAAACAATTAGAAATAATAAAACCTTGCAAAGAAATACGCTCGACAGGTAAAAAGGTTGCTACTGCTACTCAAAAAGCAGAAAATGCATAAAAAATAGAAGAAGAAAAATGTTGAAACAAAGTTATTTGGCTAAACCACCAGGTAAAAAAAGTTTAAAACCCAAAGAATTAATTAAAAGATCCACAATATCTCAAACTTCAAACAGCATTTTGGTGTCTAATTATCGTCCTTATTGCTCTTGTGAAAGTCATTGGGTGAGTAGCTTAGACAACTTAATATCTTAGATAATGGCTTGCATGTGAGCATTATTCTAATTGATCATGCATTGTCCAACTATGGAATATATTTATAATAAATATGAATAAAATGATATAATTTTTTTTTTAATAAAAGCGATTCCATTTTGTTAATAAATTAACTTAAATAATTTATTGTTAGTATTAGTTGTATGTGTTTTTTTTTTATATTTTATATGCATCCTAAATTAGGAACATAGACTCCTAATTTCGGATAGAAACAGTGTTTTATTAAAAATTAAATAACATGAAAAGTAAAATTAAATTAAAAAATTAAATTTGTTTTATAATTGTTGATTTATCTTCTTATGAAGTTTATTTATTAATAAAAGTTATTCCAACTTTTTTGAGGAACCCTTCTTTAGTAAGTCCGTTAAAACGAGTCTTACGCGAGATGACTATTATTGAAAACAAAAACTAAAACCTACTTTCTACAGACTCAAAACAGGGATTGCCTGAAAAAAACGTCGCCTCACTCAGGGCCAATGTATACATAGAAGAACACTATACCCTCACCTCCCCCATATTATAAATATTTGTATGTTGGCAAACTAGGATCTTTACTCGGAAAATTAACTTTTCTATTGGTTAGCTGGGGTTTTATGGGCAACGATGAGATAGTATGGTTTTATTTTTATTTTTTACGGTTGTTATTTATTCATAAAATCTTTGTTAATTATGTTAAATTACAAAAAGAAACATTATTTAGGTGTAACATTAGCACGTAAGTACTTTTATACTGAAACTATAGTGACGGAACTATTCTTCTATTTGAAACTATAGTGACGGAACTATTCTTCCATTTGATTCAATTAAAAAATGTTTTATGGTACAATGCCAAATCGCGACCTTGTCCAAAAAAAAAAGTTTTCATATAGTGTAAAAAATATCTGTCTTTATTTGCAATGGCATTTTCAATCAACAAAGAAAGTCCATTTTTAATATCAGACAAAGGCTACAATATTACATTACTACAAACTATATGTATATATTACATTATAACAAATATTGTTATATTATTTTTATTATTTACGAAGTTTTATTGGTGTTATACCAATTTAGTTTGTAGTTTGATGCTAAGCCCACACCAATTTAAAAAGTCTAAAAGAGCATTTTCACTTCGCCAGTTTTAACTATTAATTTACTTAATTATTAAGGGGACCTCTCAGCTCAGTAGATATTAGAGATTTTTCTAAACAGTTTCTAGATTTATTTTCGTTTTGATTATTCTAGGTTTCGATTTCTGCGCTTCCTTTATTTTTATCTCTTTAAATTGCAATGATGTAAATAATTGAACAGCACTGTATGACATTTACCTACAAATTTAACTTTTTTATTTTTTTCAAAAAGTTACCTTGGAACAGACCATTCTCATTTAAGTCATATACAGCCTCGTTTGAATGTCCGCAAAATGGCAAAATTTGTTTACCGATCAAATAAATAATATTAATAACCTTTTTTTTTTTATTTTGTTGATTTGTTATAATATGTTTTATTTGTTATAATATAGTCACGGCCATGGCCGAGGTAATTTAGTGACAATGCTTTCAAAAACAACAATTAAAAAAACAATAAGTATAACTAGTAGATACAATTCAAAATAGCAGGTAATATTAAAATAGCTGGAGTAATATAGGTTAAACAAGATGACACTGTAAAAATCAAGCACTAAAAGAAATCTTTCATAAAGGTGAAAATCCTGAATATAGTAATCATCATTTCAAATATTTAATTGAAGCTCTTCATTTCTTGATTGCAGCAAAGAAATAGATCCTTCAACGGCAACAACTGCACGAGACCTTTTATCACAATGGCAAAAAGTTTTAAACAATTTTAATAGTTTTTATATTCTTAAACATTTTTAAAATTACAACACATGTTTCAAAATATTTGCAAACTAAAACTTTGATTATGCTTTGGCATGGAATCAAATTACAAAACTAATTGCTGACACAGATAACTTATTAGATGAATTTGCCGATTTTCTAAAAGAAACTGAAAAATTTAAGTAAATGATTGTGTAACGAAAGATTATGAACATTTTGTTAGTGAATTAAAATTTCATGAAAAACGAAAAAAGACTAGAAAAAAATGCTTTGAGAACTAGCGTCGGATGAAGTCCCAAGTGATCAAATATTTGCATTAACAACTTATGTATTAAGAGTTATATTTGACAATTAAAAAATGACATTAAAAAATAACTATGGAAAAAATAAAAAACTTTTTCAAAAATTTTTGATTCTAAGAGGTTTAAAGATATAAACAGCAGAATTTTAACTATAAATGAAACAAATCTAAAATTTATTTCTGAAATGGCTGAAATTGATGTTTTTACATTAAAAGAAGAACTTGATCATTTTGCATCTTCATATGATAATTTAAAAAGTTATCATGTGATAATACTAAACTTCATATAATAATATGAAAAGTTTTATGACCTTCCTGACCAAATAACACCTTGGCAGTTTCATCTCATCTGTTTTGGAAAATATTAACATATTTAAAGATTGTGCAAATGTGTTTAACAGTTGACACTGTTTGTTTTTAATATATTACATATATGCATGGGCCACGGTGTGCAATAAAACTTGCGGGCCAAAGTGAAATTTATCTTGATTTTAAATATTTTTGGGGTTTAAAAATTTTTTCTTCAAATACTGAAAAAACTGCAAAAATGTGATGAAAAGTCTAATTAAGGTCTTTTATAGTAAATGTTCTGAACTCACTCCTGCGTTTAAATTGTGCAGCAGTAAATAATTCTGCTACTTCTATTAAAGATAGACTAACAACAATATCAACCTTCATACTTTGCACAAGGAATTATATATTTTTTGAGCCATTATTGATTTGAGCCACGTTTTGACCTCTTCATTGAAAAAGAGCATTCTGGTATGGCCCATCTAGCTTCATTTATTAACATATTTTGGATTATGATCCTAGTATTATGGATATCTAATCATTGGGAAATTTTCATTCTACTGGTTGCCGACATTTTTTTCAATTGAAGAGATTATGACAAGTTATCAGTCATGGTGTAAAGTTTATATTAGAGATTGATGCCGAAAAAAAAGTAAAAGGATTTCATCTAGCTCTTGCAACCAACGGTTCTAACTTTTGTCTCTTGGTCAAGTTTTTTCATACATTCGTCCCAAGTTGCAAGAATAATTCATATTTATCGATGACTCTCCTTATACATTCTGTTCGAACTGTTCATCTTGTTGAGGAAAGTTTCTTCAACTTTTTGAATTGTTCAGAGTCTTGTTCTATCTCGATGTACTCATTGATATTTACAAGCTTCGGTGAAATACAATGTTCTCGTTTCGGTGAAGACTTTACAAGTACGCGTATTTCACTAATTGTTCCTTCATTAGACGCATATGGTACATATAATTTCTGCTTGAAAAGATATGCACTTGTCTTATATTGTTTGGATTGTGGAATAGTAAGAAAGTATTCGACAAAAACTTATTTTATTTAGACCACTGGCGTATAAGAGAATAAGGCGGGGTGAATAAAAAAAAGAAACTGCTTTTATTCAGCGTTTTTCGAGTAATTATTCATGTTTACGTGATTAAAAATTTGAGCAAAACTGCTCAATATTTCATTCTTTTAAAGTTAAGCCATTAACTCATTGAAATTGATCAGCTTTACGTGAATAAAAGTTTCAGAAAATTTACTGAAGATTTTTCATGTAATGATGACCAACGGTAGAGTAAAAGCAATTGCTTTTTTTATTCACCCGGCCCGGCATACTACATATAATCTTATACGCTCATATTTAAATCAAATGTTAAATCAAATGTTTATTATTCAGTAAATTGGCTTTAAATAATTATTCTTTTGTATTCGAAACTTATTTGCGCTAACTTTAAAACGAGCTCGATTTTTTGTTTTGCGAGTTGTAGTTGTTATTTTTTCCTTCCCTATCCTTCTAACGTGAAAAAACGGATGAGTGTAAACTCATCTTAAAACTAATAAATACAATCGATTTCTTTTTGTGTATTTTTATCGAAAGTAGATAAAAGTGTTTCTATTTATATAATAGTATTTAATTTTTTTATCAGCAAAATTATCAACATTACTTTTTAAAATTCTGGAGGAGGGAGAGGTGGGGTTGAGAAGGAAGGGCATGGCAACCTCGCCCCCCTCTCTTCCCCCATTCCCACGTTCTTTTGGCCTATGATGTGTATTAGTAATTAACACTTTTTAATTTTTGTTTAATATTTAATATATCAGTATTAGATCATATTTATATACATTTATTGAAAGTAGATAAAAGTGTTTCTATTTATATAATAGTATTTAATTTTTTTACCAGCAAAATTATCAACATTGCTTTTTAAAATTCTGGAGGAGGGAGAGGTGGGGTTGAGAAGGAAGGGCATGGCAACCTCGCCCCCCTCTCTTCCCCCATTCCCACGTTCTTTTGGCCTATGATGTGTATTAGTAATTAACACTTTTTAATTTTTGTTTAATATTTAATATATCAGTATTAGATCATATTTATATACATTTATTGAAAGTAGATAAAAGTGTTTCTATTTATATAATAGTATTTAATTTTTTTATCAGCAAAATTATCAACATTACTTTTTAAAATTCTGGAGGAGGGAGAGGTAGGGTTGAGAAGGAAGGGCATGGCAACCTCGCCCCCCTCTCTTCCCTCATTCCCACGTTCTTTTGGCCTATGATGTGTATTAGTAATTAACACTTTTTAATTTTTGTTTAATATTTAATATATCAGTATTAGATCATATTTATATACATTTTTATTACAACAGTTTTTATTTTTTATAAATAAAGCTTAACTTGATCTTAATATTAATTTGTTAATTCCAGATACAAAGAAAAGCGGTCAAGCTTCAGTATGATTATTAAAGAAAACGGTCAACTTATTAGTGACACTCAAGTAGAAGAAATAAAAAAAAACATCTTTATTCTAAGCCTTACTCCGCCTTAAAACTCTTGCACTCTCACCCATTTGAGCGAGTTGAGCAGCTATGATTCTAACAATAATAAATTCCATTTTTCTTGGTGTTTTCTTGTTTTAGGTGTTGTTTTTACATTCATTTATTTATAAGAAGACATTTTTTAAACATATTAAGAATTTTTTGATAAAAAGAAGACATTTTTTAAACATATTAAGAATTTTTTGATAAAAAATTTTAAAAAACCTAATGGGAGAGGGGATAGAAAAAAACTCAGTTGAAATAGAAGAAAACTCTGTTATTTCGTATAGGTCAAGGCTAGAAACATGTGTTTAAGGAGGAAACAGTCTAAAACATCTCGAAAGAAGACTTTTAAATTCTATTTTATTGCTTCAAACGCAGTATTATCAATTAGAATGTTCCACGTATTAAAGTCATTTATGTTTGGAATAGGTACCGTAAAGCGCCACAATATTCGTTTAAAAGTGTAATAGATGAGAAATCTGTTGAGTTCTCATTAAGTTGTCAGCAGAGTAAATCACAAGCATATCTACTCCACAACCAGCAGAAGCTATGCTGGTTGCAAAGCATTAATGTATGTGTTAGGACCATCTCCATCAGTTCAATTTTCATGCTCATATCCTTTAAGAACAAACTCTGCAGTTCAAATCCAATAATATTTTTGAAAAACAATTGTGTAATTTGATTTAAATGTAAATTTTTTATTTATGAAAACTATAGGGTTTTCAAATTAGAAATTGATAAAAAATTTCGTTTGATTAGTTGAGCTTGAAGGTGGCTTCTTTTTAAATAAAATTAGGATCATAAGAGTTTAAAGCTTTTCCATTTCAAAGTAATGAGGATGCCTGATGGAGGTTCGTTTGTTAGCCTTGGATGGTCGTAATAAACCTGAAGAGCAGCTCTTATACCTAATTTTAAAACATCTAAAAAAAACGAATTGCCAGTGTTTTTATTATTCAACGTTTTAATTTGTTTTGCGATATCTTTTGCGTTATCAATCAATCATCGTATATTCTGAAAATAAAAAATAAATAATCACGGGTATTTATAAATAGTATTAAAATACTAATCTCAAGTAAACACCTTAAAAAGTGATTTATATATATATATAAATAATTAATCATAGTAATAATGGTAATGGCATTAATAATAGCAATAGCATTAATATTAATAATAATAATAATAAAAATAATAATAATAATAATAATAATAAATAAATAAATAAAGTGTAAACAGAAAAACACTTAGAAAATCAAAACAAAACAAAAGTTACAACAAACATTACAAACAAAACAAAAATTACGTTAAAAAAAAAAACTTAAAAAGAAAAAAACTTATTAAAACTAACACGGTAGAATAAAACATATATGATAAATGGCTAATATGATAATAAAAACAAATAATATATAACTGTAAAAAATAATTAATAACTAAAAAATAATAATAATGAAAAAATAAAAATAATAAAAAAAAACAATAAATGAATAAATCCATGGAAATATATAAAAGAAAACTAAAGAAATCTTAATTTGCCGAATTTTTTTTTCGTTCTTTTTTTCGATGTTTAATTTTTTTTTTTTTTTTTCTTTTTTCTTTCAATTTTTTTTTCTTAATTTCATTCTAACTTTATTTAACTTTTATTTTCATTACTTTTTTACCTAATTTTCTTTTAGATTTTTTGTTTTCTTTTCTTTTAAAACATTTTCCCTTTTCTCTTTTTTCTCTTAAAAAAAGTTATTTCTAACCGTTAGAAAAAAGGGTCTATCATTTGCGACGTCATTGCCAATTATTGGATACGACACTATCAATTACAGGATGAACTTTGTTTCTTCGTTCATAACGTTCTATAACTAATAATAGTAGTACAGCAGTATCAACAACTATTCCCCATGTTTTTTTAGCTACCCACATGGTAACCTGAGCTGCCGGTTCACAAAGCTACCATATAAAAAAAACATGTAAAAAATATACGGTAATGTTTCCTATGCTTTTTTTCCAACCCGTTTGCGTAACGCATTCGCGAAATGATCAAGCATTCTTTTTTTCCTACTTTTTTATCATTTCTACCATACTCACCGTCTCCATCATCCCCATTATCTCCTGTCTAGGTCTAAGTTATCACTACTTCGGGTGGTAAACAATTAAGAATTAATCGAATTAATCAACTAATAAAAATTAATCGTTGATCGATTTGTTAACAGGCGATTTATCAATTAATTTTTTACTTTAAAATACAATAATTGTTACAGTTTATTCTTTTTAATAAACAGTTTGTTGTTATTATAACAAAATAGCCTTTTTTAAGAATTTGTTTTCACTTTTCCAGTAAAAACTGTTTTCATTTTTCCGGTACCGGTAAATGTAAACAAATAATGCAATGCCGCCGTAGAGAAGCCTGAACGCCATTTACAATGTTGTCTCGAAGAAGTCGTTCTGACTTTTGAGTGCATTTTTCATTGGAAAACAAAGCGAAATCATTATACAAATGCAAACATTGCTCAGTTGAAATTAAATTCCATTCATCAACTTTAAGTTTCATATATTATTTAGAACACAAACTTAAAATTTTTCCGAGCAAAATTGTTTTAGAAAAGACAAAAAAAAACAATTATGTGTTGCTTCCTACTATAATAAAACAGGTAGCAAAGCTAAATAAGTATTAGCTCGTTTAACAGATATATATATATATATATATATATATATATATATATATATATATATATATATATATATATATATATATATATATATATATCGTATTTATTTTTGCAACTTTGATCAATAGTACAGATATTAAAAATGGCTGGAAAGTTAAAGGACCTAAAATCCCCGATGATCGACATAAAATAAATGGAAAAAGGTTTTCAATTTCTCTTAATAAATGGACTTTAGGTGGAACTAGAAGGTACTTGTGTCTTTATGTACATTTTTCAGACATACTTTATTATGGTCTTGAAATGATTAGAATGAAGGGTTCAATGCCTTCAGAAAAAGCATTTAATATTGCTTTTGAAATGTTAAACGACTTTGGCTTAAATTTGATCAAATTTTATCTTTGGATGTGCTACTGATGGTGCATCAATAATGAAAAAAATGGACGAGAAATGGAAGTTACCCGCCAACAGTGTTATTGCCATTGAATTTATTTTGCGGTATGAGATATACTTTATAAGAAAAAAGATTTAGCATCAAAAACAACTGGAAAAGAATTATGGAAAGAGTTTTAAAAAAATTATGGAAGAGCTAAATGGAAAATGAATAATCTTGCTCCAACTTTGATGATGAAAATGAAAATAAAGAATGCTGGTATAAGAAAGTGGAAATCAGCTTTGTGGAAATGTAATTTAATGAGGACTTTGGTATTATTATATTAACGGTTCGTACAATTGTCAAGCTGTTTAGAAAATCACCTCTTAAAAATGATACCCTTCAAAAAATTTGTACATCAGATTTAGAAAAATAGCTTAAGCTCCATACCATATGCATATTCTGGATACTAAAAAAAAAATAGAATTCTCTAATCAGTATGTTAAAACGATTTTTGGAATTAAAAAATGTTATTGAAAAAGCTCTTGTAGATATATTCAGAACAGATTTGATTTTTTCAGAAGAAGAAATAAAAAAGATTTCTGATATTGTTCAATCTCTTCATGTTGCAAAGTTAAGTGTTATGGCGTTGTTCAATCTCTTCATGTTGCAAAGTTAAGTGTTATGGCATTGGGAAAAGGAGACTGTGATCTAATAAAATCTGAATTTTTTTTTTTTTTTACTAAAAAATCATTGAGATCATTTTTCAAAAATTATTAAATGTAGTTTCTGGAAGAATTAATCATAGAAGAAATCATGTGCTGTTTGCATAATGCAGATGACTTTAAATCAGATTCAGAGTTACCAGGTAATCTTTAAAAATACCCAAATTAAAATGAAATTGCTAAATTAGCTCGAAATGTTTTAAAACGTAAGAGCTCACTTGTAAAAATTATTCTAAATTTATTGGTTAATCGAACAATTTTTCGAAAGGTAATCGTTAATCGATTAATTTGAAAAACAAGTTGGTCTGCCACCCCTAATCATCACTCATACTTAGGTAGATTTATACAATGTTTTATGAAAGCCCATGAAGCCACTATTACAGCTCTTATTATAGGTATAGCAGCGTAAGGAGTCCACCCATATCTTTTTATTATGCAATTAATTGTATCAGTCAATGTTTCTTTAACTCTGTTAAAAGTACTCAAAATACAATCATTAGCACTAATCTTAGATGCTGATGTACCCAAAGCTTCTTTTCAGCATTTATAAAAACACGTTCTTTAACTTAATTTCAATATTTAACTTAACTATCATGAAACAGCCTTTAATTTAATTATTTTCCAAGTCCGTAATATCATCTTGTAAAATGGGTAACAAAATAAATGGTATCCTGAAACATTTGGGTCAGTACTACTCTGCAGACCATCACAAATTCATCACAAATTCAACAAAAATGTTAAGCTTTGAAATATTAGTCAGCTATTCATAATCTTCCGTTGATTTAAATAAATCTGCTTTTGCTTTATTTAATAACTTCTTTTGTGTTGCAATTTTTGATGCTCTAGCCTCAGTAACTGAATTTAAATTTTGATACTTTTTTGTTAGCATTTTCTAATATTTCATTTCCTTCATATGCTTCATTTTGTACTATGTTTAGCCTTCTTTCAAAATCCGCAGATACATCTTTGATCATAGCACCAGTATTTTTTTCTTCTTCCAAAAAGTTATTATTACTTTTCCCATTCCACTTCAGCTAAATTTTTTGTAAATGTTTTTAAGCTCAGTTAACCTTGTTGAGTATTTTACTTCAACTTTTTCCAAATCACATACTTAACTTGGTCTGAAAGTATATTCTTTTTAACCTCTGTATCTGCTAGTTTTCTTTAAGAGATCTCATTTCTTTGTTTTTCAACCTTAACGTCTGTTTCTTTGCTAATAATTTTCAAATTTATAGATACATTTTCTAAATCTTTTGGTGTAACTTTTCGACCATACATTTTTAAAATTATCAATAAAAAGTTTTTTAACGCTTTAAAATCATTCATTACCTTTGCTATTATAATTGGTTTATTTCCTGTAAAATAGGTTCCTACAGCATTAAAATTTTCAGTTGATAAACCTGATGGTTATTTCCATTGTGTTTCATTCTGCCATGTTATTTGAACAGTTCTGGGTGCGCTCTTTTATTCATATTGAAAATAAATATCACCAAAGTTGTTTTCAAAAAATACAATTTTATAATTAAAAATATTATTAGATTATGTACTAAATCTGGCTTTGCTTGACTTTAAATTGTAAACTACCATCCAGCAAGCAGGCATTACGTTGACCAACGTCGGAAGCCATGGGCAATTTTTTAATTTACGCGCGAACGTCGATGCTATTGTCGGAATACAACTGATTTTAAAATGCAATTTTTTTATTAGAGAATTTTATTGCTATAAATTCATATTTGAATTAAAATTAGTATATAGATCATAACTCATATATTCTTTAATAAATGTATATTTAATACATATTATTTAACTTGTTTTGAAAATCTTCCTATGCTAGGTAATAATAATCAATATGACGATGATCTTAATGAACATTATTTTACATCAGACTCAGACTTTTTTTTCAGTTTTATTTTATTAGTACTAATATTTGTATAAAGGAATTTCGATACAAGTAAACTCTTATGTTTGCAGTAAAATACTTATACAATTGTTTAATAATTTTCTGTTTAGATATGATTTGAAAAACTGAAGAGAATAATAGTCACAATGTTTATGCAGGTAATACACCATTTTGATTTTATCATTTTTTACATCGATTTTATATAGTATTATGTACATATTTTTTACAGATTTTTTAAATTCCTTATAGTTGTATATCTCTTATAGATGTATTTCTTATGGTTTAAGTTGCTCAAAAGAATTTCACTGATTTGTGCACTAACTTTAATTTCTGTTATATACATACGTCAAACGAAAGATGTAATTTTTGAGATTTCTGTCAAATCGTATAATAAGTAGCGTTTGAACGTTTGAAGTTCCTTTTCAGCAAATTAAAGACTTAAGATTCGTATGGAAGCTAAGCAGTCGAAAAAAAACATTTTTATTTTTGAATATGTGTATAATTTGTACGAATATTTTAATGTCATTATATGGATTATTACAACAAATATTGATTTTCTGTGTTATTATCAAATTGCTTCAAGTTGTTTCATAAGTCAGCATAAAAACCAATTTTCTTTTATCACAAAAAAAATTTATTAAAACTTATTTGGAGAAAAATAATCAATGTAATAGTTTTAATGAATACTACGTTAGAAATAGTAGGCACGTGCTTATCTTTTAAATAAAAATTTTAAAGATTCTTTTATATAATAATATTATGTTGAACCAACTTTAGAATGCGACGCTCGCCCAACGTTGGAGGCCAACGTCAACCCAATGGTTGACGTTGGGTTGACGTTAGCTTCCAAATCCAACGGTTGACTTTAGATTTGGAAGTTGGCTGCGACATCGCGCCGACTTCCGAATCCATGTTGTGGCGACGTCAGATGCCAACCATCGGCCAACGAATTTTTTGACGTTGATCCGACGTTGGGTCAACGTCTGTGTGCTATCTGGGTAGTGAAACTGTTTTTATATTGATTGACCTTCCATTAAATTAACTTTGTAATTTGAACAAAAAAAAAAAAAACTATTTAGTTAACAAATGTTTATCAACACCTTGAGGTAAACTTTTTAGGTTTAAATGTTGTATTTCTAGTAAAATAAAATTTCATTAAAATAATTTTACTTTAAAGCAAAATAAATTATTTTCATATGTTTCTCTTATTTATCATACTTGTAAAAGATAAAATTTCAATTTCATGGAGCCGTGGAAGAAACTGGGTTTCAATAAGCAGGCGGCAATTTTCATTAAAAGGTTTTAATATTTGATTTCGAATGATGACAACATAGGCAAGCACTTCCTATGTTGAAATGATTTAATTTATTGTGTTCTTAAAAACTAATAAATATTAGCCAAAACAATACACAGTAACATTTAACTTAACGAAAACATTACATTTTCTACTTTGCTTTACAATAACGATATGAACTTATTATGTTTTGTTAATCCTGTATCAAATCTAATTAAATCTGGTACTTCATTTGATGACTGGAGTCGATGATAAGCATCTAAATTTTTAATCAATTTAATAACAAATCTAAATATACCTTCAATCCTTTTATTAGGTAGTTTATTCATGTGTTCCGACTTAATATATAATATTTTTTAGAATATTTTTTTCAATTATTGTAAATCATTAGATTCATTTAAGTTATAAATAATCTAGATTGACAATAACAAAACCAACTGACGAAAAAAGGAAGAATATAAACAACATTATCTCTAATATCAGTTGTATAGCTGATAGTATTACACAGGGCTGTTGAAAAGAAATGAAAAAATGAAGATATGTGCCCCAGGCGCCAAAATATTAGAGGCGTCGAAAAACGATAGTGTTGATTCAAGCGCTACCACATATTTAAAAGTATATATTTTTGAGTGTTTTTTCAAGTGCCTATACATTGTTAAAATTTTTACTTGTTGCAATTTGGTAACAAAATTAAAGGACCAGAATTATTTGGTAAAGTTGGATTTAATGAATTGCCACAGCGCCAAATTAAAGGTTCAGGATGAAAATCAAAAATGCGTGTACTTGTTTTGCCTGAAATAGACTGCTTTCCAAGTAGATTGAATATGCCAGCTGTATGAGGCAGAGATCAATATTAGTGATTCGTGGGTACCTCAAGGACTATACGAGTTGTGTAGAACAATTTTACGCAGGAAACAAAAGGGGAAAGAAGTTGTCCTCCTTCCTTTGGTTACTTTCAATTCAATAAAATTGAGACCTGAAACAAGAGGCATGATGTGTTATTGTCTAATCTGCCTAACTGGTCGTTCACAGCTGCAAGAAATATATCCTTTTAAAAATCAAACCACTATTGAGAAAGAACTAAATTTATGTAAAGCACATGCCTCTACCCTATAAGAAAAGATTTGCCTCGCCAATACTCTCAAATAAAACTCAGGGAAAGTCTTAAATCGAATAAGCAGCAATGGATGCCAGAGCAGCCAAACAAATTGCATTTCGAATTATGTCCAGTAAAGTATTATCCCTTGAGCGAACTATTCAACTAGCTAAAGCATCTAGCGTGCCTCCATTTACAATTACCCCAGGTAAATATTTATACTTAAATAATTTTTACATAAACATTCAAAAAAAATCTTTGAAAAAAGAGACAAGATATTTTTAACAAATTTTTAATTACTTAACAACAAATAATTTAAAATTTTTAACAAACTTTCTGAGCAAAGTTTAATATAATTATAAAACATGTATGTTTTGGCTTCAGGTCAAAGTAATGTCCAGTCACTATCAATCGCTCCAATATTGACCACTTTAGCTCTTGTCAATGTGCAGTTAATTACAGGACTATCAAACAACGAATTAAAGAAACTAGTCAGAACTGTAAACCAAACATCAAGCCGCAAGATGGAAGAGCCAGATTTTTATAAGAATTTCTTAAGAGCATTAATTAATTTCTTAAACCTACACTAAATTAAAAAATACCGACGGAAAATTAAAAGATTTGCCAGAAACTCACTTCAACAATCTACAAATCTGGTCACTAATTAATGCAAATTTTAAGTTTTTTGAATTTAAACCAACTTTGGCTTTCAAAATAAAAATTGTAAATATAGTTTGTGGTCTTTAAACTTATTCAAGTATGTACTCTTATACATATTTGACGTCAAATCCAAGTGTCTTGCCAAACCTGGAAACTTGCGAAAGCTGAGCTCAATCAAATCGACCCTTAAATCTTTCCAGCAATCTCTGCGGGGTTGTAACTCGTGCAAAGTTATTTGGCAATGTCATTTGAAAGCCATTCAATGACGTTCAAAGATTTTCACTAGTCGCAAAGAATCCTCCTAGAGGCTCTATAGTGAACAAACTGTCGAAACTGCTCAGACTAGACAAGGGAGGAGATTATTTCATCACATATATTTGAAAACATAAAGTATTGTAAATGTTCATATAAATTTAAATTTAAAGGCTAAAAGGTTTAAAATGAGAAAAACGATCCACAAAGTTAGTTAAAGAAGTTGCTTTTTTCTTGAGGCGATAAAAACGTTGTAATTTTCTTTTTTAATGCTGTCTTTAGCATTATTACCAGAGTAACTGTGAATAAAGAAGAAGTATGTTTGTGTCAAACTTTTCTTATTGACATAAACTCGAGCTTTACACAGACAAATTTTATCAATAAAGATTTAAAGCATGTTTGGGGGTATATTTTTTTTTAAAAAGAATTAAAAAAATCCATTTTGCTTTGTCGGTATTTAAGGTTAAGTTATTAAATTTGAACCAGTGGGGTATATGTTAAAGCTTGTCATTCGCGGTGGTAAAAAGTTCGTTAAGAGTATTTAGATAATTATTATTCTAAGAAAGAAAACAATTAAGTAAGTATAAAAATAAACGTTATCACTTTCATCATTCTAATCTCAGCATTTTTTGATGATACAACAGAAAAGGAAACAATCGAATCCTAAAAATTTGTTTAAGCTTCATTAAACTTATATAAAACTTTTATCTTATCTAATAAAATTTTTTCTTACTATATGTCTAGCTACCATATTGTTTCAAGAAGCAAACTCATCTATGCAAATCAATTAAAATTATTTAATGCAAAAATAATTGAGATGATACGTTTTATAGCAAAATTAAATGTTTACCAGTGAGATTATTTAATGTTTTCTCAAAAGTGAAGATTATTCTAAAACGTTTTTAAAGCGATTCCTACGGTTTCCTCTAAGATGGGTGATCTACAAATAATAGGCACTTCATAGAGAATCAGTAGGATAAAATCCATAGTAGAGAATCAGTAGGATAAAATCCATAGTAGAGAATCAGTAAGATAAAATCCATAGTAGAGAATCAGTAAGACAAAATCTATTTAAATGTAAACCACGCTTAATGATTAAAATTAGTTGTCATTTAAAAATCAAATCTATTGTAAAACTTGTAGGTTTTTGCAAGAGCATTACGCAACCTACTATTTATAGTAACGCGTGAATGCGAAAACTGTTTTTTTGAATAATTAAGTTGCAATTTTCTTCTCAATCATTTAACTTTTAAGAATTCTTCGTTAAAGAATAAATTTAACTAAAGTGTCGTTTATTTGTCAATGATGATCAATTTTATTAATTATTAATTAATAATTTTATTAATCAAATGATGACCATAATTAGTGTTAATAATCAATTTGATCAATTGAATCAAAAATGATCTTTATACATAAAAATAACATAATGTATAATAATTAAATTTCAAATAATTGAATTATATCAAAACTAAAGCTATTTCTTAATATAATTAAATATTAGAGTAATAGAGTGTTAAATTATTTAAATTTAAATTAAATTTGCATAAATTAATTTAATACAATTTATATATTAATTAAATGATGTTTAAAATAAGTGTTTGCAACAACCCAAAAAAGGTAAAAGTTTATTAGTAAAAATCAGAATAAAGAAAAACATTTTCGCTTATAAACTGTTTTATTGTATAAGGAATTAATAAATAAAAAAAGTGTAAAAAATTCCTCAATGGCTACATACAGAGTTAAAACCCCTTTACGGCACTTAAAAACTAAGATCTTGAAAAATGCTTTTAAACATTGTTTTTAAACGTTGTTTTAGTTTAGTTGGAGTATAAAAAGAAAGATAAAAATTAAATTTTGAACTATATTTTTTGGTGTAAAACCGAGATATTTTTGTGTGAATTAAAAAAACGATGTTTTCAAACAAGTTTTTGCTTCGAAGTTTTTCTCATGACGAGAAAGAGAAAGAGAATAGAGTCGCCGAACTTATCTCGATTCCTTTATTATATCAACAAAATGCAAAGAAGTCATCTTGGTCATCACTGCGCACTATTATGAAAGGCAAAATTTTTTTAAAAAACTTTGAAAACGTAAAAAAAAGATCCTCTGCAAATGATATTTCTGAGGAGACATTATTCAATGGATCAGTGGTTACAAATTATAAACCCACGATGCGTAATTCATCGCGAAGATATACAGCCGAAAGTTTTGAAGATATAATTTTTATTTCAATACTCCAAAACGATTACAACGCTTTACTAAGAGCTTTAAAAACAAATAACGTAAACATAAACTACATGAGACCTCCAGGGTTAACACCATTGCATCAAGCATGCGTAGTTGGAAATCTTCAAATGGTTGAAACTTTAATTTTTCATGGTGCCGATGCAAAATTAAGGACATGGTCTAACCTAACACCACTTTTAATAGCAAACATGTTCGGACATTTTGATGTTGCTTTATTTCTAATAAATCAAGGAGCAAATACCAAAGACATTCAAGATGGAGTTGCTTTTGATTCAAAATTAGCGTCATCTGTTTTGATAAGCTCAAAAGAAAATGACGAGGAAGATACTCAAGTAGTGGGATGATCAAGCAGCATATTCTAAGTTTAACTGAAAAGAAATTGTAAAAAGCCATTTTATTATTGATATTTTTTTTATTACTCTTCTTTAACTTATTTAAAAAAAATTTTTTTATTATTTTTATTATTTTGTATTTTTCTCAAATAAATTCGTAAATTCTTTAGAATTCTAATCTTACTTTAAATTTCTACGTTTTTGCTATAACTATCTGTAATTATAAGTATTTCTTGCCATAATTATTTTTAAAAATATTTTTATGAACAATTATATATGTAACCTGTTTTGAAATAAAATTTAATATTTTAATGTTTAATATATTACGTTTAACTTTTAATATATCAAAAATACAAATTTAGTTTACAAACAATTGCAGACTTTTGTAAAACAGACGCTTGTTTCTATAGTAACACAGCAGTTATCCAAGCTTAATATTGTTTGAACTGTATGAAAATAAACGGTTTGATACTCAGTTGTTTATAATTCTGTCTAATTAGACCTCTCAAGGTTTAGCTTCAGTAAATTGAATAAACGATTTAAAAATATTATTTTTTTAACACTTAACTGATTTACTAACCTAGACGTGCAAACAAACTTAATAAGCCAAGTTCATCAGTTGCAATCAGTGCTGAGTAAAAATAAATCTTTTTGAAAAGTGTAATTACAAATGCTGTTTCGCAAATACATTTATGCTAATAGAATGTTAATGAATAAAATAGTTTCTGTAAATTCATTTAAATTTTATAAATTTAACTAAAATTTAAAGTAGTAAACTTCAAAATTTGTTTTTTAGTATAAAAATTTGTTCTTTCTACCAACAAATTAAAAATAATACCAATTTTTTTATGTATTGAAATTTTAACTATTATAACAACATTAACATAAAAATAATTTTTAATGAGAAAATGGCTACTTTAAATTCTTTGTACCAAACAAGATAACCCTTTACAGGTCAGCATTAGCAAAAAATGGTAGAAAAAATTTTATTTTTATTTTAAAGGATCTATTTGGTGTATGGAGTAATAATCAATAATTTTTTTTATGCTGACATAAGCAGTTTTTGAGATATTTTTTGTTGCCATATGGCAACTTTGACCGGTTAGGGTATAAAATCAAATTATTACTTTTAGTTAGTAAACAATAATAATCAGTCTTCTTGAAAAAATAAGTCATAATTAGTTTTCTTCAAAAGTTCCTACTTTCTATGAAACTGATAAAAACAATTTCTTTCATTGCTTAAACATAAAAAAACTTTGCATTTTAGGCAAGACATACGAACGGTTTTCTTGCACAATCGACATTTGTTTTTGTTAATTTGAGGATTTGGCCAGTGTCCAAACTCATCATATCGTATATCATTTTGGGGCGTTGGTACCTGAACTTTGCGACCTCGTGTTTCGGTTAAATCAGAATTAGTTGATAGTTTTTTTATTGGTCGGCCAATAGGTCTATCAACTCGTTTACTTTTCATTATTAAAGCGTTAGCAATTTCACTGCTGAATTGAAGGAGGTTAAGTTGGCTACGCTGAGAAATATTCAACTGGTTACCATGTCTTCTATACAGCAGCCAAGCATTTATCTTACATATATCCATGCAATGAACAAGCACACGTAAGTACCATCTTTTTGTTTTCATGGGTATTCGATATAAGCTAATAAGCATGTCAGACAAGTCTACACATCCCATTCCAGTATTGTATTCTTTTACAACTTGCGGGCAAGGTACTTGAATATGTTTCCTATTTTTTTGATCCCATCGTTTAACATTACCAGATGTATTAGCTGAACAATATGTTGAGGTCATATGAACACATTTGTTATCAAACCATCTTAGAAGCAACAGACCAGAGTTTGCATCAACCTTATATGAAAAAGACCCCCGACACTTTGCTATTCGATTTGTACGAATAGTTGCTGTTGTCAGTATGCCTATTTCTTTTAGTTTGAGACAAAGAGAAAGAGTACAGAACCAGTTGTCAAAACACAACTTAAAGTTTAAATTTTTTGGTATTCGTTCAGCCAATCTTAAAACAACATTCTCTGCAGAACAATCTTCTCTTCCGCTGCTTTTTGCGCCACAATACAAAAAAAAATCATAGATGATTCCACTTGAGCCAGATCGAACAAACATTTTAAACCCCCATTTGTGAGGCTTTTTCGGATTATATTGGCGAATACCACTATGTTTTGTTTTCGCAGGTATTATTTGCTCATCGATAGAATGCACTGGTTCTGGTTCTATTTTGTGACAATTATCCCGCACCATCTCTAATATAGGTCTAATTTTGAAAAGTTTATCATTTTTATTATCTGCTTCATCTTTTTTTGAATTGTCAACTACATGAATATATCTTCTTAACGCTTTATACCTATTAATTGGCATAACATCAGCAATTGTATTAATTCTGATTTCATTCATCCAGTACATAGGGTAGCTTGGCAGCTTTAAAATACCCATTAACATTTGCATTCCCATAAACTGATCCATTTAGTTGGGTACTATAAAGATTTGTTTGTTCTACAATCAGTTCTGTTATTTTTTTTGTCCAGAACTGGGAATAATAATCAAGAGGTGTAAGTTCATTAAAATTATCCGGGGCTAATGTGAAATTTTCTCCCATAAATTCCGAATCGATTAATTGCGGTTCAGTAGATCGCCACCGAAACTCGTGTGGTTTTTTTCTTTTTCTTACTGACTCAAAATTTGATATATTTTGATCTTCACCTCCACAGATTTCTTCGTTATCGGTTATCTCTTCTTCTTCATCACAATCAATTTTAGGTTGGCCAACTTCGTTTTCATCATCCGAGGATTCAGAAAGTTCTGATAATTCTGAATCAGAACCAGGCTCAGGAACAAAGTTTACAACATCCTGAATTGTGTATCGTGTTTTTTGATAGTGTTGTCTTTCCATCATAACAATTTTAGTGGTTAGTTTTTTTTTTTAATTAAATTATTTATACTCTAAAAATATTAAATTATCTACTCGCACTACATATATGTATATATAAACATATATATATATATATATATATATATATATATATATATATATATATATATATATATATATATATATATATATATATATATATATATACATATATATATACATATATATATATATATATATATATATATATATATATATATATATATATATATATATATATATATATATATATATATATATATATATATATATATATAATATATATATATATATATATATATATATATATATATATATATATATATATATATATATATATGTATATATATATATATATATATATATATATATATATATATATATATATATATATATAAAACTTCACTTATAAAAGAAAACTTTGGAAACATAAGAAATAAAAATTTTAATATCTACTTGGGAGATATAGCGAAATATCTAAAATAAGACTTTATTCAAAATATGTAGCGAAATATCTAAAATAAGACTTTATTCAAAATATGTCCATTAAAGGACACAGTTGCCGTATGGCAACAAAATATTTGTTATGAAGTAATAAATCATGCAGTCAAAGCTTATACAAAACAAATGATGTAAAAATACAGAACAACTTCTGGTAATTAACATTCACTACAAATACAACAATAAACAAAGTGTTTTGACACATCTTGATGGCCTGAAACTGATACATATTTTATTCCAAAAAATGTAGTAACAATCAAGGCAATGATTCTCATACAAAAATGCCGCTAAACTGCAATCTTTGTTTACTATTTGCATTAGCATAGTCTAAATACCGTATTAAACCAAGAAAATCCGGGCCATATAAAAAATTATACGTTTTAAGTAACATTAAACTATTTGTTGCCATACGGCAACCCTGACCTGTAAAGGGATAATTACGCTTTTCTTAAGCTATTTTGCTTAATCATTGTGTTTCAAACGTATCAATTGCATACTTGAAGTGTTAATGATATGCAATTTCTCAGGCCTGCTCAGCATATACACCAAGCTTAAACCGACTATGATGAAGAAATGGAACAAGATAACACACCAAAATGTGAACTTTTCAGCTAATAATTAATTCAAAATTAAACTTCTACAATAGATAAAGCTTTAGATTTTCAAAAAAAGTTTTTAAAATTTAAAACTGATTCAGCAATAGACTCTGCTAAAACCTTTTTTTTAATAATTCAAAGTTTTTTAAGTGTTGTTTTTATTAAACGTTGTTTTAATTATAAGTGTTTTAGAAACATTGTATTTGGTTGCATAGAGGCTGCAAGATTAACTTCTAGATCATCTAATTTTTCTAAAAGTCTCATTGAAATGTTACTGAAATGAAAAGTTGTAACTCTGGATGAAGTATATATTTCACTAAAGTTTCTAAAACTTTAACGAAATATACGAGGAGAAATACAATTTTTAAATTCATTCATAACATTTTCTCTTGCATCATTCTGCAACAAAGTTAATGTAATTGATATGAATTGAACCTAAAGTTCTTTATTCTCCACTCCCAAAAGTAATTTCTTCTTCACATTTTCCACATTTTCCACAGAAAAACATATTTTCCACTGTGGTTGCTTCAACCCAATAAAGAGGTACCACATTTTAGATCAAATACTAATGAATATTATACATCATTCAGCACTAGAGGTTTCTAGTACTGATTGAAAAATCGTTTTCTTTTTCTCTATCTTTTTAATATTTTCTGAAACATCTTCAACTAGAGCTTAAACTAATGATATTTTTACACGTGATAAAGTATCCTTTACAGATACCAAACTGCAACTTATTTCTTCATTTCCTAAAATAATTGGTTCCGCTTTTACATCATAAAATCTAACAAAGTGTTATACAGCTTCTTTATCTGAGTTTGTGTATTAGGTTCTGACATTGTCTTACTTAGGTGTCGTGGCATACTTTTGAATAGTAGTTTTGTTTTTCTTTTACTTAAGTTTAGAGTGTTTGAGATTTCCACTATAGCTTTATAACCGCCCATATAATGCAAAACATACCGCCCATAACATAACATACCATTATATATGGCCACCATACTATTCGTTTGACATTTATACCATTCTTGATTCAATGATATAAATTATTACCGATTTGTGTCATTCTGTTACTCAACTTATTATTGTTGAAGATTTCAATTTACCAAAAATTGATTGGCTTAACTAGGTTTCGCCAAATAAAAATGCGTCATATTCGTTTTTTAACTATAGTTAGCAGTCTTGGAATGCATCAATGAAATGCATCAATGCATCAATAAATTGGAACCAGCCCGCAAAAATAATATTCTTTCTCTGATTTTTTCTAATATCATTTTCCTATTAGGTAACAATACTGTTGAGTGTTCATTTAGTACAAGTAACCGTAGCTCAGTCTTCTTTTATATTAACACTATAATTTATAACCAGTCTAAAAAAATATTCACCTTTTTATGATTTTAAAAATACTGATACGATTGATTTTATTCCTTAATTATCAAACATAAGTTGGGATTATGAGTTTTGTTCCAATCTGAACAGTAAAAAATCATAACAAAAAATATCACAACAAAAAAAGCCATTTAAATTTAAAGCATATTTATAAAATGTTAGTTTAAGCATCTTTAGCGAAATGGTGGTCCAATACAAAGACCAATTGGTATAAAAAAGCTTGTATATATTAAATTATATATGGATAAAGCATATATGCAATTAAATGTAAAAAAGCCATATTAATACACAAAAAGAATGTGGAAATCAAACTTGTCGAAGACAATAAAACTAATAAGTTTTTTAGTTACGCAAATAAAAGTTTTCATAATCCAAAAAAGATTTAAATAAAAATTAAAATATTTAATAATGGTTGTTTGCCTTAAGCAAAAAAATTCGTTAAAGATTACACTAACATCAACTTTTTAGACTTTTAAGCAGAGGTTTATCAAAAGCAAATAAACGCAAGTTCTAGCACATCGTTCAATCTTGATGGCATACCAAATATACTTTTAAAGAAATTAGCATACATAATATGTTTTCCTTTTTTTCTCATATTTCAAATAAGTTTTACTTCAGGCTCCATACCTAAACAGTGGCTTTATGTTTTGCTTACTCTCATTGTTAAAATAGGGTCCACCTCTGCTAACGATGCTAACGACTCTAACTAGCACCTGTGCTAACGATGCCAACGATGCCAACGATGCTAACGACTATAGATCCATCTTTCTAACATGTACCACCTACCGTGTCATAGAAAGTATTATTAGTTTAAAAGTTGCAGACTGATTGTAAAAAAAAATTTGCAGATTTAAACAGTAATAACACGGTTTTTTATTCAAAAGACCTATATGCACAAGTTTTTTTGAATCAACAAATGAATAAAATAAAGCTCTAGATAACCATTTAATTACCGACCTGGTGTACATTAATTTCCAAAAAGCATCTCCGTAATATAGAGTCTGTATCTCACCTAAACCTCATGAGAAAACTTGCAATGTAAGGTATAAGAAATAATCTTCATAATTGGATCTCAGCATTTTTTTTTAAATAAATACTAACAATTTTTGGTTGTAAATTCATGGTTAAAACCACCTAACATATATTTGTGGAGTTCTACAACGTAGCGTTTAGGTCCAAGGTTAGCCCTATTGTATGTATTGCTGTTAGTGTTGTATAGTTTAATATAGCTTTGCAAATTTCCTTATTTAGAGCTTCTTTATACCTTTGTTCATGCATACTTTGACTGGAGACACCACCAAAACCACTTTTAAAGTGGTTTACAAATATTCTAGAGGCTAAACATTCACTTAAAGCTAGTATCCTTGTGAGAGTATGATTAAACGTACTTTGTAGAGGTGTTGCAGCAGATGTTTCTGTCACAATCGTATTATTGAAATCATACTGAAACTTTTTTAACCTCAAAGCATCTTTGGTTTTTATTTTATCGGAATACTTACCAACATCAATTTAACTTTATCAGGATTTGTAGCATTTTTCATGAGAACAACATTATCCGTTTTGTTAGGATCTCTAAAGGCTTTATGTATTAAAGCTTATGTCAGTGCTTGCGAAGTATGTTCAGCCAATTTGGCAACCTTAAACAAGATAATATTTAATATTTAAGCGTACTTGTGAATTGCTTCGAATTCAACCGATTTATGATTATTGATTTTATGATCTTAGATCTTCTACTTCTAAAACTTGAACTTTTCTAAACAAGTTCTCTCATGTTTCAAAAGTCTTCAAAAGGTGCTTAAATGTTTCCACAATTTGGAATTTACAACTTAAATTACGTTGATAATGTTTCCTTAAGGATTATCATTTCAGGTTCATCAATACTTTCATGATATAGACCCTCCAGTCTACAAAACTGGCCTAAAGAAAAAGAAAGACGAAGAGCCTAAAGAAAATAGTTTTTAACAGTTTCTAACTCTCAAACGATAGGAATTCTATGTATCCTATTCATTATGAATATAATCAATAAACTGTTGTTTTTTACTTAACGCGCAAATTTAATAACTTTGGAAAGGGATCATGAAAATCGCCATGTATAAAAGCCTAAGTTCTCCTTCTTCTGTTTTTTAAATAAATTTTGCGTTGTGTAATTTATGGACGATCCCATTGTTGAAGGACTGTATTTATTTTATCTAAATTCAGAACTCGAATTCAGAAAAAGTATTAAATACAATATCAAATGACAGAGGTGAAAAAAGTAAACAAAAATTATAATGTTACTTGAGTAGCAGTACAATTTAGTACAATTTAACAGAAAAAAGTACTGCTACTTGAGTAAAATTTTACTCAAGTACAAGTAAAAGTTACCGGTCGAAAAGTTTACCCAAGTAAAAGTAAAAAGTATTTTTAAAAATGTACTCAGAGTAAAAGTTATTACGTTATTTTTCAGATAACATAACTGTCGAATAAAAAAACAATTTTTGTTTGTTTTGTTTTTTGTTTTTTTTTGTTATTAAGGTGTCCCAAGAAAACCTAACGGTCTTGTCACAGAGCACCGCGGAAGTGCATTTAACCAGGAAGTTCACGCCTTCTTCCTTACGATGGCGCGAAAATATGTCCAGAGCTCGTTTTGAACCTGGATCTTCTGCTTATAGAGAAAGCGCTGTAACCACTGTGCCACGGCCACACTAAATCACGCGTGTACTTGGCAACTGGTATTGATATCAGGTAATTACATTAGTAACAACATTATTATTATACGAATATGTATAAAAAATTATTAAATTATACCTGGATTATATGCGTTGCACCTGATTTTTTAATTTTGTTTTGCTTATTCAAAAATATTTTTTAAATGCATTGATTTTGTTTGTTTGTTTTTGAACTTTAGTTTTTTAGATTTTTATTTTATTCTCTTTTTCTTTTGTGTTTTTAGCAATATTAAAAAACTACTTGTTTAAATATTTTTTTCACGAAAAATATGTTATTATTATATATATTTTACGAAACATTTATTAATGCTATAATTATAACAAAAAAAAAATAATATTAATACGTAAAAAAATAAGAAAAGAATTAAAAAAATTTGAAAAAAAGTTTTAAAAAGAGGTTAATTAAAACTTATCAGATATAAAACTATTTTTAAAGAATATTTATCGAATTAAAAAAAAGTTCCTATATATAAACCTTAAAATCAACTGGTAATTGCTAAAAATGGTAAAACAAAAACACATAAAATACGCTTCAAAAAACGCTGATAAAATTGCCGAAGAAAAGCTAAAACAAGCTCTTCATGTGATTAGAACATTTACTCCCAGAATTGACAAATACATAAATAGAATTGATCTGTAGGAGATTGAAATAAAGTCCATGAAAGTTAACAAATTAAAGAAAAAATTTTATTATCTAAATTAGTTGAACAAGTTGGAAAACCCGATACAATAGCTAACAAAGCTATAGTAAATGACTATGAAAAAGCTGTTTTTACTTACATCTCTTTCATTTCTACCAGTGCAACTTTTTTCTAAAATTCTAATAATAAAGATATAACAGGAAGACAAAAAAACCAAACATTAATTAATTTTTAAAAGCATTGAAACACAAGAACAAAACACACTATTTCAAAATATTTATTTATTAAATGAATAAAATTATTGGATTTTGACAAAATATATTTCTTCTAATGTCTTAAAGATAATTGCTTTTTTTACTAATAAATATAATAAAATGAATGCATACTAAAATTACAAATAAAATGAATGCATACCAAAATAAATGTCAAATGTCACATACCTTTCTTAGTAAGGGGAAATTTTCCACTCAATGATGCATCTTTTCTAGTTGCTTTTCTTATAACGGAAATTAATGCGGGTGTCTGGTAAAACAACTTCTTTTCTCTTCTGCGGAAAAGCGCACGCACCACCTTGGCTTTGCACTATATTAAAATCCTCTCTTTCCTAAGGAAAATCTTGCCATTGCTGATCTAATTTTTTTTTTTTGATCAAAAGTAAATCAATCAATGTAAAAAAAGTAATACGAGAAATTGCATATTTCGGCTTTTACTAAATGGTATTAATAGCATTTAGTAAAAGATATTTTATTTAAAGTATCTCTTTTTTTACATTGATTGATTTACATTTATTTTTAGAATATATTATAAAAATAAATGTCACAACAATCAAATAAAATGTCATAACAATGAAAAAAAACTCAACAATAAAAAAGTAACTTTAAAACATACATAAAATAAATAAAATATATTAATTAAAGAAGCAAAAAAATGTACAAATCACTGAAGCATAGAAAAAAATGTTCAGATTCTTTACTTTCTAAAACAACTTGCAGACAGACAATTAATACCTTTAGCTTCAGTATGCGGAGTATGCATATGAGTTGTTTTCTTTTTCTTTTTTGTTTGCGTTACAGGAGTAGATACCTGCTTACTATTCTGTTGGTTATCACACAAATAAATCAATAAATATATCAAATATCTTTTAAAATAGTTACCATAATTTGAATCTGATTCTATCTGAGTATCACTAGTAGTCGCAAATTTAAAGTTGTCGCATAACTCACAATCTAAGAACAATCATTTAATTTAAAACTATGTTTTAAATATATAATTTAATAAAAAATATATCTTAAGCACTAAAAACAATATATACAGGAAGAGAGCATTTTAAAGCAACAATGAAAAAAAGTAGTGACTTAATGTATATAAAAAAATTGCATTACCTCCACGACATTTTATTTTGAGCAGATTAAATCTGTAACAGATAGACTGAGGTTCACGCATTTCATTGAAACAATTTGTTATATTTAATGATGTCCAGCACAAAAAATTATCAATTTCCCCCTCTATTTCTCTCCATTTTCTATCCGAACCCCTCGAATGTACATTTTACTTGTCATTCTATATTTTTTTTCAACTGGAAAAGTTTATTATCAAAAACAACACTATTTTTACTCATAAAAAATTTGTAAGTTTAAAATAGCTAACCAAAAAATACAACTTTATACATTATGATACATACGTATAGCTGCCTAATGAAAGTTATATACAAATGAATATAATATATATATATATATATATATATATATATATATATATATATATATATATATATATATATATATATATATATATATATATATATATATATATATATATATATATATATATATATATATATATATATATATGTATATATACATATATATATATATAAATATATGTATATATATATAAATATAAAAATATATGCACATATATATATATATATATATATATATATATATATATATATATATATATATATATATATATATATATATATATATATATATATATATACATATATTTATATATATTTATATTAGGGTGGGTCGAAATGTAAAAAATATTAAATTGGAGATCCTGTACATGTCTATAAAGTTGCGTTTTGATGTACTCGTTTAAAAAAACCTCACTTTTTATTTTATGGACAGTGTCTACAGGTCCCAACTTTGACTAGAAAGACTACATAAATACTCAATGTTAGTGTAATGTGTTGCAATGTATTACAAATTAAAAAGAATGTAAACTGTAACGAACCAATGTTTAACAGCAACAATACAAAGTTTTTTAAGCAAACTGTTAATAAAATCTTTCTTGCTGTCTATTTTTGGTATCTCTAATCTGGATTTCTTACTCTGTAACACCATGCCATGACGGGACTTTCTCCCATAAACTTTACAGCTCGCAGCGCTAACGTCTTTAATTGTTCTCTCTACAGCCTGTGAATGACATGGAACATCGGGCAGTAGTATTGGATGTGTGTAAGTAAGTTGATCATTTGAAAGGTGTGATAGCATCGGAGGAGACGTAACATTACTCTGGTCCCAGTCAATCATGTTAATGAACGATGTCGCAGCCAGATTTAATGTTATATCCTTCTTATCAAAGACGCGAACCAGTATGTTACTATTAGTCTGCTTCTCTCTTGCTCTTATTATTTGTTCTAATGAATTTTGTTCCATATCACTATCATTAACTGCAGCTAACAGAATGTTTTCAGCATGCGCAAAGTAGCAATTATTTTTGAGAACAGGACGAACCACAGCTTGATCTAATGCATAAAGTTCCTGAAACAACTGAACTAAGTAAAAGAAGTTGTTAGCACCATTTTGGCAAGAAGAATTTGATTTGATTTTGAACCAAGAGGGTCAGTAAAAGTTTAAAATGAAATGCATTACTCTTCTGAGAGGTTTAGATGCTACCTCTCTAGACACGTAGAGACGCAAAATCCTGTTGGCTTTGCGAACCTCTCTTACGTCAGCTTGGAGCTTTAAATATTTATAAGCTTAATATTCATCAAGTAATGATGTTTATGTTTAAAGCAAGACTTGGGTTTTCTCCAGTAACATTTCAATTCTACTTTAATGAAATCTCCCATAAATATCCAACCAAATTTTCAGTGAATAATTTTGTGGTTCCCATAAACTTTCTTAAATTAAGTTCGTACCAAATTCAATATTGGGGACCTTTAGTTTGGAAAGAATTTCTTCCAATCTTTAGTAAAAAACAAAACTTCGCTTTAAACTGCACTTTGCAAAGTTTTAAGGATGATTCAAAATGGCATTTACTGAACATGGAATTCGATATATTAAATTTCAAATACCTTTTTTGAAAACAATTTAAAGGTTTAAACTAAATCACTTAAAAATAAATTAAATCTTTAACACTTTCCTTAGCTTTTATTAAAATGGTTTCAAACCATTAGTATAAAAGATAACGAAAATAAAATTGTCTTTTTCGTTCATATTTTTGATGATATTAAATAATCAGCCAAAATACTTATGTTTACATACATTGCTTTTTTTTTTTTTTTTTTTTTTTTCTCAATTAAACAACACATTTTTTTGTGTGTTTTTATAACTTTCATGACTTTTTGTCGTTTTTACTTTTTATTTTTATTTTTAAAATTATTCTGCTGGAAGATTGTTAGCAACAAATTATTTTATTGCTGAAGTTTTTGATTTGTTTTTGTTTTTGTATTTATACTGTCTTTTTGTCTTTTATCATTTATTGTGCATGTAAATTTTTGTGTGACGGGGCTCGGTGATAAGACAATCTGTCTTCTTCTTGCTCCGGCCAGGATTTTCTTTTATTGTAATTTCTTTTTTGTAACATTTATCAACGGCAAATTAAATAAATAATAAAAAAAATTTAAAAAAAAAATTAAAAAAAAAAACCACCGAGCATGACTTATATTTCCAGGTAAACTCTTCTCGAGGAAATCAATATCTGTAGAAGCCTGACGTCCACGCTGTACTGCTAGACATGCTTTCAAAAAGTACAGTTGGTCTGTGCTAAGATCCTTCTTGACAGCTTCATCACAATTCAGTCACCTTACCAGTAATTGGCAAATAATTAACGACAGGCAATTCATTCGGATCATATTCTAGAGCTGAGCTAATTGTACCTGTCGATGTGGAAGGTCCTGTAGTTCGAGAAAAATTCACGCCTGCCAAAAATCTTCTAAATGGCAGCTCGTTACACTGTAGAAGGCATCCCAACCACTGTAATGGTCTACCTAAGTTCTCCTCCAATTTTCTTATGATTCCATTGTTTTTACCTTTTTTATTATTTGTGCCATCTCACACAACACCTTGAATGCTTTCTACGGAGTTTATTTCTAGAATAACTGACATTAACTCCTTTGTTATATCAGCAGCTTTACTACTTTCAGGAACTACATGATCGATGTATATGTTTTCTGGATACGAGACAATACTATAGTGTTCTTCTTTTTTACTTCTTCTACAACCAAACTCTCAACTAATGTAACGTCTTGTTTTCCATCAAAGCCTATACAGCACAATTCCTTATTGCTCTGCATATGTTCTTTAACCAGAGTATCTCTCCAGAAATTCCTTTGTCGATGTAGCTTTGAAGGATCAAGAATTGTTGCTGAAGACAACATACTGAGGTCTTTTAAAACAGCATTAACAATAAGACATGTATCTCTGTTGCTAATTTTGCATCGATCAACTGCTTTACATAATTCCTTGTACCTGTTTCTGTTCTGCACTGATACTGTCTCTTCCTCTGATGTATAATTACTTTCACACGTGTTACGCTCATCCTCATCAATGACTTCCTCAGTTTCATATTCAACCTCTTTTGACTGTGCTTCGTCACACACTGATTTCATAAATTTGCGTTTTTTTCTCTTTTCCAGTGTTGCTGTCGTTTTATTGTCTACTCCACCAATTATCATATTTTTTAACAGTTTTCTGGTCAACCCAGAAATCCCACTCTATCAATGGAATTTTATTTGGCAGTGGGCACGTGCATAAGTTCCTATCTCTATTGCCAAAATCAAAGCATTTGCAGGTAAAAATGTCAAATAACTGCTTCAAAGAATTCAACTTCTCAGTGAACGTGTCTGATGTTCTTTTTGCATAGGAATATTTTTTTCAAGTGTATGAACTTTATCCATAAGTCTTCTAATCCTAATGATTGTGCTATTCACTTCTATTGTGGGAATACTTGCTTTTGAATAAACACATTTCACTCTGTCTGCTAAAATTGAATATTTTTCTTGCAAGCTAATTTCTAATAGTGTTTTCTGATTATAATAGAACGCCTAAATAACGTCATCATATGATGAGATTTGATTTTCAGGAAGATCAACTAAATGCCCAAACAATGGATATTTAGTTGAACTTCGTGTACACATACTATCCATATTTAATATAATTTGTCTAAAATCATAAAAAAAGCTACAACAAGTTATGTTTACAATAAATAAAAGCTATTAAAACAATTTTTCATAAGAATTTAGTCAATAAATGTTCCAATATTTACAGAGACTATAATATGTTTAGCCCTCTCATGAATAGGCCTACATGTTAAATGAAGTGATCTTTCTACAGTCTAAACTATAGCCTACTGTAGTATACATCTATATTAGCTTACTTGAATTTTACTAGAGATCTATTATTGCAAAAAATAAAATAAAATTACAAAATAAAATATTAGATGGTTTGCTTGTTTCTAAAAAATCTAGCACATGGTTTGTTGCTAATGTTGGTGGTGTCACATGTAAGTAACGTTATAAAACTTATTTCATTTCTTTTTTAGCACTTGTAGTTAGGTGCTAAACCATTTGCTAATGCATTTTAGTCAATGATTTATAGTTGGTACGTATTTATATTGTACCAAGGAAATCGTTAAAATACATTAAATAAGGTAAGACTTTAATCAAAAGTTGGGACCCCTAAACGTTTCATAAAAAATCTTTAAATATTATTTTCATTTTATATTACATATATATATTACATGAACTTTTTGTTCATGTAATATATATATTTATATATATATATATATATATATATATATATATATATATATATATATATATATATATATATATATATATATATATATATATATATATATATATATATTGATAGATAGATAGATATATTCTATATATATATATATTGTATATTGCTTATATTTTGTATATGTATATACATATACAAAATATAAGCAATATACAACTTTTGGTCAGAGTTCCCTCAGGATACCGTATTTAGAAACTTACAAATCAAAAAGTAGCTGTTTTTGAAAAAAACAATTTTAAGTTTTCGTAAATTATTTTATAAAAGTAGAGGGGTTGAGAGTTGTAAAGCTAAGGTTTTCCTTATGAAAAGTCAGTATTGACACTTTCTAATTATGTTATAGATTAAATCAGTTTGGCAGGCTATTAAATTTTGATCATTTTAAGATGTTAATTTTTGTAAAGAGTTATTGATAAAATCATTCTTTACTTTATATGTTTATTTATTTAATTGATATAATAATAGAATGTTTCAAACCCTAATATTCGTTTCGCTATTGTCAATATTAAACATAAGTTTTTGTATTAGAAAAATGCCTAATATATTATCTAACAAAACAGTAAACAGCAAAGAAAAACGAGATCATTTACTGAATTAGAAAATTTTTTGTTGCTGATGTTTGAAGAAATTCTTAAAATGCATTCCAGTCACAAAGTTATTAAAGGCTTACATAAAAATGTATGTGAAACCTGAATATTCGATGTCTGTGTACAGCTATCCCAGAATTCCATATTATGATTAACTAATGCAATTGCTTTATTAAAAATTATTTTCTAAAAATAATCAATATTTAAAAATAAACTTACTTTATGTAGGCATTTGTCAAACATGCAAAAAGTATGTAAACTTACTAAAAGAAAGTAAAGACATACCAAATGCAGTAAAACTCGGTGGCAATCTTCTCAATTATCTAGATGTGTAAGCCCAATAAATTGCGAAACATGAACAGTTTGTTCAAAAGCTAGATTCAAATTTCTACAAATAAATAAAACAAAGAAATTAGTAAGATCGATTAGGATATGTAACGCTTACTTATGTGTGATTAAGAGAGGAACTCAACATCAATGTACTGAAATGAATGTGTATACAAATCTCTCTGCTAAGTTATTTAATGCTTCGGAAAAAAGTTCAGAATAAAGTAACTTCGAATGTTTTAAGATCAATTATTAAGAAAAATAAACTTAAGCATGGAGTCCAGACACATCTAAATACTGGTAATTTGTTTATTAGATTTATTTTTATGTTTATGAATTGATTAAATCAACATAAGTATTTTATTATTCAGATAAGTTGCTATTACCTATAACTATTGATGTTCCTCCATTAGTTATTAAAAAAACCAAGTTTGAAGAAACTGAAACTATGATTATTCGACATAGAATTAATCAATTCAAATCACACATCTATCTGAAATCTTTAAGGAAAAGTGGAATTCAATTTGAGGCAAATCTTGAAAAAAAAACTTTACCAAAAAAGTAAACTCCTATCTGAATTTAATGATGTAAAGACAGCTATTGTAGAAGAAAAAAAATTTTTTTTTTCCTTTTTCATAAACTTTAGAGAATACTGATAGAAGGGAAATTGGATGGTAGTTAGATATATTATTACAATCCTCATTTTTATAAACAGGATTGACTTTAGCAACCTTTAAAATGTCAGGAAAGGTACCTTGTTCTAAAGAAGATGATACTAAATAATATAAGGGTTTTCTATTTTTTGATGACGTGTATTGCTAAATTGCTAGTAATGTTGTCATATCCGCACATTTCATTTTGCTTTACACCTTTTCAAAATGAAATCGAGAACTTGAATGTTGAAATTGCAATATGTAGAAGAGAAACACAACATGCAACTTAGAAATCGTAATTTGTAATTAGGAATACATACATGAAATTGCAATATGTAGATGAGAAACACAACATAAAATTTAGAAATCGTAATTTGTAATTAAGAATACATAATAATGAATAGCGAATTCAAACTTAACAATTTTTAAATAAATATCAATTTGGTTTTCAAAACGATTGTTCAACAGAGCATGCTATCATTGATTTATCTTTTTAATAAAGGAAAGCATGTAATTGGAGTATATATAGACGTTTTAAAGACATTTAACACAGTTGACCACGGTATCTTACAATCAAAGTTAATACATTATGGTATTAAGGGACTTATGTATAAATGGGTAAAAAACTATATGAGTTACAGAAAACAATTTGTAACAAACAAGGAGTCAAGTGTTCTTGATATTGAGCGCAGGGTTCATCAAGCCTCAAATTTAGGAGCGTTATTGTTTTAATTAACATCAATGATATGCATAAAGCATCATCTATAGTATTTTCAGTATTGTATTCTAATGACACAACTTTGTTTTATAATCATAATAATTTAAAATCAATGTTTGGAACAATTGATACTGAACTGGAAATCTTTAATTTATGGTTCAGGGCGAATAGACTATCCTCAAACTGTGAAAAAATTAACTACATTTTATTTCATAAAAAAAGTCAATTAATGTCTCTACTGTTAAAGATTCTAAAGTTGTTCACATAACATAAAAATAAAATGAGAAAAGTATGCAAGGTTTCTTGTTGTTCAAGATGAAAATTTGTCATGGAGAAATCATATTGGGCACATTGAATCAAAAATATCATTTGCAATTGATATTATTACTTATATATAATAATACTTTACTTTAGTCTAGTTCATAGTCATGTCACATATGCCCACACAATGTGGGCACAAAACAAAATTAATCAAACTTATATAAGTCGAATAAACAGTTCTTATAATGTGATCACAAATATGAAAGTCTTAAACTTGGAAAAAATTTATATCAGAATTTTATTTTTATGTTCAAATAACATGCTACCAAATTTTATTTTAAACATATTCTTGTCATCACTTTCCCAAAGTTTTAATTTGCAACCAAATAGTTTCCATAATTATTATATTCAAAAAACAAAAAAACGCTATTCTGTATTTAAAATAATGTCACAAGGCCTCGAAACATGGAAAAACTTGGAATATCAAAAATTAAAAGACTTAAATAGAATAAAGACGTTTAAATGGTAAGCAAAGTTGCATATTATTGGTTTGTAAAAATGAATGTAACAAATAGAAATAATGAAAAAAACATTAATAACAATAAATCTGCAAGTTTTGGAGTTTTATACCCAAAACTGCTGAATATTCTTTGTTTTCCTTTTTTTAGGTATTATAGTTCAGAAAAATAAGTATATATAATAGTTATTATACCAGAATTTATAATAAAGTTTGTATCAATATTATATTATTGTATTTTTATCAATCTGATACAAGGATATATTTCTTCTTTGCCGATTTTTTTTTGTGTAAATTTTTGTGTGTTAATGTTAAGAGTATCTGTCTGGAAGGCATTTGTTTGAACAATTTGTTTGAACGATTGAAGGTATATGACAATAAATACTTCATCAATTAGCAAACTGCTTTTCCTTGCACATTTATTCCTGGATTACATATAAAATATAATGTATTATGGAAATGTACAGTAGTGGATCAAAAATTTTTGGTTCCCAGGGCTGATTTAAAGAAGGAGGCCTCATTCCATGATTAATCAAAAAATTTGTTCGCAAATTTTCTTTTAAAAATATATTTTACCTATGAACTGAAGCCTCAAAAATTGTGGAGCCTAAGGCTATAGCACTGACATCGTAGTTTCATAAGGAAATATGCAAATGCTTTTAAAATTTTAAAATTTTTTTCAGAAAATACACCTTTAGAGAATGCTATCCTCAAAATGTTATTAATAAAAATTTTTTACTTACACTGCTAATAATACATTGAATTTCAATTGTTGGAATAAAACATCGCATTAACATGCATTTCCCCAGCAAGCAAAAAAACGAAATATATACATATAAAATACATAACAGCAAGCAAAAAAATGTAAAATATACATTTAAAATACACATCTGTAATACATATGTCCCAGATGCTAGAGGCCATAAATATATATAATACGTAATACAATATTATTATTATTATTATTATTATTATTATTATTATTATTATTATTATTATTATTATTATTATTATTATTATTATTATTATTATTATTATTACTATTATGTATTTCGCCGTTGAAAAAAGTTTACAAGTTTGTGCAATACAATATATAATATATGGCTGGGGCAAGAAGAAGACTAGTTTAGTCTTTTCACCAAGCCCCTTTAAATAAAACTGAGAAAATTAAAAATACAAAGCAAAGTAACTCATTAAATAAACGTTAAATAAAGCGTTGCGTTAAAATAAAATAACGTTAAACAAAATGTAACGTTAAGTAAAAATAAAATAAAATACATTTTACGCTATGTTAGAGTGTAATATATCCAAAAGTATAAGAACATTCTATTAATTAAATTTATTTTTTCTAACTGGATTTAGATTTATAAACCTTTTGAATTTAGATCATAAAATAACAGATAATACACGAATAACAAACAAAACAAAAAACAATCATTTTTAAAAACATTTTTAGTAACTTAATGTGTCTTTTATATATGTTTTTTTAAAATGTTTTTATTAAAGTTTATTATATTAAATAAAAAAATAAAAAATTAAAAAAAAAACACGTCATAATGTACAAATTGACTAACAGTATATACAGAATATAAATTTAAACCATATTTATAAGAAATAAAATAAATAGACAAACGTGATACATATTATATTATATAATGTGTAATACATTTTTGCCACATGTAGACGCCAGAAATATGTTATCGAAATACATCTGAGATACGTATTTTATTGCAAATCTGTTATACGTTCCAGATATTTCGAAATAGAACTCGAACATTAAGACTATATTTAAAGTTGAATAATTAAATCTATTTTTCAAATAACATGAAAAATAAAAACACAAATGAATATATAACAAATGTCACTTTTATAGAAAATACATCTATTACAACAATAAAAATAATGGTTTTAAATATCAGTTAGATCAAGTAGTTTTCTTCCTGGTGCATTTTTATGCTTGTCACTAACTACTCATAGCAACTCGTCACTAACTACTCTTAGCAACTCGTCACTAACTACTTTTAGCAACTCGTCACTAACTACTCTTAGCAACTCCTAATAACTTTTTAGCTGTCTTGTGTCGCTTCTAAAATAAGTTAAGCAAATATAGTTAAAATTAAAATTTAATATAAGAGAAATGACTTATTATATACTCCTTTTACGAAATTATTAAAAGAGTATAAAAATTGTTAAATTTTAGTTCCAAACTAAATATAACTTCATTTAAGTTAAGTTCTTCAAAAGATATTTTTTTTTACGTTTATGATTACTTCCTTTAATGTTCATATCAACCATTAAGTTCACTGAAAATAATCCATCATTGAAAAAATATAATTGAGCAGAAAAAAATTATTAACTTTTTAAATAGCAACCCTTTTCACACTTTTCAAATAACAAACCTTATTCACATTTATGTTTATTACAAAAAAATCAATACATATAATAAATACAAATAATATTCATCACACAGTTGAATCTCGATCTCGCAAATACTTAATAAAATAAAAATAAAAGTAAACGACATACTTTTCAATTTATTTCACGCACAATCTGCCCTATATATATATATATATATATATATATATATATATATATATATATATATATATATGTATATATATATATATATATATATATGTATATATATATATATATATATATATATATATATATATATATATATATATATGCCATATATATATATATATGCCATATATATATATATATATATATATATATATATATATATATATATATATATATGTATATATATATATATATATATATATATATATATATATATATATATATATATATATATATATATATATATATATATATATATATATATATATATATATATATATATATATATATATATATATATATGTATATATATATATATATATATATATATATATACATATATATATATGTATATATATATATATATATATATATATATACATATATATATGTATATATATATATACATATATATATATATATATACATATATATATATATATATATATATATATATATATATATATATACATATATATATGTATATATATAAATATATATATATATATATATATATATATATATACATATATATATATACATATATATATATATACATATATATATATGTATATATATATATGTATATATATATATATATATATATATATATATATATATATATATATATATATATATATATATATATATATATATATATATATATTGTGCTAAAATTATGTGCGATGTTTTTTAAGTATGTTTTGAGTAAGCGTGTGAAGAATTGTTTTATTGGGGAAACTTTTTAGAATTTGATATCAGCATAGAGTATTTTTAAAAACTAGAACAGTTGAGCTTTATTACTGTATGGCTTATATATATATATATTGATTAGCTTTATTGCTGCATTTATTACTGTCAAAAGTTTGGTTGTACTTCTAGGATGAAATTAATGGCACTGTTGGTACCTAATTTTTATTTTACCCGATGTCTTTTTGGGAGAAAGAGGGGCCTATCAATTGTTTTATTTTGATTTATATTTGATTTTGATTAAATTTAAAAAAAAGGAAAGTAAAATAACTGAAAGTTTAACTTGTTTTTAACTTCATATCTAATTTGAAAATTTAGTTAATATTAAGTTAATTATTTTTAATGTTTCCTTTCATTATTTTAAATTTTAGTTTAAGTTAATAAATGTTAATAAATGTAAACTTTAACTAAGCTAAATATGATCTAAGGTTTTCTAGTTGTTGCTTTTAATAAATGCAACAACTAGTAAATTTGAAGATCATCTTTACATGCCATTTTATAGTATAATTAAATGAAAAATATTTATAAGTGTTGTATAAATATTTTATACAAAACTTATCCTTTTTTTTATTTTACATTAGATATTTATAATAAATATGTATTAGTACATAATTTTGTTTGATTTGCATCTTGAAGTTGCAATCAATGAGAGTTGCAAGTTATATGGAAACAACTGTATGGCAACCTTGATTATTGTGGTTATATGCAAATTGATATATAAAGTCGTAAAAGGTCATCCACAAGGTTTTATAAATTATTTTAGACTATAAAAAATTACCATGAGGCATCATTTCATGGTATCATGGAAAGCAACTTCGTATTCTTTCCAGTACATGTATTATTCTGATAAAGTATTACAGTGACTTTAAATGATATATTTCAACTGGAACAGTAAAATGTAAAAGTAATACAACCACAATCAGTCAGTTAGCGGTCAGTCTGATTTATATGGAAAATCGATTAAGCCAAACATTTTAGAATCAGTAATAAATTTATGTTCTCTAGATAAAGAACTTCTTAAAATGACTTCTGCAAGTCTTATTAAAATAGAAGATGTTTTAATGGACAATATTACAGATATTTTTCACTTACTATTAGAGACACATATAAAGAACAGACAGTTAATGCAAGGCTTCTTAATATATAGTGTGAGGAATTATAGATAGTGAGGAATTAAATGGTACGTTTAGTGAAGCCAAAATATGGTCCCTAATATAAACATTTGCTATATCTCTTGCAAATTAAGATTAAAAAACTGGATTATCTCGACAGTCTAGACCTAAGATTGAGAGAAAAGGTAAAAATGGTCAATTAATGTAGCACAAAAATGAAGATTTAGAAATCGACTGCATCATGCTAAAATTCGAGCTGAGATTTGTCAAAAGCAAGCATCCAAGCGCCAAAAAGTGGATGAAAAAGATAAAAGAAATACTTGTATAATTTTGATAATTGTATAATTTTGATAATTGTATAATTTTAATAACTGTATAGTTTTGTATAAACGTGTTTCGTATACTAGAAAAAATTATTATAATAGAAAAAATGATTCTATATACACCATTTCTTACTGGAAAGATAATGAAACTGATATTGAAGCTCTTGACCATTGCATAATAAAGATACAGTATGCTGCTGGTTTCTGGAGAGCTGCAATTATATTGATTTAATAACATCACAAAGATTTCACTTTTCACCTGTTTTAAACTTTAAAGTTTGTAAAAAATTCCTTTTTTTTTCAACAATATTAATATTTTTAAATAAATTAAACAGTTTATTATAAGTTTCATATATTGTGGACTGTATTCTACTCAAAAAAAGTACTGCAAGAGTTGTGACTTGCCAAAAACATAACGCAAGTGTTGTGACTTGCCAAAAATTTACTGCAGTGTTGTGATTTGCAAAAACATACAGCAAGTGTTGTAAAAACTGCTAAAAACGTATTACAAGTGTTGTGACTTGTTTAAAAATTTTGATAGACGGCTCTGGCTTACCTAAATATGGTGTTTATCGTTAAAAATGACAATTATAATATTTTCATTTATGGAATTTATTATTTTAATCATTTACTAAAAGCCAAGGAAATATTTAAAAAGATAGTCATCTTTAAAATAATCATGAATAACTATTTTTTGACAGTACTACCCCATTTATATTTTATTGATTCTTTATTTTGAGAACACCTTTTTTTACTACACTTGGCCTTTGACTAATTGATAAATTACAGTCCCTCAATAAATGTTTTAGAGTATTTTAGAATTGTATCTGCAATTAATTAAAAAATTTATTTCAACAAATTTATTTAGTTTTTCACATTTTTTTCGGTTAGAGGGGGGTGGCGAAAACCCTCCATCATTATGACTAAGCATACACTAACACAGTCAAGTAAAATATGTTTTTATAAATCTTTATTGTTTACCTTTTATAATTTTAAATAAAAAAACTGATAATTGTATAATTAGCACAGCTTTGGATTTTTAAGGTGTGTTGAAACATCATCACATTAGTAATCAGCTGCATCATGCTAAAACATCATCACATTAGTAATCAACTGCATCATGCTAAAACATCATCACATTAGTAATCAACTGCATCATGCTAAAACATCATCACATTAGTAATCAACTGCATCATGCTAAAACATCATCACATTAATAATCAACTGCATCATGCTAAAATTTGAGCTGAGATTTGCCGAAGACAAACATCCGAGCACCAAAAAGTGAATGAAAAAGACGTTTTGTTTTGATAATTTATCATAAATTTTTTAGTATTTGGCTAATAAAAACTTTATTAGCCAAATATTAAAAAATTGATCTTTTTTTATGTTAAGGTGGAAGGAGAGGGAGGTGAAACAAACCCCTCCCATGAATTAATGTAAAAACCTTTTATATGTGTAAAAATTTGTATAACATAATTTTTTTATTGCATACTAAATTTATGTTAGTAATGATAAAAATATGTGTTTATAATGATAGAAATATGTTTGAAAATTTTTGATACTAGGGTGTGTAATGTCATCACCACCATTACCATATTTTGATAAGAATTGACAAAGTTATGACAATTAATGTGAAGAAAAACGTAATTTTGACGACAGTCTCCAACAAATCCATATATCGAAAAATCAGTACTTAAACCGTCTTAACTTTTGAACGAATCGTTTGATTTTTATAAATTTTTCACCATCATAATACTGTATTGATCTTTTTTACCATGATATATAACAGTATAGTATTCAAACAGTTTGAAATTTTCATCAACATACCTAATATATATATATATATATATATATATATATATATATATATATATATATATATATATATATATATATATATATATATATATATATATATATATATATATATATATATATATATATATATATATATATGATTTAAAGGATAACATCTTGTGTGAGAGTATATTTATTATTATTTTATAATAAAATTACAATTCCATCTGAAATCAATAATTATCCTGTAGTTTCCTTACCATGGGTACCCGGTCTCTCGCCAAAACTTAGGAAAATATTCCGAAAAGCTGGTTACAGAGCGGTATTCAAATCAAACCCAAACATAAGATCCCTGTTAACATCAAAGAATAAATCAAAATTACCTAATAACAGTCTACCAGGAACATATATAATCAAATGCAACTGTTCAAAAGTGTATGTAGGCGAAACAAAAATGAAAGTAAACACAAGAATGCATCAACACCAAAAAAGCATTGATGAAAATAAGCAGCATCAATCTGCATTAGCTCTGCATAAAACATTTTGCAAAAAAGAAATTATTTGGGAACAAACAAAAACATTGAAAGTAGAAAATAAAAAATTTGAAAGAAAAGTTAGGGAAGCCCTAGAAATACAAAAAAACATGTGTTCTGCAAAAAATGGCGGGATTAATCTCGATGAGGGTCAATACGTAAAAACTAAGTTTTGGACGCCATTTTTTAAATTTCAGCGAAAAAGAAGCCATTCAACCGCTGACGTCAATAGCAACGTTTTAAATTATAACGGTTTACTTTTTTACAACGTTTTAAATTATAACGGTTTACTAATTAGTAATTAGTAAATTATCTAATTAGTAAATTATCTTGTGTTATCTTGTGTAAATTATCTAATTAGTAAATTATCTTGTGTACTAATTAACTAATTAGTAAATTATCTTGTGTTCTAACAGAATAAAAAGAAGCTATTCTAAAACTTTGTTTCCCATTCTTTTTATTCGTATTCTCGAATTATTTCATTTAGCGTTACAGTTTTTGTATCCGTATAAATTTTTTTGCAAAAGTGTATAAAAAATATTTTATGTGAGATTGTTTTAAGTTAATAGAACTTTGTGGTTATCGACTACATAACACTCTTAGACTTATATCAAGAAGTTTAATGGTTAAAGTTTAACTAAAGAAAAAATCAATTTGAAGATACCCGGTGCCGGGTACTGCAATAAAATGGCCGATACCGGGTACCCGGTAAAACTGCCGAATTACCGGGTCTCCGGGTCCGAACTGGGTACCCGGCACATCACTACTAATTACTGTAACATGTAACAAGCTGAAGAAGCTGGTATCTAAAATCCAGCGAAAATTTCTATAATAATAAAAAAATTATAAGTGTTGACAGAAATCGTATTTTTGTGTTTTAAAATAATATATATATATATATATATATATATATATATATATATATATATATATATATATATATATATATATATATATATATATATATATATATATATATATATATATATATATATATATATATATATATATATATATGTATATATATATATATATATATATATATATATATATATATATATATATATATATATATATATATATATATATAATAAAAAAAACCATGAAAAAACATAAGTGCTGCTATTATATTTCTAAATGAGCAACTTATATCATAAATACAAAAAACAAACAAAAAAATATGTTATTGTGGACACGGGTAAAATGCGGAAATTTTCAATGTGTAAAATGCGGGAAAAAATTGCGGAAAACTTCTCTTAACCTTAAGCTTACTGCTGCCCCAATCAAAACACTTAGTTAATTATGGTAAGTTCAATCTTCTTAGTCTTTCACATCACAAAAGACGGAAGTTCATTGTGTGGTTCAATCAAGTTTTTAAATAAAAAGCCCTAGTAGACCCCGTATAATATTATCAATAATATAAAGATATTACCTAGATATCGGAATTCGCTGTTTTTAGTGAAGCCAATTTAATATTGCTTAATACGTCAGAGGCCATTATTTTATGTGGGAAAAGCTTTCAGTGGATCATAGTCGAATGAAAGGAAACTTGCAATTTTAAATTTTTGATTAAAGTTGGAATTGAAGATGATTAGTTAAGAGATGATAAATGTGATGAGCTTACAACCAGTATATATTTTGTTGGTCAAATAGGATTGTATTTTTTTACAAACTAAAACAAACGGCTATTTTAATAGCCTCAAATTAAAAAACATATATTTAAAAATATTTTTGCATTTAGAACTTTAAACGAAAACATCGTAATGTATTTTAATCTTTTATACTTTAAAATTAAACATTTATAAACCCTTGAATAATAATAACTTATTTGTTTGTTGTCTTAATCCAATTGATGACTTCCTTAGCACTTTAGTGGTATAATACTGAGCATATCTGAACATTCGAATTTTAATGTAATATTCACTTATCTTTTTAACAAGTTGGCTAGATTGTAAATCTTTATTAACAGTCCAGTATTTAATCTCATGGCTATCAAATTCTTTAAATATCATTTTTATCATTAATTTGTTTACAAAATGAATCATTTTCTCCCTAAGATTTTGGTCAAAGGTGATTTTTGGTTTTTTAATCTTTACCATTAATGAAGTTAATAAACATCAATTAACACAACTATATTATTCATTTATTCATTGCCATTTAACTTATGCAAATATAATATGGGGAAGCGCTCACAAAGCCAAACTTAAATCTCTCTTTCGACAACAGAAACATGCAGCTCGCACAATTAGTTTTGCGAATCGTTTTTCAAGCTCAACACCACTTCTTAAAGAAATGAAAGTTTTGAATATTTACGAACTAAATGTTTTGAATATTTTATGTTTTATGTTTAAATGTAAAGAAAATATATCACCTTATGTATTAATAAATCTTTATAATTTGAAACCTAAAAAGCAAATATAATTTTCGTGCCAGTAAAAGTATCGAGAAGAGGAGCCATTTTGCCAAACTAAATTTGACCAGTTTTGTATTTCTTATCGTGGTCCTTCTCTTTGGAATAAAATAATTTTATCTAATTTCGATTTTTCTTTTAAATGGTCTTATTCTTCTTTTAAACGGAAAGTAAAAGAAATGATCTTTTCAACACAAAATATTTATACCTATTTTTAGTATTTAAGTTGTTTTTTTATTTATTTATATTTATATTTTATTTTATTTATTATATAAACTGTGAAGAATATTAGAATGTTGTATTCTTTTTGTTATATAGATTAATTCTTTTTGTTAGATAAAGGGCTTATAGGGCTTCATGATAAGATCCTGTGGTCTTCTAGAAATCCTGCCGGTAATATATTCAATGTAAATTTACCTTGTACATATTCTGGAAAATAAATAATAGTAATAATAATAATAATAATGAAGGAGTTAAATATTTTTTTACATGACTCAACAACAGAAATAACATCCTTTGATGGCATAAACTAAACACCACGATTTAACATAGGAATGTTCAAAGTCAATATCGTCCTTATCAAAATTATCAACAGAACACGACCTTTTGCTCCAATTAAGAGAAATAATAGATCCATTAAATAAGGTTCAAACATAAAGCTTTTTGCAAGATTCGATCCAACTTTAGAATTTCTTAGCAGAATTCGTTTTAAAGATGACTTTAACTGGACTACTGAAAAAGTAATATATTAATCTTTAATAATTTCTCTGTTTATATTTAAAATTTATTGAAAAAAATAAGATCCTGTTTTTAATATTATTGTTTTCTCTTTAATTCTCCTTATTTTTTTTTTCAAAAAATTTTCGTTCGCGACCAAATCTCCTTAAATATTAGGAAAATATTTCCTTAAATCCTCATAAAATCCTTACTTTTAGCCTCATTTTTAATAGTGGGAACCCTGTATAATTAAACCTAAAACAAATGTTTTTCTTCTATGTAAAAGTAAAGAAATACAATTTTTACCAGTCAACTTGCTCAGATAAGTAATTGTATTATTTAAAAAATCTTTCCAATAAAGTTGATCATGAAGATATAAAGGTTTTTTAAAGTTTTTACTATTTGTATTTCTTGAATTGTGCATTCTTGAATTGACCATGTCAAATAATTTGTCAATAACTCGAATAAAACGGATTGTACTTTTGCTCCCAAGAATGATGGATGTTGAGATACCATTAAAAATTCAATTGCATCAGCAACAGAGCTCCTAAGAGTTTGGCCAGCTATTTTCACATTCATTATGTGTCGATAAAGTTCTATATGTTTTCTTGAAAGTTTGTTTGCAAATTTCAAACCTTTAAACTCTCGTAATTTAAACAAAGCTTTAACTCCATTTAACATATTGGCTATCACCATCGATAAAAACACCTAAATCATTCTAAAAATTTCTTGCAAATTTAAGGATATGACATGAATCAAGGAAAATGTGTATCAGTTGGTTGTTATATGAAAAAGTACTGACTATATTGTCAATGTCTTTCCCAAACTGGCATCCAAAGGGGATAACAGAATTTAAATTGGTACTTGTACCATTAAATGTAATACTTTTGATATAAAGTTCATATGTCAAAGCTAAATTCAAAATGTTTTCGATAAAGCATCACTCGCTTTAACTTTATTCGATAAAACATAATCAATGGGTGTTTTCCAATGTCCTCGCAAACCAACTAACATGATAACTAATGCCTCAATAGCTGGATTATCAGGTTCGCATATAATAATATCCTTGCCAAAATCACAAAAACCAATATAGTGACCTAAACTTTTGTCATAAGTTATACTGTTTTTGATTGCCATAGCATCAATAATAAGGGCACAATATTTAAGGTTAACGTCTGTTTTATGTTTATGACGAAGATTATGAAAAAATATCATGGAATAAACCAGAATCAAAATTTACAGATGATGTTCAATGTGATATTGAATTGGCAGCAGTTACACACAACATTGTTTAAAGAAAGTTATATGCACGTGGAGAATAAAAATTAAGAGTTAAAGCAATTTTTTTTACTTTGTCATTGTATCTGTTACCTTTTGGTTTAACATTTTGATTGAGAAATTGATGTTTAATGATTTCATAAAAGAGTTCAGAAAAATTTTTGCCAAAAATAGTTGCAGCATCTGTAGTCGAATAACTTTTTGATTTTAAATGGAAAACCATGTCTTTTAAAGAAATAATTTTTTTTATTACTTTTTAACTTTTGCTGTAAAGCTTTGACTTTTTTTTTTAATTTTTCTTTTGTTGGCAATATAGATCTTACAGATAGTGTTGAAGATTAAGTTGTTGGCAATATAGAACTTACAGATAGTGTTGAAGATTAGTTTGTTAGCAATATAGAACTTACAGATAGTGTTGAAGATTAGTTTGTTAGCAATATAGAACTTACAGATAGTGTTGAAGATTAGTTTGTTGACAATATAGAAAAAAAGTTAAAAAGTAATAAAAAAAATTATTTCTTTAAAAGACATGGTTTTCCATTTAAAATCAAAAAGTTATTCGACTACAGATGCTGCAACTATTTTTGGCAAAAATTTTTCTGAACTCTTTTATGAAATCATTAAACATCAATTTCTCAATCAAAATGTTAAACCAAAAGGTAACAGATACAATGACAAAGTAAAAAAAATTGCTTTAACTCTTAATTTTTATTCTCCACGTGCATATAACTTTCTTTAAACAATGTTGTGTGTAACTGCTGCCAATTCAATATCACATTGAACATCATCTGTAAATTTTGATTCTGGTTTATTCCATGATATTTTTTCATAATCTTCGTCATAAACATAAAACAGACGTTAACCTTAAATATTGTGCCCTTATTATTGATGCTATGGCAATCAAAAACAGTATAACTTATGACAAAAGTTTAGGTCACTATATTGGTTTTTGTGATTTTGGCAAGGATATTATTATATGCGAACCTGATAATCCAGCTATTGAGGCATTAGTTATCATGTTAGTTGGTTTGCGAGGACATTGGAAAACACCCATTGATTATGTTTTATCGAATAAAGTTAAAGCGAGTGATGCTTTATCGAAAACATTTTGAATTTAGCTTTGACATATGAACTTTATATCAAAAGTATTACATTTAATGGTACAAGTACCAATTTAAATTCTGTTATCCCCTTTGGATGCCAGTTTGGGAAAGACATTGACAATATAGTCAGTACTTTTTCATATAACAACCAACTGATACACATTTTCCTTGATTCATGTCATATCCTTAAATTTGCAAGAAATTTTTAGAATGATTTAGGTGTTTTTATCGATGGTGATAGCCAATATGTTAAATGGAGTTAAAGCTTTGTTTAAATTACGAGAGTTTAAAGGTTTGAAATTTGCAGATAGTATAATTACAGATAGTATTGAAGATTAGTTTGTTGGCAATATAGAACTTACAAATAGTGTTAAAGATTAGGTTACGGCGCTCAATAACCTAATGACTACGCTGACACTCACGCACACATTCAATCGGAAGCTCCACAATGCACGTCGGATCAGCGCTCGCTGACTATGTGCTCAGATCTGAAATCTCACTTCATAGCACATCATTCCACACCAGCACGGGGCAGTAGCTCTTTTGGTTAAGAGTGATGGCTTGTGGCCTACGGTGACTAATGTGTGCATTCGATCAATTGAAATCCATTCTGTAGGTCTCACGTCTGGCTCTGATGTGCTAGCCCATAAGCGCAAGAAGTGAGTGTGTTTAGCTTTCTATTCACCCGATTTGAAAGTGAACGGAAACATAACGAGACCATACTAGACGATAAACGGTACGTACTAATGCACTACACCATCACACCTGTAGACATCAACGGTCTTCAAATTTTTATTTTTTATTCAATGACACCATCTTCTAACTATTTTTATTATCACATCTCTCAGGTCTACGAAACTGGACGGCTCCGTTGGTCACTTGCTGCGATCATTGTGTCGCATTAACAAACATACAAAAAAAAAAAAAAAAAAAGATTAGCTTGGTCAGTACTATGAGTTGTGCTTTCTAGCTGATATTTATATGTTAAATTATTTTCTTTGTCGGTGTTGTTTATAGCAGGATAGACATCAATTTTTATTTTTTTGACAAAGGATTAACAGTTGGTACTGTTTGTATTGTTGGGAGTGTCCTTTTTGGCTTTTGTGTATTTGCAGAAAATACAAAAATGATGGCACAGAATTCAATTTTAAAATTGGTTTATAATGATGATCAACATTTGCAATATTTTTATCTGGGATACAGTAATTATAGTCTGATTCTAAAGAATCGTCGCTTCATTTACAAGTATATTTAGTTGTGATAAAATTTTCATGTTTCAAAACAACAATCCATCTTTTACACAATTCTGAATTTTTAATAAGAAATTTATGGAAGGATTTGTGACGCCTTTTACATATCCACTAGAACATCTGTACGCTAAGTATGGTTGTTAAGAATTAACTATTGTATGATGAAATTACCAAAAGAAATAACTAATTTAAATGAATGCTTAAGCAATTTAACAGAAATTATGTTGGAAATTATCTCTTTTTATTATATGATATGTTGACAATATTGCCCAATAAGATAATGGCCGATAAAAACTGTAAACAAAAAAATCGGCTTCTACTTATAAAAAAACCCGGAGTTAGACGTCTAGTTATTTATTATACGTCATTGAATATTATATAAACATTTTATATAGCTTGAGAACCATAATTTCAACATTGAAAGTAAATGTCTTTTTTCATACCAAGAATTTGTAAGGATTTTGAGACAACTGTTCGAAAATGTGTGCTCCACTTGGCGTTATATAAAATAATGACTTCTAAATTATGCGCTTTAGTAGCCCGACAAGAAAGGTATATGTGGCCCACATGTGGTCATAGTGCTTTCGTGTGGATTAAAAGTGCAAAAATATATTACAATTGATGAACAACGTATTTGATAAATATAAGTGTGGCCCACATGCGGAACACATATTGCGATTCACATAACTATTCCACTTAATGTAGCATAATTCTTAAATAAATATGTGCTAAACTAGATGGGGCTATCGTATGGGGCTATCATTTCGAATTTTAACCAATTGTAATAATTCTATCGCAATGCAGTGTGAACTCTAGAATACTCCATGATGTCATGTGGCTTACCGTTTTTATAATTTTCAATTTATAACTGTTATAAGTATGTTTGAGTCATAAAAATAAATATATATAAAAGAAAAAGTGTAAATATATAAAATAAAAAAACAAAAACCTAGGTGTGTTAAGACTTTTACTTATTGTAATACACAATTTGTTATCATTAATAAACTTTGTTTTTTTTTATGTGATTTTATGTGTGATTTAGATTATATAACGGCATATTTTTAAAAGAGAATTATTTAAAACTATATTACTTATATACAGGGCCGTACCAACGGGGGTGTGTATGGGGTGGACAATCCCCTCCTCCCCCCAGATTTACAAAATTATGTCGGTTTTTGTTGGAAAATTGGAAGATTTGGGACTCTGTCGGTTAGAACTGAAATTTGGCTAAAAAAAAAACAAAAAAAACAACAACCTTGTCTGTAAAGTTAGCTTTTGCCCATTGCACCCCTCCCCCCTCCCCTTCAAGTCTTTGTCGTTCGGTACGGCCATGCTTATATATAATTATACAATATATATTTTAAAATTTATTTATTATGTAAATGTTTATAATTTTGTAAAAAAAATAAAATAAAAATAAAAATGTTTGAGCGGTTTTGTGATAAATATATTAGAGAATTGTTGTTCTAAATAAACTTTCCATAAAATTTGTAAATCAGAGTTATATTTAACGAATACAAGTTTATAGTTATACTTAAACAACGTTACATTTTAAAATAACGGACAATGTTAGCAAACCGCAAACGCAAATAAATTGTATAGTAATCCGTCACTAAAAATAAGTGTAGGTAAACAAACAAACACATTTTTTAATTGAGGCGTATTATATTTTCTGCATTCATATTATATTTTCTGCATTCATTTAAATTTATTGAACTAAAATAATAGGTTCTAAGAAAAAATCCTCCCGGAAAAAATTCCCCCGAAATAATCCCCCGCAGAAAATCCCCCCGAGAAAAAATCCCCAAGGAAAAAATACCCCCCCAAAAAAATGCTTTTGGTTTCAAATTAAAAAAATATATATCAAAGCATTTTGTTTGTTAAGTATTTATCTAAAGCCAAATAAGTTGCAACATTAAGAAGATAGAATCAGAAATTGCAACTTTCATATTTTGCATATTAAAGTTTTATGTTTTAATTAAGTCACGTTCTTAAATAAATTGAATGATCTTTATGGTTTAACTAAATCCCATTCTTAAATAAATTGAATGATCTTTAAAAAGTTTAAAATTGTTGGTACGCTTTTAGGATTTTATTGACCCACAAGCGAAAATGTTTTTAAAACATCAAGTTATTATTATATGTAACATTTAGTATTACAGTACATCGCATCCTGTAACATTGCATTTACGGATAAAAAACTTCTTTCTAGTATTTATGTTGTCTAGTATTGTGTCACCTCCTAACATCGAGTGCAATCCTGTTCGCCTTCTCTATGCTGTCTTTTTAACACGACTACTTTTGTCCTTTACTCATATTTTTGTTCATCCTAAACATATTTTCGTTCATCCTAAACTCACTTTACTCTTGGTCCGTAGAGCGGGTTATGACGCTCCTTGGGGAGCCGAACCTGTCTTTGCGGGCCTTGGTAATGTGGCCTCTATTTGGCAATTAGCCGGAGGAGGATAAACCACAATACCTCTCTAACATTGCACTCTTAACATCGTGTGTACTCCTGTCCGCTTACTCTATGCTATCTTTCTAACTCGACTATCTCTATCTTTCACTCTAATATATCTTCGTTCTCCCTTAATTCACCTTACTCTCAGTCCGTAGAGCAGGTATGACGCTCCCTCGGGAACTCAACCAGTCTTAGCGGACGTCGATAAAGTGACCTCTCCATGTCAACTAGACGGAGGAGGTAAAATCACATTACCAGCGTTAACACATTGTGACTTGGTATATTTCTTTATACCGTGTCCGTAGTATATTTGGTATATTTGTTTATACCATGTCCGAAGAAACACTATGGATTTTCTGTCAAACTTAATCAATAACGTTTTTTGTCAAATAGAAAATGGAAACCTGAAACTGAACATATGAGCTGAACAAATACACCGGCTCATAACAAAAACTTAATGTTTAGTTAAGTGTTTCCTGTTTTCTACAAATATAATTTTACAAATATAATTCTTTAATTACTACAAAAATATTCTTATTTATGATTAGACAACCACTGTCGGCCCTCATATAAAATATTATTTGCATGTTTCTTTGTAGCTTTTAGTAACGTGGTATTTGTGTTAAAGTCCTGTACCTTATTTTTATTTTACTTAATAACTTTTTTCTTCACTTAAAATAATTAATTAAACTTAATCAACTTCTTTTCTTATTCTCGATTTCTCTCCGCACAAAGGCATTAAAATAAAAAAACAAAAAAATATAAAATCAAAAAACACAAAAAAATAAAAAATTTATAAAACAAAAAAAATATATATATATATAAATATATATATATATATATATATATATATATATATATATATATATATATATATATATATATATATATATATATATATATATATATATATATATATATATATATATATATATATATATATATATATATATTTATATATATATATATATATATATATATATATATATATATATATATTTTGTTTTGTTTTATAAAGTCGAAAAGTTTTTTTAAAGAAAAATCAGGCATATATATTATAAAATATATTCCAAAAAATCAATGTTATCATCCCTATCAAAAAAAATCAAAACTTATGTGAAAAACTTTTTTAATATTATAAAGGATTATTATAAAAAAAAAATAAAAATGGAAATATTTCTTTAATTGTAAAGAGGATATATTTATTTATTATCGCATCAACGCCATCCCATATAAAGGAGTGGTAAGCATATGGTTAGCATCCAAGTGCCATACATGGCCAACATTAAAATTTCTTATCGGGAGAGCATTTTAGGGATCAATTTATTACATCTTTTTATTTTGATTTCCACTTATTCCAAAATATCTTAATTTTAACATAAGTCTGTTTTGAGGTAGAGAATCGACGATTTGGCGAAATCGAGATTTCGTCAATAAACTGGTGAAATAGAAGATGAAACAATATTAAGTGACTATTAGATTAGTTACGCATAATTTATGCTGAAGAAATCTACGCTGATTCGCAGAGAGCATTTTATCATTGTTAAATTTTATTATTGTTAAAATATGCTGAAAGATTTTTTTCTTGACAAGTATTTTGAGTGTTTTGCAGGCAACACAGAGATGCAGGCAACAGAGTTTAGTGAAGTAGATTCTTAGTGAAGTAGATTCTTCCAATTTTTTATAGACCACGCTAAAATTTGCTAATTTCTAGAAAGTGAGTAGTATTTCAGACTTAAAGAACTTATGATAGATTTTTGTAAATGGAAAAAAGATTTATAGGGGTTTAGATTGGTAAGTTAATAATGTGAGAAATAAAAAAAATTCAAGCTGTCGATATAAATTCATTCAGGTTAGTATCACTTTTTAACAATGGAAATTATTCAGAGGGATGTTAATATAATTTAATTTTTGTGTACTCTTTATGCTTTAATATTCTAGCTTTTACGAAACGATTAAGAAGATAGCGTTTTATTTTAAGTTAATTATTCTTTCATTTGGTTGAATTGGTGATGTACCACGTGTCATATTTTGCTCGGATTAGGTTATTAATATGTGGAGTAACTCAATCATACTTTGTCTTTGTTTTATAAACATTAAGGGTAAAACTTAGGAATAAAATATTTGCAAACAATACATTTGTTAGAAATTAATAAATTAAACAACTGTTGCACAGTTTTATGCAGAAATAAAAGATTACGATTCAATATCAAACTTTTTTGCATCAATCAATGATGCAAAAAAGTTTGATATTGAATCGTAATCATCTTTGGTGTAAATAAACAGGTTTACTTTCAGGAAACGGTTTGAAGTGGTTTGAAAAAATTCCTCAAGTGATACTAAAGGTATCATAAGCGGCTTTTAGTATTATTATCTAATATACACAGTAAATAAAATACCCGTTATATTTTTAAAAAACATAACGGGAGTTTTCCTCGCACATAACGGGTAATTGCCGTTATGTTTAATACTTAACATGTATGAAAATAACATAACGGTTTTAGCGTTATGTTTAGTCATAGCAAAATTGCCTTAAACATAACGGTTACATAACGCTAATTTACCGTTATGTGCGAGGAAAACTCCCGTTATATAACGGGTAATTACCCGTTATGTTACCGTTATGTAAGATGAAAATTATCTTTTTAAAGAAACGCATATTCTGCATGACTATTCGCACAAAGTACTTAACAAAAAAACATTTTTTTGTCAATAAAAGTTTTAATAAGAAAATAAAAATTATACAGTTTCATATCATAATATATTTATATTATACTATTTATAACAATCATGAAAATTATTTACAAAATAATTGAATAAATTATTTACAAAACAATTGAATAAATTATTTACAAAATAATTGAATAAATTATTACAAAATAATTGAATAAATTATTTACAAAATAATTGAATAAATTATTTACAAAATAATTGAATAAATTATTTACAAAATAATTAAATAAATTATTTACAAAATAATTGAATAAAATAACTTATTAAAATTTATAAATTCAAAAGTAATTTGCATTGCTTTGAAAAGATTGCAGAAGAAAAATGCATTTTTTAGATAATAAAGCCAATTGCAAAAAGTCTCAAATATCTTGCTAACATCCCAGAAGCCGCCCAAAACAAGAATATGTCAAATCTAGCAAATAGTAAACAAATGTACTGATCAAGGGTTGAACATCCATTTCGACACCTCTTCAACTCCTTACATCATATTCTGTTTTATTAAAGATAACTTGTGGACCATATAAACTTTGGCATAAGTATTCATGTAGTGAATCACACTAAAATTTTATAAATAAAAAATAATTATCACAATCATAAAATAAAAAATTATTATTAATGCTTTAAATGGAAAAAAAGAAAAAAGAATGTGAACCATTGCAATACAAAATATGATTACCATTAGTTAAAATGTCAGTAATATTACAAGCAATAACAATTTTCTTTCCCCAAGAAATTTGACAACAACAGCCTTTATTATTTTCAACTATTAACTATTGAAGAAATAAGTAAAGCAGTTATTATTAGTTTATACTACTTTAATTTTACAAATAGTATATTTAACATTTTTTAATACTTGCAATACAAAATTAATGTTAAAAACAGTAATAATAAACAGACAGGTCAGACGGTAAGAGGTAAACACCATTATTACACAAGTATTAAACAACATTATTAAACAACATTATTTGGCACAATTTAATTAGTTTAATAATACTACACTAATTTATATTATATTACTAGAAAAAATTTATTATAAAAATATCATATAATATAATACGAAAATCATACTATTATAGTATAAAGTTTATATATCATAAGCATATAATAGGGTCATTCCATATAAGATGAGCCAAGCCTTCTCGCGTGACAATGTTTTATTTTCTTGAAATGTATACCTCCTGTAGGTTTTATGGACCAAAAATATTTCTTCAGAATTTCAACTTAATAACAAATAATTTTTTCTTTCAAAATAATTTCAAATATTAAAGACTTAGTCTATTTCAGGGAACTTATTGGTCAATTTACGGACCGAAAATTGGCACAACATACAGTGAATTAAAAATTTGAAATTTTTAGGTATGCATCTTCAATACAAGAAGTATAAATGCAGCATAAACAAATTTGGTGTTTTTTCTGGTGCTGAGATATCTGAACAAAATAGCATTATAAAACTCAAAATTCACTATTTTGAATTTGTTTTATAGCCAATATCTCTAAGAGGGATCAATTTCCATTTTTCCGATTTCCAAATAATTCCTCAAACTAACCTTGAACATTTTTATGATAATAAAAGTTTAATTAAACAAAAATAATTCATGCAGTTTAATACCTTAATTTATTTATATTAAATTATTTTTCATAACCAAGAAAATAATTAAACAAATTAACTTTGATAAAAATTAACATTAATAAAGTCAAAAGTACTTTGCATTGCTATGAAAAGACTGCAGAACTAAAATAAACTTTTTAAATAATAAAACTTATTGCCCAAATCCGCAAATATCTTGGAAACATCCCAGAAGCTGCCCAAAACAAGGATACGTTAAATCTAACAAATAAACAGCCATCAAAATGACATTATATATATTATAATTATATATATACACACACACATATATATATATATATATATATATATATATATATATATATATATATATATATATATATATATATATATATATATATATATATATATAAATATATATATTATATATATATAAATATATATATATATATATATATATATATATATATATATATATATATATATATATATATATATATATATATATATATATATATATATATTAACAATAGATGCCATGGCATTTATTGTGAGCAATCAAAACATACCAATCAGTAATGGGCTTCAGAACCAAATATACAATAAATATATATTAATTAACAACCAAAAGTTACTTAGTAAGTGGTAAATACCGTATGTAAATAAATAAGTAAACTAAAATAGTAGAGACATTATAAACAAAAAATCTAATTGCAAAAATCCTTTAGATTCGCGCCATTTTGTAAACATAACGGTTAAACATAACGCTTTACAAATATCATACAAATAGTTTTGGGCATAAAGCTTTAAACTTAACATAACGCTAACATAACGGTGAACATAACGCCAAAATTTTCAATTACCGTTATGTAACCGTTATTTTAGCGTTATGTTTTTTGCTGTGTAGGATTAGGAAACAATTTTAAAATATAATTACTGCTGTCGGTAAACAACAAGTCCAACATATGGCAACCATAGGTGTCTAGAGGTAGGAAATGTGGTATGTTAAAATTACCGACAACAAAGCAGCCATCATAGGGCTTCCTAATTATGCTTTGAGCTAATTTGAAGGATTCAGCAATATATTATATTAAATTAGCTTCATTTGGTCTATGTATAACCTAGATAAGTATGTGTTTATTGTTATTTTTTATGGATACAAAAACTTGTTTGAGAAAAGTTTTATAGAACTAGTTAACTTTATGAAAGATAAATACATCAGTAATGAAGATAGCTACACTGCCACCTCGACGTCCGTCTTAGCAATCTTTTTTTAAAAGTGAGTATAGTTTTAATGAGTTAAAGTGAGTATAGTTTTAATACAATAGCTTCACTATTGTACAATAGTGAAGCTATTATATCTTCACTATTGTACTTTGCTTTAAAACAATACTACATCATACTTGCCACTTAACGAAATTGTATATTTATGAGTTAATTCTGTCTGTTTTAATTTTTTAGATATAAATAAATAAAAAGGTCACTATTTGAAATAATAGTCAAGGTTTTTATTAAAACTAAAAAAATAGTCTGAAAAGTTTTTAGTTCTTAGTTATATAACAGTAGTAAAAATTGCTAATGTTGCAATGTTTATGTTCATGCATATTGTTTTTAAGAATGACAACTTTTAAATATAAAAATTGAAATATATGTGGCTTGGGCCCCTAATACCTTTAGACCCTCCTGCGGCAGCAGGTCCTACGGCTCCTTCGCTACGCTACTGCTTGAAGATCTATTTTATATTCGCTTAAAGCGCATCTTTCAAAGATTTTTTAAAATACGCATTTATTTTGAATGCCTTTGCCGTCCCAAAAAAAGTATAAAAAACGTGTTTAAAACATCTTGTAAAGGTAAAGTTGATCTTTGAAAAAATACATATTATATTTGTCTGCGCTAGATGACTTTTGCATATAGCAATAATACGTAATTAAAAGGTCATTCTAAGATAAGTTTTATATTTCGCTGAAAATTATCTTAAAAATTTTTTTTTCGTTTTTAATGCTTATTTTTATTTTCTGTTCTAGAAAAGACGTAAATAATATTAAAATAATACGTAGTAAATACGTCTTGTGCTTGCTGTGTCTATTGAGGTAAGAACCTTTAAAACATCAACTAACAAATACTTTTCAATAATAGCTGAAATAGGTAGATAGCTAAGATAGGTAGATAGCTGAGATAGGTAGATAGCTGAGATAGGTAGATAGCTGAGATAGAGAGATAGCTGAGATAGGTAGATAGCTGAGATAGGTAGATAGCTGAGATAGGTAGATAGCTGAGATAGGTAGAGGCAGTTACCATATAATCAAAAATTTTTACAAATCAACAATTTTTTGGAATTTTTTTTTTAATAAATAAATGTAACATGCAGGTACGACATTATAAATAACTGAACCAATAAAAACCATAACTCTTAGACGGCGCTTAAAACTTCTTAATCTTTGCACCAACTATCAACTGTTTAATTTAAATAAAATAAGGCTGATTGATAAAAAATATATTATATCTGACAGTTACTGCTAGGAGTCAATCTTTAGGCAACACCAAAAAGTTGTATTTATTGTGGAAATATATGTTTATATTTACATATATGCAAACATTTACTTTTTTAAATCTATTTTTTGCATGATGTCAATTAAAATATAAGCAACGTTTTTTTCACAAAATAATTCAACTGACTAATGTTGCCTTAAGTTATAGTTTTGTAATATTATTGTTAAAACAAAAATTTGTAATTTACTGAGACAAGCATGTTTTTATAATAATAAAACCATATGCTTGCCTTAGTAAACCACAAACTACTAGCATAGTTTTGTAATATTGTTGTAATGATGTATATATATATTTATATAGATTTAAATTTTTAATATTTTAATAGTATATAATATATATATATATATATATATATATATATATATATATATATATATATATATATATATATACATATATATATATATATATATATTATATATATATATATATATATATATATATATATATATATATACATATATATATATATATATATATATATATATATATATATATATATATATATATATATATATATATATATATATATATATATATATATATATATATATATATATATATATATATATATATATATATATATATATATATATATATATATATATATATATATATATATATATATATATATATATATATATATATATATATATATATATATATGTTTACATATACATAGTACAATACATAATACATATTATATATTGTATTAAATATTATGAAAATTAGGCACGCCGGTAGGGCCTATGGGCAGAGGTGGCAAATCAAAACATAAGGGCACTTGCCAAAGCATCAACACAATGTTTTACTATGTATAATATAAATCATTCTTCTGTCATTCATTTTAACGAACTGTTTGGCAATTTTTTTAATGTTAATTACGTCAATTTGCTTTTTGTGTATCTGAGAAAACATGATGTTGTTCAGGTGATTACCTCCAGTTTGTGACCTAACCCATGTTTTTACTCTTCTCATTACACTAAAGTTTCTTATGATGATGTCGATAGAGGTATGGTGTAGTAGAGCTTAATTAATTTGTGTGTTTGTTTCATTCAATTGATGCCACTCAGGAAACACTCTGTATTTTTATTGATGCAAAAGCAGTGTACAGGTTAATAATTGTTGGTAGCCCCTTCAACTCAACTTTTAGTTCCAAGATGTTAACATCATTAAAAATCGTCATTCCAAATAAAAGCGGTGGGAAATCTTGTTTATTCAACAATGAAACCAAAACTTCTTCTATATTTTTGACAGCTGATAATCCATCCTTTTCAAATCTTTTAGTCAAATTGTTCTGAATAGCATCAATTGCTTTAAAATAATATTTCCTTTATTTTTGCTTTTTTGACAGCGCCAGTCATTGCACCGCCCAATGTAAGTTTCAGGTATTTCTTTTCGCCTTTAAAATTCTATTAAAATCTTTATCTGATCTAAGTTCTGCAAATCTCTGAGACGCATTTCAAATGCAGAATACTGCGACATCACCTGTCAGATTAATTTCTTGCAACTGCTTTGACAGATTTTCTAGAACAACTAAAAATTCAAAAGTACTTTGGATTTCAAAAAGTATTTTTACTGATGAAAGCTGAGATAATAAATCTTTAATTTGCGCTCTGGTTTCTGCAGCAATATTCCTGTCACTCTGAAGACTGTTCAATATTGTACAGAGTTCTGCAATCTTCTCCAACACCACTTGTACAACGTTTGTTCGTGTTGTCCGTCGAATCATTGACATGCGTATACATGATACATGATATTGTGTATGGTTCACCTATTCTATATGGTACCTTTACCTATATACCTATGGTATATTCCTTAATAATCAGCTTGCTGCAATGTGCCATGTAATGAAAATATTATGCTTGCTGTCCAAAAACATTTTTCAGTTTTGCTGCCAAGTATTTTATAACTGATGCTCCATCAAAACCAATTCCGGCAACTTTTGTATATTCGAAGTTACACCTATCCTAAAATAAAATTGCACTTATCCTAAAAAGGATATCTTCAATAAATGTCATCAATGGCATTTGAAGAAAGACCGTCGAAGCATTCATATACTCCGATAAAATCTTCATTCACTTCATAGTCACTGCAAGTTCTTATATTAAACGACATTTGTTCTTTCTTAGTAATATCTGAGGATTAATCTGCAAGTACTAAATAGAAATGTTTATCTTTGATCATTTCAATCTGCTTTCGTGCTTCTAAGGTGAGAAGTTGTTTTTACTCTTGCAAAATGTCATAAGATAAAACATAATGGTTTTCAGTCATTCATCATTCATCATTCATCATTCATCAACATCTCTAATACCTTGTCACTTTTACTCTTATCCAAATAAAACTGGTAAATATTGAATTCTTCATCATTACCACCTCTAATAACTACACCCTATCGAAGCAATGTTTTCAATGTTCTGAAATGCGCTAACAATTCTTTTCTTCGAACTGCTTGCTTTTCTTTATGTACATTTGATCAATTTGTGCATTAATTATTGTAAACTTTATATTTTCTATCTCAATCTTTAAAGCATTTGCAGCCCTATGAACACTGGAGCCCTCGTGATGTTTTAGTGCTGCTGCAGATTTGCTCCATGTTCTAAATCCTTTCTTCATGCTTAAACACTCCACCAAAACATGAATCATATTTTGTACAGGTTTCACAAAAGACAGATTTCAGTGATCGATCGTAAAATAACCAACTAAACTCATTAAAGTAAGTCTTAATACAAGTTCTTCCATTTTTTTCACTGTTTTTTATGAATTTCACTCAAATCCTCCGCTTTTCTAAAAAGATTTTCTGTTATAATTTCACCATCTTTTGCAATTAACTCCAGTTTTTCTGAATTGTCTTTTTTTTTACTTTCTATGTCAACTTTATCCTAATTCTGCAGTTCATCGTGAGGGTTCTCTGGCTCCACCGGTTGAGTTGTTGTTTTTTTCAACAAAGAAGTCATTTTGATCTGATAAGGTGATGTTGCGGCTTTTGATAATTCCTTACTTTTTTTCTTTTGAAATCTTTCGGCCTTTTGCGCGACTGTTCAGTGGTTAAAACCGTTACGTTTAAGTTGAGATTATGATTAAGAAATAATGCACTAAGAGAGATAAATTTGTATGCAAATAATCGTCGAAAATAATCACCACTCAAAAATAATCATCGAAAATAAAAACACTAACTTAAAAAACTATTGCTATATTTGTTTTATAACTATATATTGTCTTTACAATGTGTTTCTTTTTATTCTCATTTTCTCGAAAATAAAAATACAAACTCAAAAAAGTATTGTTTTTTTGCAAAACATCTACTAAAAAACATTTGGAATATAAAGAGTGAAAGCATAATAACAAAAAGTTGTAACGTAAGTCGATAACCAGAAAAATAAAATTTAATATAACATATTTTACTTAATTTCGAATTGATTTTTGGAAACGTATTAGTTCTAAACGTGATAGCGATTTATAAAAAATTCTTTAACGTCGGTTTATTTACCTGAGTTGTTTCTGAGTTGCGCCGCTGCTTATTCTGAATCTTTTTTTTCTCTTCAATATATAATTTTTTTTAAATTTTCGTTTAAATTCATTTTAAACTAATTCCTCTTTAACAAATTTGAAACAAAATTAATCCATTATCACCTATCCTACCTATTACCAGTTCTAGTTGGTAGATATTGATAATAAAATTTTGATAATGAAATGTTGGATAATGAAATGCTTTTAAAGCACAAAAATTTACCATACCTATTCCTAAAAAATTGCTAATTGACCTCCCCTTCCCCCGTGTTTAAAAGTTCTGACCCCCTCTCCCCCTATTTTGTTGACGTAATTAATGGACAACCTGTATACCTGAAGGAGTAAAAATAAATAAATAAAAAACTTAATGACTAAAGAAACAAATGATTTTAAAACGCTGCGTTTCAATGTCTTTGAAACTGTAAATAAATAATTTCTCAACGATTTTTACTACACAGATGAGCAAATTTTGAATTGAAATAACTTTGATTCGAAATATTTTGAAACTAAATCTTTTAAAAATATTTTTCAAACGATCCACATAAACATAAGAAGTATAAATAAAAATATCGACAAGTTAAAACACTTTCTAGTTGACTGCAGTTTCTTAATTAGTATGATTTGCCTTACAGAAACATGGTGTCCCGACGAAACATACCACTCAAATTTCAAATTGTAATCTGTTAAGGTGGTACCCCAAGAAATATATTAAAATCTGATTGGAACTAGAATACACTTTTATTTTTACAACATAAATACATAATTTAAAATAATTTTCAAAAATGCTATCAAACTTGAAAATCTTTGCCTCGATTACTCCAAAAAATATTAAATAACTGAAAATTTGTGAAGTAATTACTCAAAATTTACTCGTCATTTTAGCATGAAATTTGGAACATTTTTTAAGCATGGTAACATAATTCATTTGAGAAAAAAGAAATGAAAACAAATAAATACTTTAGAAATTATGCATGAAACACTAAAAAGTAAGCGAACTAAACAACCCTAATATAACAAAAAATCTTTTGCATAATTATTTAAAAAGTTATCATTTCGCAAACTTTGAAAACTAGTGAAAAAGTATATTTTGAGATTTTGTGATATAAAAATTAAAATTGCTCAAAAAGCATAAAAAAATATATAATTTCTGGAATAAGTATATTAAAATAAAAACCTCCAGGTTCATATGATATTTTTTCATTTTTCTTAACTTTATTTGAGTATCCTTTTTTTTTTTTTTATACTTTTTAACTGTTTACATCTCTTTATTTCTTGGGGTAAAACACTTCTAAAAGAAAAATAAATATAATAGGATTAGGGATTGAAATATACATGCGAAATTATCAACCGTTTAAAGTAAGAAAGGACCTCTTAATCATCAATGCCGATAGCAACATTTTTACAATTTAGATAACCGATCAAATAATGTTCTAGTTTTCACCTATTAAAGACCGCTCGAACGTGAAAATAATTAAGTTTTCAAACTAACTTAAAGAAAATTTTCCTAAATTAAAATGATATAAAAAATTTTTTTTGTATTTAAATATAAATTTTCTAGAAACTACAAAGAAAATGCTATTAATTAATTTTTTTTTGATGATATATTCCAGATGAATATTCTTCCAATGATCAACAAATCTACTCGGATAACCCCAACCTCTGATTCTGCTATAGACAATATATTGGCAAATTCGTATCTAGAAACTTAATTATAAGCTGGAATCATCAAGACAAATATATCGGATCATTTATCTACCTATTTTACATTCTCACAAGATCTATAAATAAAAAACATTTTTCTATTCACGAAACTCGCTATTGGCCGTTGTAATTGGACCTGCCCTACTAAATATAAGCCAAAATTGCATGGGCAAGCACCCATAATTTCATATTGGCAATGCTCGAAATCAAAAACGTGCTGATAGAATAGTTATAATAAGGATCCCAGCAAACACAAGACGTCTTCAAGACCATCTTATTTAGGTCTTTAAATGGTCTTGTCTTCGGATTACGTCTTCAAGACGTTTATTATCAGCTTTTTTAAATCCTTTTTTCGCGCAAATCTAATCTAGCAATTGCAATGAGAGGAATTCTAGATATGAGTTTGTTCTATGCCTTAGTTAACTAAGGCATATAACAAACAAACTCGTAAAAAAAAACCTCTGATAATTTCAAACAAATCCGATTAGTTATTATTGGCAAAACAAACAACTTTTTATTTATTTAATTTATGCAAACAAAGAATTCGTAAATAATGGTAAAATATTAAAAACAACCGAAGCGTCTAATAGTTTTGAAGGAGATATATTGATATAATTATAAAGATATTTTGAAGTGTTTGTTTGACACAACTTATGAACCTAATTACTATTTGATACATTTGTGTTGGTATATTTCAAAAAAATATGCTACTTCTAAAAGCAGTTGGAATGAGCTATGTAATCTATATATTTCATTTTGCGCTGTGCTAACAACAAAAAGTATTTATCTTAATATATTACTGAAGCAATAACAACTAATTCTATGGACTTAGTGTTCAAAGTTATAATTGTTTTTATAACAATAAGTTAAAAGTTACTTATGTTACGTTTAAATTTTTGTTATAAAAATAAAAGAAACCAAATGTTTATTAAAGTTTACTACATATAAAAACGAAACGAGTTTAAAGATGATAGCAATTTGTTTTAAAATTTATCTCCTCCGTATTTTAATTGTTTACGTATTCTGAATGGAATAAATTATTTTTTCAAGATGGCCGAATAAGTCCTGAGTATTTCATAAAATGATACTATATACCGAAAACAGTTTTTTGAATAAGGCTAAAAATCATGATTATTTATGCAAAAACGACTTTTGTAGAAAAATTAATACTACCTTAGTTTATATAAATCTAACGTGACATTATTGTTAAGCATACTTATTTAGGTGTGGTATTGAAAATAATAACTTCAATGTCACAATACTTTCATTGAAAACAAACACCAATAGTGCTTTTATAAAAATATCAAATCCATAGGCTAATCTATAGCCAACCCCAAAATAACTTTATGTTGAAAATTACATCTTTTCTAAATAAAACTACGCTTGACAATTTTTTATAGTCGCATTACTTTTACTAAATTACAATAGTGGTTAAAATAATCTTTCCATACATACCAAATATGTCATACTTTTTGATGAAAAAACTTAAATATATTGTAATTGAAAAAATTTATATTTTTGTTCGGAAAAACGTGTACCATGCCTTAGTTGGTACTGGTAATAAATATTTATTTATATGTGCACGAATTACATTAATGCGCATTCGATTATAATGTGGATTTAACATTGATTGCTTTTTAGCATTCTTTTATTTTATATTATCTAAACAGTGAACAGACTGTGGACATGACGTGGCTTATAAATATGAAGTTATTGCAAAGAAATTATACAAAAAGTAACATAAGTTACAAAAAAGCGGTTTCTCGATGTTAAGACTTTGATCTTCTACAAGTTTCCCGCATTCTTAAAAAAATGCCGGTACTTAATAGTAATATTTTTTTTGCATACATAACCTTAAACGATTTACTATATATAAACGATTAAATATTATAAAAGTCTATTATATTGCATATTATGCTACTCTATATTTAGTTAACGATTTATAATATATCACGAATATCTTAATATTTTTAATTATTATACGATTTATACACGATTTAATTACTATATATGCAGTTTATTAATAAAATTTAGTAGAGCTTTAAAAAGGTTAAAAAGGAAAAATAATTTATGATTATTTTTCCTTTTTAACCTTTTTAAAGCTCTACTAAAATATTAGGAATAATATTAGGAATCTAATATTTTACTAGAGCAGTATGTACACAAAAATGCTATCAGCCAAATTGAAAAAACAACAGATTTTAACAACTATAAAATAGGAAGAGATTGTATAGTCAGATAATCAGTTCTAACTAGTGATCGACCGAAACCGGAAGTAACCGCTTATTCGGTACTTAAATTTGGTGCCTTGGTTTAGTCAAAAATTATTTTATTAGAAAAATTAATTTAAAAATGCAATTTTACATTTGTTTATTTTTTATACTCGTCTTATGTTAAAATTAATTACACGTGTGTTCTAGATTAAGATTTAATACATAACGGAGTTATAAGTTAATAACAAAATTTTACAACTTTCAGATTTTCTCCGCAAATCAAAATTTTTTTGAGGTATTTTGTGAAAATTTTTAATATTTTTGTCAAATATTTTGTGAAAATTCTAAAAAAAAAACTGTTTTTCTAAATTAGATATATATCGGTTTTTGGTATGTTTTTCAACCGAATTTTCGGTTTTTACCGGATTTATAAAAAGTAAATTTCGGTATCGGTTCAAATTGAAACTTCGCCCGAAACCGATACCGAAAGAGGTTTCGGTCGATCACTCTGAATTATTTTTAGTATTCACAAGATTATAACTTAACCTTTTAGTAGAAGGCATGGCATTACAATTTAATATATTGTCGAGTCACATTAATAAAATTGTGAAGACGTGGGCTGATTTTTGCATTCTCAAATCTGTATGCTACCAATTTGGGCAAAAAAAGAATGAAAAAAAATGGAAACAATACCAAAATGTTTATTAAAAATAAACAGCGATAATTTTAGATTGCACTCAACTATTTATTAAAACGCATACACATTTTCGAATCCAGTCTTCAATTTTTTTCCAACTATAAATAAAAATACAAGAAAAATTTTTTTTGGGAATAGCAATAAATAGAGCCAAAATTTTGTTAAAAATTTCATTAAACTTTGCTAAATGGGTAAGTTTAACTTGAAGATGAAAAGTAAATTAGAAAAATTGCTGCTGTTTGTATTCATGTAAAAAGACGATACAGAAAATAAAGAACTATCACACTTTAAAAAATCTTTTTTAGATAAATGTTAAATACAAATATGTATTTATATATTTTTTAATATAAAATCTTTTACTAAATCAATTAAATTTTACTTTGAGCATAAGCTTAAAGTAAATTTCAGTTAATTTGGGTAGAATAGTATCCATTGTTTTTTAAGAGACTGGAAACTATTCTGAATATTAATATTCTCAATAAAAATATCTTTCAGTATAAACTATAAAATAAAATGCTTCAATCTCTAAAAACGCCACCTTGACAACGATAAAAATAAATACGATTTCGTTTAAGCTTTGCTTTATTATTAACAGCAGCAAAAAAAATTTTATCTAAGCAAGTTTCAGCTATAACTAAATCTTATTTTGAATGAAGATACTTGGTTTTAAATCTTAAATTGAAATAAAAAGGTGCTTTTGTGAGTTGTTTAAACCTTTTTTTTAATCACTCTTTTCATAAGAAACTGTCTCTGCTTCTAAATTTTTGTTTCAGCAGGAACAAAAAATTTATGCAATTCTTTTGCTCATGTTTTATCAAATGAAACGGAGATTAAATTTAATTGTTTATATTATATTAATTGAAATAATATTGCAGCAATATATTTGCAGCGTCCTTTCATACAAGCATTACAATTGCATTTAGCATATAAAACACCCCCTTCTTTTTGACAAAGTGTATATATTAAATAGGTGCTGAATTTATTTCACATTAAAGCTGAAACATTAGCTCTAACGAAAAACAGTTTATTTTAAAATTGACTGAGCATTTAACAACTAAGTTTTTTTATTATTATTATACTTTCTTTTTTATACTCGAAAAGAGCTGGATATAGTGCCGTTATGTTAGGATTTTTATTTAATATAGTTTAAATAACTGATCCTTCTTCCGATTTTAAAAGAGGGGGGGGGGGGGAGTGTCGTGTCTGTGTTTTTGCCAACAATAGCCAAAAAAAAAATTTTCTTACTAACTTACCTTTAAAAAAAAAAGGTCATCGTTTTCCGGCATTTGCCGACTGCCAACTATTAATCCAATTTTGCCGACTCTAGTGTCCAATTTGCCGAATAATAAAATTCGCAGGGGGGCTAGACAACCCCCTTGCCCCATCCCCTTGGGACAGCCCTGGACACCTGGGTTTGTCTATGTTTTTGTATATTTATACCTAATGATTTAAAATGGAATCAATACGTACATGTTGCAACGTAAATCATATAAGATCTTTGGCTTACTTAAAGTCTTATCATCAAGAATTAATTCAATAAAAAAAAAAATCAAAAGATGTAAAACTTTGGAGTAAACTATAAACTAAGTATGTTAGGCCGCATCTGGAATTTGCTGCTCCGGTATGGTGTCCTTACTTAAAAGGTGACATCAAGGAAACTGAAAAAACTCACTACAATGCAACAAAATTACCTCATGATTTAATAGGATTACCTTGACATGATTACGGTGAGAGGTATCAGCGTCTCAGTTTTACTACTTTGGAAAATAGCATTCGACGTGGCAACTTGATCCAACTGTTTAAACTAGAAAACTGTTTTGAGATCATCAGTTGGCATAACCCACCAATTCACCATCCAACGTCCTAATGTGTCAACTCACATACAGTAATACTCGTCATAATTTCTACACATATTGTATTGTCAATGGTTGGAAACTTGCCAATAGCAAGAAAACGGTTGGAACGACTTGCCAATAGCAAGCAAAATGGCTCCGTCAGTTAATGCGTTTAAGAATAGATTTAAAAAGTTTTTTGTATTCTACAGCTGCAAATAGTACATCTTTTAATGCTGCACGTTTATTAATTAATTTGTGCTTTAGCAGCTGCAAACATTTATTCTTTAGATATTATTTTTTTAAAACTTAAACTTTAAATAAGTGAAACAAATCCTTTTTTTTTTCTTTTTCTCAGTTTTGATGTCAACTTATTTGCTATGAAACACCACAGTTTTTTAAGCCCTATGCTATTCGCTTTTTAAACTTCTTTTTTGTTTTTTTTTAGCTTCTAATTTAGTTTGTGGCTGCTTGCAGCCTTTTTTGGAGTTTTTTTTATAAAAACTTTAATTTTTTTCGAAATTAGCACTACAAATTTTGGCGTTATAAAAAAAAATTTTAATATAAAAAATGTGATCAGAACTTGTGGAAGTTATTGTACATATTACCTACGTAATATCATGAGAGGAGTTTTTTTTGTGTTGATATGACAGAGTAAATATATATATAACTATCTTTTTTTAATAGTCCAAAATTAAATCATGAAAATTAAGAAATCTTAAACTTAGAAAACAAGTTACGTAATGCACATCATAAAGTAATTACATTAAATGCTAATCAGCGTTATTACTTTTTCATAATTCTTTATCAGAATGAACGTAAATACTCTTAATTGTTAATATGATACCTTGATTATTATGATGATACCTTGATTATTATGATGATACCTTGATTATTATGATGATACCTTGATTATTATGATGATACCTTGATTATTATGATGATACCTTAATTATTATTATTATGATACTGTAAGGTAATATAAGCGCGTTATAATTTTTTGGCATATTGTCCCGTAATATCGCTATTAATTTTAATATAACCGCTATTAATTTTAATATAAAAACACATCACACAAACCTAAGTAATGTTCAAAGCGATTCATGGTTCAAGTTCTGTCAATGCGAAATTTTATTAGATTGGAGTACTGCAGTCGCCGAATGTCTTTTTTTAAGTAATTATGTTTACTTGTAGCTGTCTTAAGAAGAAAAAATTTTGATGGATATGAGAAAAAAATAAAAGCGCGTGTAGATAGCTTTTAGGCACAGTCTTGTAATCAAAATTGAAGGCAAAAATAATGATGCATACAATGGAAGATTACCAACGGTTCGAAACAGTTTTGCTTAGATAAAAAGTATTAAAATAAGGAACTTTTTAATTTTATGCTTAAAATGAATAAACTAATGTTGAATATTTCTACTGTTGAATGTTTCTTACTAACAATGATATTAAAAAATTATATACAAGCATGAATACTTAATAAAAAAAAAAAATTCTTTAAAGCTAATAAACTCTTGCTTAACCGAAAGAAAACAAACTAAATATTGTTCCATAAAAAAATACGAGAAAACTTTCCTCCTAACCTTAAATTAAATGATAAATTTAATTAGAAAACGAGCCAGTATAGGATTCTTAGAAATTTTTGTTGATGAGAATTGAGCAGCCGTGGAGCAGTAATAGCGGATTTGCCTCAGAAACAAAGGATCCGCCTTGGCAAGTTTTGCGACATCGGTTTGGAAGAAAGCGTTAATTTTCTATTAAACGCTCATCCGCGGTGCTTGTGATAAGACCGTAAGGACTTCTTGGGTCACCTAAACAAAATCAACAAAAAAAAAATTACACTGGCTTTCTCAAATGAGATATATTCATTCTAAGAACACCAATACAATCTGTATGATGGATTTCAAGGATTAAATGTAATTCAAAGTCATTAAGTTCATTTAAGATTCAAATCAAAAAATAAACTTTTAAAATTTGAGGTTTATTTGAGCTTGAGTAACTCTGAAGTTATTTGATTCTATTTTTTAAGTTTTGTTTATCTTTATTCAATTATTTATTTATTTTATTATCTTTATTCAATTATTTATTTATTTTATTATCTTTATTCAATTATTTATTTAATTATCTTTATTCACTTATAAATGTAGCAGTTTTAAGCCCATTTGGGGCATAAATATAATATCTATATTCTATTGAAAGTATATGCAGGAGCTCTATGAAAATATTGTGATGACGTATTGTCATCTCCATCTTCTTTAAGCCCCTGTCTGTTGTAAAGTAGTAGTAGTAGTAGTAGTAGTAGTAGTAGTAGTAGTAGTAGCAGTAGTAGTAGTAGTAGTAGTAGTAGTAGTAGTAGTAGTAGTAGTAGTAGTAGTAGTAGTAGTAGTAGTAGTAGTAGTAGTAGTAGTAGTAGTAGTAGTAGTAGTAGTAGTAGTAGTAGTAGTAGTAGTAGTAGTAGTAGTAGTAGTAGTAGTAGTAGTAGTAGTAGTAGTAGTAGTAGTAGTAGTAGTAGTAGTAGTAGTAGTAGTAGTAGTAGTAGTAGTAGTAGTATCAATACAACTTTTGATTGAATTGATGAAGGGAAGCACATCAGGCTTTCCTATGCTGACAATGGACATTGCTGCAGCCGAAGCAGCATTATAAACGTGTTTTTTAAAAAAATGCACAGTGGGTGCATCAACTACATTCTGAGCTAATTTGTTCCATCGGTTAGTAACTCGGTTTGTAAAGAAGTGCTGACGTTCTGAATTTCTTTTGATCAGTTGTGGTTTTAAATATCGGCTGTTTCTTCTCAGATTGTATCGTGAATTTAACAAAAAAGGCTGGACTTGAGGTATGCAAAATTTAACTTCTTGTAACTGATGAGCAATTTTGTATTGCAGTATAAGGTCACTGCAAATTCTGCGTTCTTCCAGCGTGGTTAGATCTAGTAGTTGAAGTCGTTTTTTGTAATTAAAATGTTTAATCGACGATATAACTTTGGTTGCACGTTTTTGCACACGTTCGAGAAGAACAATTTTCGATTTAAGATGTGGAGATCAGGCTTGTACACAATACTCTAGATGCGATCGAACGTATAGCTGGTACAATTTCTTCCAAAGTTGAAGGCTACGGCATCGAAATTTCTTTTTGAGGCGACCAAGCATTCGATTTCCGGCCAAAGCTGCTGCTTCTACTTGTGTTTTCACTTTGAGGTTGTTGGATATTAGTTCCCCAAGGTCGCGCTCAATGCACTTTGGAGATAAGTTATGTCGGTTACCGTTGATGTCTGCTATGGTATAGGTATGTGTTGATTTATTTTTGCGGCAACCAACGTGCATTACTTTGCACTTCTCGATGTTGAAGTGCATAAGCCATTTATGTGACCAACTTACAGCGTTGTCAATGTCCGTTTGCAGTATTTCATAATCAGAGGATGATTGATTATTATTTATAATTCCTATGACCTTGCTATCATCGGCGTATAACTTGGTATAATTGCTAATGCTATCTGGATAGCCATTGACAAAAAGCACAAATAGCAGTGGTCCAAGTACTGATCCTTGAGGGACTTCTTTTATAACTCTTTTCCACTCGAAAGTTTGTTCCCCAATAACTACACGTTGTTTTCTTTCACTTAGCCAAGCAGAGATCCAGTGGAATAGCTGGCCTCTAATGCCGTAGGCCTGAATCTTGTGAAGGAGTCTTTTGTGTGGTTCTGTATCAAAAGCTTTAGCAAAGTCTGTAAATATTATGTCAAAAATATGTCCACGGTAAGCTGCCTCCGTGAGAATGTCACGGGATTCAATTAAATTTGCAATACAACCTCTGTGGTTTACAAATTCTTGCTGAGATTTTGAAATTAGATTGTGTAGTGTACAGTGTTTCATAATCCTCTCTTTTATAATTCTCTTCACGGTACAGAGGTAAGAGATACCGGCCTATAATTACAAGCTTTGAGTTTGTTTCCTTTTTTGAAGATAGGAGTAACATTTGATTTACGCCAAAGATCTTGGACATTTCCAGTTTGAAAGGATTGCTTGAAGATGAGTGAAAGAGGTGTTTTTTAGAACACGAGGATGTACTCCGTCAAGTCCCATTGATTTAGTGTCGTCAAGGGAGAATAAGTAGTTTTGTACTGTAGCAAATGTGAACAAACTTTCGTCAATTTTGCAACTTGATTTTCTTCTCTCTTCAAATATTGGTAAAGGTGTTAGGGGTTCTTCGACAAAAACTGAATAAAAATAATTGTTTATCGTTGAAGTTATAAACTTAGAGTCTTCGGTGATGTTACCATCGCTAATTTCAAGCATACTAATGTGATTATGTACTTTAAGCTTGATTTTTACGTGTGAGTACAGACGTTTTGGGAATTTCTTGAAACTGCTTACTAGTTGTTGTTCATAATGAAGGACAGCCGCATCGACCATTTTTTAACGTGTTTGCATGCAGCCTGATGTTCATTACGTAATTTTGCATGAGAATCTTTACCAGCAGCAACGTATTTTGCCCTAGTTGAACGTTTTAATTTTACTGCTTCCAATACTTTTGGTGTGACCCAAAGATCTTAATTTTAATTTTTTGTTGATGGAATGTGCAATTATACAGCTTCGTTGTATACGTCAATAAACCAACTGTACAGATCGTTTGCAGAGAGATTGGTTGGTATTTCTTTAGAAGTTATATGTAATGAAATTGCATCAAAATTTGCTTTACTCCAGATAAGCCGTCGGTGACTAGGAGATGTTAGTTTGTTCTTGTTGAAGTATACTGCATAAAGACCGACTAAAAAACAGTGAGCTTTTCCCATTGGTGTATGTCCAAGCGAATGGTATGTCCTCTACCATCACGGTCTGTGTTATGCGGCTGATAGCCAGCAATGGTAGTGTCTGACGTAGCACTGAACCAAGTTTTAGAAAAGAATATTACGTGTGGCCATTTAGATTTGTCAATAGAAGTAAGTCTTGCTACAAGTTCATGGAATTTTTTGCTGTTTAATGAGCATGGGTTATTTGCCCAGAAGCGGAAGAAGTTTGTCGAAGGTAACTTTAAACGTGCCGAAATAGCCTGTGACTGCAGGTCTTGTAATGAGTTATTTGGCAAATGTTGTTTACGTTTTGCTTTGGTTTGTGGGATTGGGCTTATATTATGTGGTTGCAGTTTGCACGGTTGTGAGAAGACGTTTGCGGTGCGGTGCAAGGATACTTGCTGGGAAGGCAAAAACATATTTCTGTAGTTCATTTGACTTTTGAACATCAATGCAGCAGATTTCTCCGGTACGCTTGAGGATAACATTCCGAAATGGTTTGTCAAGTACATCTGCAGCATATAATTCGTCGTTAAGTTTTTTCATTTTACTTCGTAGCTCATTGAATGCCTCCTGTTGTGAACGAGTTCGATCTTCACGACAAAAAATTCCTTTGAATTCAACAATATTATGGTGACTACATTTCTGAAGCACTTCTGATCGAGATTGTTCTTTTATTAAAGAGACCTTGACTATGTTGGAGTTATGGATTGTGTTGTTTATCTTGCTAGATTTTATTCTTCTGATGTAGCCTATTTTGGCACTGTCAACTCCACATGCATTAAAAAACTTGTATGCAGCTATTATATCGTCATAATCATCTGATTTGGATAGCCCTACGATTATGACATTAGATGCCCGGTTTTGTCGATTTTCAGTTTCAGCCGTGACGATGTTGATTAGTCGATGGCGATGTTGGACTTCCTCAGCTGATTTACCCTTAAGTATGGTTGCAAATGATTCCGATTTGTTGGATAATGGTGCACTTATTAGCTTTTTGTTAAGCTTGTCTATCCGAGTGTTTAATATACGTACAGATTCTATATTTGTATTGTTCATTACCTCGACATTATCGTTATAAGTTTTGATCGCTCCTTTGCTTAAAACATTATCTTTCTCGTGAGAATCAGATAAAGTCTTTATTTTTCTATCAAAAAGTTCTTCGTGGAAATTTAAACTTTCTACGATACTCGCTACATTATTTTCAAGCGACTTGATTATTTTATCGTTTTTGTGAGTATCCTTTTCAACTTTAGCCATTCGATCGTTAGTCATTTTGGTATTTGCACTTATTATGCTTATCAAGTTTTTTTCTTGTTCTTTAAACATTAACTCCGTTTCTTTTTTGTATACTGAGTACATTTCTTCCAATACTTTTTTTCTTGTTTCATTAGAAAGTTCCATTGCTGCCGTAATTTCTTTATTTTTTATAATACTATCTTATTAACACAAAAAGGTTTTATCTTAACTGTGTTTACTTTCCGATATATATATTAACTTTTTGTTAAATCTTTATTAAATTATTGAATTTTTAGTGATAAAATATTAAAAATTAAAAATACTACCATTATTTACTTTAGTATTTTCATTTAGTTAAAATCTGATGTAAAAACGATTTTATTTCAAGAAATTTTTATCAAATGATTTGAGAAGTGATTTTCTGCTAATTTATTGATCTGTTTTATTAAGAATATTGACCACTGTGTTCTGCGGCCTCTCCTTAATTCAATTTACTGGCGCCCCCTAAAGTATAAGTTTCTCATTACAAAGTTCTGCTTTTATTTTAAATGGAAATAGAAAACTAAGTAAAAACAGGTTTATATAGTTGCTTTGCATATTTGCCCGCATTTATTTCAGGAAACAAAACGGAGACGTTTTTTTTTTCTGCCACTGAAAATATCTTTTATAATCATAATGTACAGAGTCAATGCATTTTCTGCCACTGAAAATATCTTTTATAATCATAATGTACAGAGTCAATGCATTTTCTGCCACTGAAAATATCTTTTATAATCATAATATACAGAGTCAATGCATTTTCTGCCACTGAAAATATCTTTTATAATCATAATATACAGAGTCAATGCATTTTCTGCCACTGAAAATATCTTTTATAATCATAATGTACAGAGTCAATGCATTTTCTGCCACTGAAAATATCTTTTATAATCATAATGTACAGAGTCAATGCATTTTCTGCCACTGAAAATATCTTTTATAATCATAATGTACAGAGTCAATGCATTTTCTGCCACTGAAAATATCTTTTATAATCATAATGTACAGAGTCAATGCATTTTCTGCCAATTTATTAAAATAAATTTTAACGTTACTTATTCTAATTTTTGATAAATATTTAGCGCTTCTAATATTTTTTATAAATATTTATCGCTTGTAATATTTAAGCAAAAATAAATTAATGCAACGATCGTAAAGTATACATTCAATAAGTACAGAGTCAATGCATTTTTAACATAGCTCCGTGTATCAAAACTACTGTGACTGTACAATGACAGATTTTCATAAAACTACTTTGCAAACAGTAAACGGCTTTTTTTTAAGAGAAAAAGAAAAAATTATAATTTAACTGATTTTAACACTTTTGAAAAATTTGCATTTGTTTTTATGTGTTAAATTGTTTTCGGCAAAAATCCGTATACCACCCCCTCTCCGCTTGAAATCTTTTCGCGCCTGCCCTTCTTTCAAAGATTGTATAAAACTAGTAAGAAAGTAAATTTCTTTCTTAATGCTTGCTTTCAGTAATATATATAGAGTAAATATATTTTTAAATGATTAAACCATTGCACTAATACTAAATGTTTCTTTTTTTTAACAATAGTTGTTACCAATTATTTTATATGTACTAAACAGTCTTATGAAAGCATCAATAAAGCATATTTATCATAAGCATGATTCTCAAAAAAAAAAACTTTTTTGGGATTTAATGTGTCACCCAACCTCTGTCGCCCCTTGCTCATTCTCCTGGCCCCCTTTGAGGCTAAACCTAAATCCGCCATTGGTGCAATAATTCAAAAACGATTAGAAAGATTTATTAAGTTCAGATAATTAGTAATTCATTTATTCATGTTATTGACATAGACTAATTAGATACCTAGAAGTTTGCCTTAGTTGTATGTGGCAAATTGTATTTTTTTCTTGCTACAAAAAACTTTTTTGTTTCTAAATTAATGCAAATCAACGAAAAGCTACATCATTGACACATACTAAGTTCTTTGCTAGCTTAGCAGTTACCTAAGCTTTCTCAAATAACTGATCCAGCATTTCAGAAAAAATTTTCTGGTTCTTTTAACTTTTCTTATTGTTTCGGGAGCAATGCATTATCAAACTAGTTCATTAAATAGTCTTTCAGAATTCGAAAGCTTTTTATATCGAATCGGAAGTTACAGCTTTGTCCAAAATACAAAACCTATGACATTTTTGAAATATGAATGAAGAGCCTAATTTTTAGCATATCTCAAATTGGATTAAGTACAATAAATTATTTTAAAAAAAAATCTTGTTCCACCTCATAACAAAGAACTTTTTACCGAAAAATTTGCCTATACTATTCATAAATAATATAGAAATAAAAAAAAAGTGTCAGATACAAAATTCTTAGGCATTTCCGTTTAAGAACATGTTACATGGAAGCCTCAAATAAACTGTATTTCCAGTAAATAAACTAAAAATATTGGAATTCTCTATAAACTAAGAAACTATTTAAGTAAAAAAAATAACTTATCTCTACAACTCATTTATTCACAGCTATATAAATTATGCAAATACTGTTTAGGGAAGTACTACTAAGTTACGACATTCTTACCACCGTCAGAAAGATGCAACATGTTTAATACATTTTGAAAATCTTTTTTAGCATTAAAAGCATTTATTTAAAGATATAAAAACACTAAACATTTATAAATTCAATGTTTATAATATATTATGTTTTATGTTTTGTTGTAAAAATGATTAGAGTTAAAAGATCTTATAAACCTAAAATCTTTATATATAAATACACTTTGTGAAGTAATAGTCTATTAACTGAGTCTATTAACTATATTAACTGAACCTTCTTATCAAACAAAGCTTATTCAATTTTGTATAAACTATGGAGCTACTTAACTATAGTATAAAATTGTCTTACCTAACTTTGATTTGTCAATCTCGCTTTCAGTTTATAAAACTAAATTAAAAGATTCTTCGAACTGATAACATACTTTTTTAAAATTTAAACAGTCTATCCAGTCTGTTTATTTTTATTGTAGATTATTAAATTGTTTGAAACCAAAGTAATTGTGGAGCTCTCTCTTTTATTAGGTCTTGATATTTTTAGATGTTGTAAATTAATTTGTGAATTCGCTAAAAATCTCTGATAATTTAGATAAACTATTTTTACTTATTCTTGGATGTTATTTTTTAAAATGCAAAACTAGATTGTTGATTGACTAAAGCTTTGAATTGGCTGATCTTGCATTAAAAAAAGTTCCAAGTTTTACAATTTCATTGAAATTAAAGATTAAAATCTGCAGAGGTTTGGATTTAAAATATTCGTTTGTTAATTTACAAACGCATATTTATTTTAAATCCAAACCTATGCAGATGCAAAATACAAATTTTGAAGACTAAAAAACGAAAAATCATCATCAAGCAACAAAATGTGCCAGTAACATAAACTTTTACCCTAGTTAAAAAGCAAAAATAAGTTTTTTTTTATACAAATTTAAAGGTTCAATAAACACAAAGTTGTTAGGCTTACAAATTATAGTATATTATATAAATTTTCGTAAAATTTATTTTAAAAAAAAAGCCTTTTATTTATTTATTTAACAGTTGTTAATAACAACTAAAACACCTAATAGTTGTAGTACAGTTAATAACTTTTTCTAAAGCGTCACTAAAAAAACCTCTTAGTAACTATGGTGAACATTAAGTCTTGGTAACCCTTAAAATACAACTACAATAAGCAAACTATTAATCACTTGTAAAAATTCGGCAAGATTTTAAATGTTTACTTAAGTTTTTTAAGTGCATCCTAGCAACTGATATATTCGGCAATAATTTATAAAGTGTTTAAAAGTTTTTTAATTTTGTCTTAACAAAGCAATAATGTGTAAAGATTTTAACTGGTAGTTTTAATTAATAACCAATCAAAGAAAAAAATTTGATTTTATTCAAATTGCGATAATAACAGATATCAACTATAATAAAAAAACTACCATAGACTTTGTTCGGTTTTAAAAATTCTTATCTAACCTGCCTCATTTTTTGTAGCCATAACCCGAAGGAGGCGTAAACTTCTTACTTAAATGCTCTTCCGCGGTTCTCTTTGATTAGACCGTTAAGACTTCTAGGAGCACTTTAATAACCACAAAATTGTATTTCAAATCTACTTAACATGAACCTTATTTTTTTTTTTTTTTTGGCATTATAGATCTCTAAGCCTCTGACAGAAATATACAACTCTGACTGAAATATACAAAATAGTAAACATTAATATGGTAGAATAAACTTGGTTGCTTTAAATATGAATATACATGAGACAACCAGCTTTGTTAAAATTATATTATTCACAGTTTTTTTTACGTGGTCAAAATAATGCTAAAAAATATCATTTAATACGTCTCAGTATTATTGTTAATTTGTGCATAAACCCTAAATGGTTGCATGGATATTGTTAATAAAAAAACTTAAAGTATATTGCAGCTGTTTTATAATAAATTCAAATAAAATAAAGAATCAGCATACTTTTAAGACCAAACTACTTTCTCATGTGCTTATTACAATTTTCATCCTTAACATGCATTAGGCTTCCTAGTGGGAAATCAACGAGCAAATAGCTAGCTAAAATCGTAACGATAAATACAGCAATTTAGCCACGAGGATCAATATTTGTAAAGATAAAGACAGCAATTTGACTACGAAGACAGCTAGCTTAATAAGCTAAAGTCTCACTGACTACCGTAGCTAATGTCATATTGTAATAAAATCGCTGTCTAAAAAATTTTGATATGTAGCTATAAACCAGATATAGATTTGTAGATATTTTGAAGCTAGCTACAAAGCTACGATATGTTGGTAGCAACACATTGCTACAAATTGAAATGTTTAAAGTTCAATTGATCTCAACTTATAATAGACACTAAAAATTGAATTTTTAAAGATGTTAAAGACATTAGGGAAAATTAAAAAAAGAAATAAAAATTGCTTGAAAATTGTTATAAACTAGCTAGTCGCTCGCTAGCCGCTAGCTCATTTTCCACCAGGTTAACTCCATTATTTACAAACAAGGTATTTAACACTGTCCTTGGATGCCTCAGCCAAATTACAATTACGATTAAAGTTATAGATTGTTTAGAATTCATCAGTAATTCAAAAAAATTTATGTATTTTTTCTTCTTCTTAGAGTTAATTAATTTAAAATTAACTAATTTTGTTGTTATGTATGTTCGTAAATTTGTTATTATATTTATAGTTTAATACAAAGAACATTAATGGATTTAGAAAATCAATATTTTGTTAAAAACCTTTTTTGAACAAATGCCATACAAGTGAGAGAAACTTCAATGATCACAAATCTGAAAAGATTCTCACACGTGATGACAATCAAGTACGACAATGGGTTTTGCAGCTTGTACAACGACATCGACATTTTGCTTGTACAACCACATCTCAATTGTGTTGCTTTAACTTTAACTAAATTTAACTAAATGAAAACAATCTTCAAGTAGTTCTTCTGAGAGCGAAAGCGAAGAAAGTGATAGTTCGGACAGTGAAACAGTTACTAAAAAAAGAAAAAAAAAATTTGCAGCTTGTACAACAACATCGACATTTTGTGTTGATTTTAAGAAAGTATAAAAAGATATTTATATTTTACTTGGATTGTATAAGTGTAATACTATTTTTACTTTTGCATCAATAATAGTTTTATTAAAGGACTTATCCGATCTTCCCTTTGCATTGCAATGTAATATTTAAAGACTTATTTACATAATTATAGGTTAAGGCTATAGTATAGAATTAGAGAATTGATGTTTTGAAACATAGCAACAAACAAATAAAACTTTTTTTGTAAACTTTTTTTGTTATAAAGATAGATAGATAGATAGATAGATATAAAGATAAAAGCCTTGAACAAAGCTCAATTAAAATTTTTTTAAAAAGACGACAACAGGTTTTAAAACTTAACAACAGGTAAAATTATTTTTAGTTGCATTAATTTATCTTTGCTTAAATATTACAAGCGATAAATATTTATAAAAAATATTACAAGCTCTAAATATTTATCAAAAATTAGAATAAGTAACGTTAAAATTTATTTTAATGATCGTAAATTAAATTAAATGATCGTAATTTAATTAAAACATGAAAAATTAAAATATAAAAAATCAACGGATAAAAATGCTTAAATAATATACCAAAATATACCTTTCCTCCGAATATGCCAAAACAATTGAAATTTTTAATTTTTGAATTGGTCATTAGAAATAGGAAAATTTTCATTTAATTGTTTATTAAATCTAAAATGTATATAACCTAGAACGAACGTATACAATCTAGAACGAACGTATATAACCTAGAACTTACAATTAACGTTTGTAATCTAGAACGAACGTATAAAATCTTGAAAAAACCTATATAATTTAGAAAAAACATATATATAGTCTAAAACAAACGTATATAATCTAGAACGAACGTTTTTTTATCTAGAACAAATGTATATAATTTAAATCAGATTTTTTTAGTTTAGTTTATAAAAAATTTATATTTTCCAGAAAAGTTATTGAGTTTTTATTTGTAACTATTTTCTTATTCATGTAAAGACGACGATATGCTTTTGAAAATTGGGATAGTTTTTTTTTTTTTTTTTACGGGTGTTATAAAGTTTCCAGTGGCTCTAGTGTTACATTAATTTGTATCATTTCTAAGTATATATATATATATATATATATATATATATATATATATATATATATATATATATATATATATATATATATATATATATATATATATATATATATATATATATATATATATATATATATATAGAAATTTTAAAGGAAACAAAAAATAGCATTATACGCAGCAGGTGTATAGATTTCATTGGCTTGTAGGAGACAAATAAAAAAAAGGTTTTAGCGACAAATATATTAAAGTGTTTACTTTAATAATGGGACAATGAAGTGAAGATAAAGGTCTTGAACAAGAGCAAAAAATGAAAAGATGAGATTAGTTTGGTTAGAGGAGACAACACAATTTCTATGTTGTTTTATTTTTTACTTAGTAGTGCTGTTTTGGCATGAAAGTACTGAACATTTCGGAAAAGATTTGGATGTTGTAAACTTGTAAATGCAGCCTTTTGTTTGAAAGCTTTCGTTCAATACATATTTGTTTTGAATTGAAAAGAATCAAATCTTTTTGTAACTGGGATACTCCAAGTTGGTGAGGAGTTTGTTGTTTATTTGCTACACTTTCTCAAACTTAGGTGAGACGGGTAATGGAGGCTGCATAGACGGTTCGATGTATAGAGTCTACAGTTTAGAAAGATGCAAGACTTGTTAAACTATTTTGTTTGTTTGTTCTTTTCAAAAAAAAACAGTTTTATGAGTTTTGAGAAATTAAGAGAAACTTAAATACGACATATGTCGTATTTAACTGTTTTTCAGAATAGTAACCCTTATTACATATGTAATACGGGTTACTATTCTGAATAGTAACCCTTATTACATATGTAATACGGGTTACTATTCTGAAAAACTGTTTATTACCTCACGGTCAAATGTTTTTTTTATCAAAGTTGGTCAAAGAACTACCACTGAAAATATAAGTGGAATACCTCTTGATTGATATTTTTTTGTTCTTTCACACAAAATTTAGAAAATTTTAGTATGTGACTTTTGCAGTTATAAATTAATTATAAATAGTTTAATAATATATTTTCAATATATTTATTTACAAATTGATTCAAATAATGTTATTAAACAAGTTTTAAAACTTTTATATTTTGACCCTTTCGACAACATTTTGACTAATAACATAAATATTTTTTAATGGTACTTATTTTTTTTTTTTTTTTTCTATATTGCATATAAATATGTCATAAATAAAAAGTTTAAGAAATTTTTAAATAATCTAAACTACACGATTGACGTCATATAATTTTCAGAGACTGGGTACTAAAACTTACTTGATTTTAATTATAGATTAACGAGTCAACAGCAAGGAAATTAAAAAAATGAAGTGGGGGTATAAACTTAAAAAAATATTTATACAAAACAAAAAACAAATTATTCGCATCAAATCTGAATAATGAAAGTGAGTTCATTAAAGTGATGAGTCGCCAAAATATCATCTTATAAAATATAGCAACTATAAAAATAGATATAAATTACTTATAATAAATATATAGTACACATAATACATATAACAAATATATAATACATGTAATAAATAATCAACTAGTCTTAAAAAAAGTCATAAACTGCAAACATTTTTTAATTCTTTATTAAGAATTGTATAAAAACTTTGAGGTATTTTTCAGGTACTATCACTTTCTAATATACGTTTAAATAATTGGTTTTAAAGCAAGGTTTAATACCCATCCTAAAGTTAAAACTTTAACAAAATGTGTCATGAAACGTGGAATTGAAAGGCGTGGAATCGAGAGGCGTGGAAATTAGAGGCGTGGAATGAGGTTTTCAAGTGTGTAAGTAAATCATTTAATACATCAATAAAAAATATCAAGGAAAAAGCTAATAATAATAATAAATAAATAAAAAAGCGCAAATAATGAAAATAGGTGCAAAAAGTATTAATAATTGTTCAAAAACTTTTAAGGTTTTGGAATAAACAAATATAAATTAATATTAAACAAAATATATAAAAAAAATTACGGTCTGCAATTAACGAAATAATAGAAATTAACACAAAAAAGAAACTGTACAAACTCAAAGAATAAATATAAATTATACTGATATTTATTGGCCCTTGCAAATTTTTGGTCAAAGCTTTTTGCAAAGCTTTGTAATATAATACAAATGTGAACCCCAGTAAATATTATACAAATGTGAACCCCAATCTTGCAAAAAATATCTTAACAATGTATTTTATTTCGAAAATATTTTGAATTTTTAAAGCAAGCCGTATGATGGCAAATCCTAAATAGTATGAATCGTTTTCATTTTTGAAAAGAAAAATTGTCAATAAGAAAAATCAACTGGTTTCGATGACATTTCTAGTATTTTAGATATTTCAAACAGAAACATTTGCAGTTATAAAACTTTTAATATACGAGGGGATTTTCTTGAAGCACTATATTTAGCTAAGGTTACGTTAGGTTAGGTTAGCTAAGGTTTACGCAATTTACATAAAAAAAGATTAATCAGATATTTTTAACTATAGGCCTATATCAATACTTGTTCTATATCCTATTACCTATTATGCGTCCTTTTATTCTGTGTCCTATTATCACTACTAATTCTTATTATGTTTTCTCAAAAACTTTTGAAAGTGTAATTTAGAATTGATATAATAGAATTTATTGACAATTTTCTTAAAATAAACTTTTAAGACAAAACAATTTCCTTTTAACACAATATCGTTTTTTTAAATATCAATTTAGCTGAACACACAGTAATTAAGTTAGTAGACAATACTATTAATGATTTGATAATTATAACTTCACCTTGGATTGTTAAACTATCAAAAACATTTGGTATTACCTCATGCTTTTAAGGAAAAAAAATATTTCAGAAACATTAAAAAAATTTACAAAAAAAAAAAAAAATATGAAAGGAAAAGGAGTTTTGCAAAGATTAACTCTTGATCCGCTCTGAATTTTAAATTATGTAATTAGTCTAAGGAGTGAGTCTGCAAAGTTGAATTCAATAATGTTCGCTGAACGTAAAAGTTGTTTTTTTTTTTTTTTTTTTCAAACAGCAAAAAAGCAATTTTATCTGAATTTTGAGCTGGAAAGTGTTAATTACAAATTTTAAGCAAATAAACTCCCATTTAACGTAGATAAAACACAACATGTTTTAATTTTTATTAAAACCTACAAAAACCTTTATTTAAAATTACCCACTCTGATTATTATAAACGTGTCCGTAAAACTCTTAGGAATTTGTAATGCAGATGTAGCAAAATGGACTAAAACTCTAAAAAATTAACACCTGGTTAAAACTTTTTAACTCTAACTTATTTTAAAACAAATTAACCCTAAAAGTTAACCGGGTTAATTTATTCTAAAACAGGAGGGAATTAACCGGGGGATTGAATATCAAAAAAAAAAAAAAAAAAACATTTAATACGCTTGTTCTATAGTTAAGTTATAATAAAATCTGATAATATTGCCTACGATAAATTAATTTGTCGCAGTTACAAAATTTTGTAAAAAGTATGTTATAAACTTTTTTTTTAATATTATATCAGTTATATATTAATAACAAAAATTTATAACTTTAACGTTGATTAAATGTATTTAATAACTTGTAATTTAGACGAGTATGTAACTATTTTTAAAGGTAGTCATAAAATGATGAACTTCAGTAATTATTTCTATATGTCTAATATTTACAAAAAAGCAGTAACCCCTGAAATTTTAATCTTATATTATTAGAATAGAAAAAAAAAAGTCTCTGATTAATAAAGGGAAAAATTTTCTGCAGTATAGCTAGGTATACTCAAGGTAAATTCGGAACGCACAAGAACTATGTAGAACCATTGATTGACGTAAAGATGCAATATATTCAGTTGTCTCCTCTCAACCAACAAAACATAAAAAAATACAAAAATATAATTTGTAGGTAATATTTTTGTATTTGTATAAAATTTAAATTTATATACAAGCAGAGGTAATTTTACGGGGTGTATCTTCTGATTGTTAGGATATATGAATAACTATCAAGAAAATTATATCAATTATTTATTATTTCATTTCAAATTGGTAATTGATGACGTCATACTTAAACTATGCATTTGTGGGGGCTTCAGAAAAATTTATTTATTTACTTATTTATTTGTAACTGCCTACTGCCTACACTAACTTTTTTAAAAGACACAAATACATAAAAAAAATTTGTTTGTAATAATAGAAATTAGGTACAATGCATAACTTATAAATAATCCAGTTAAAATAGACCTAATATAAATGGTTTTCTTTACCTTTGCGATGCGTATGACGCATTTGATTTGTAACATCTTGTGACGCGAACGAGATTATTTAAATTATTTTTCATCCTTAATTTGCATCTTTTTTTATGTCTAATAAAGTCATCTAAAGTAATGTTGTTTCAGAAATAAACTTTTGGAAAGAAAAGTTAGTATTATTATTATTTTTTTTTAAATCATCTTTTTAGTATATTTTATTACCAAGTTAAATTTAAAGTTTTCTTTAATAAAGTAAAAAAGTAAATTTAAAAAATCAGTCGTTGTTATTTCAGTAATTTGGCTGAAGCAGATCTATGTTAAAATCATCAAATAATAAAAGTATGATTATTTTGAATAGATATTTTCTGATGTAGGACAATTTATTAAAGACTTTTATGTAAATTTAATGGTGTCTATAAACGAAATAAACAATAGTTTATTTTTTTTATTTAATGTTTTTTATAAAAAATATTTTATCAAGTGGAATTCTAAATTTTTCGGGAAATCTTCAACTCTTTGTTCATTAATTTTTTCGTAAAGTATAACACAATTTTTTACATTTAGGGGTATATTTCTGTTGTTTTTTTACATTTACATGAATCAAATTATTCAATTTATAACCAATTGTCTACATAAAAGCGAGAACCGTTAACAAATCACACTTTTATAGTGACGGTTGATTGTGGAAGTTTATCAACGTTATAGAGCGTGGTAGAACCTGGTTATAAGGTAAATCAGTTTCTTTCTGGTTTACAGATAACACAGTAAATGGCATACCATGGTGTGCACTATCATTACTTGACGTCAACCCTATAAAAATTATTTGATCAAGAATATAAAAAAATTTTAACCACACATTTCACATAGGCTGATAAATTAGTTTAGATTTAAACTATGGTTTAGAAATAGACAAGGTAATAATATAAAGTGCGAACACAATGTAGGCAGACTTAATATTATCTTTTAAATGTAAAGTGACCTATCAGTAATTTCATTTAAAACTGTGGTGTGTATCACATATAAATGCACCAGCCGTAAAGGGTTAGCAATTTAAATGCAATTAAATTGAAATGCAAAATACATGGTTCGGGAATAATAGTAAAACTCTTTTGTCATCAAACTATTTTGAATCGTAAACTGATTTTTTTTTTTTTTTTTTTTTTTTAAATAGTAAATTTGAGCTGATCCTTATTTCCCACGCTTAGGCTTAGCCTTAAACGTATCCTTGGAAGTTTTAATTGATATTTTTTTACCTTTTATATATTATTTTATATATTTATATGTGTTTTATGTATTTATATATGCTTTATAGATTTATATATGTTTTATAGATTTATTTACGTTTTATATAATATATAAATATTTATATATATAGTGCGTGTTTTTAAATTATTATTTATAACTAAGTAAATAACTAAATGTTTTAAAAACTACTCAAACGAATAAAAAGTGATGTTAAATTACTTTTAACGCTTTTTTAATTTTAGAACGGGGGTAGTTCTCAAAACATTTTAAATTACTAAAAAAAGATGTGCTTTTTTTAAATATTCAGTTATAAATTATTTACATGGGTGTTGTTTTTTTCTCGCAATTTTCAACGTTTTTCTTATGGAAATAAAAGGAGTAGCATTAAAAATTTTTTTCTTACAATTATATAACTTATAATATATAAGAAATTATTAAATATATAAGAAATTACTATTAATATTACTATTGCTTCATTTCATGTCCATTTAGCAAAAAATATTCAAAATAAATTTTTTTTATGATTACAAAATAAAAAAACAACTTTTAGTAAAAAGTTTAGGTTTTATAATATTATAGTTTTTTAGGTATCAATCTACGTAGAAGTTTTAAATCTTATAATCTTCCGATAGAGCTATAGCCAGATTTAAAACCTTTTAATAATTGATAGAAGATAATGGAGTATTCATTGTATCATTTATTTGTTACATTGAAGTATTTTATTGTTTAAACGACAAATACTTTTAAAAACAAATTATATCTTAATAACTCTTGACAACTATTATATTATATAACGGTCGTCGAAAGCACAAAAGACATTCCTCCATATTTGATAGTTTCAAAAAATTAGGATGTTAGAGTTTAAGAATCTCTATTAATTAATTATAAACTATTTTAGAAGATCTTTAGGAAAATTGTCGTTTTTGTTCAATTTTAATGTCATTAACTATTAAATAATAATAATATTTATGGCCAAAACTTCATGAAGCAGCAATTTTATCTATTGATAAGCTTTGACTTGTTTGTTCTTCTTTATTTTCATTTAATTTTATCATTATTTGATTGAATAATTTACCTTTAATTTTTAAACTTTTAAAATGCTGTTTGGGGATTCAAATACGCTTTAGATATTTAGAGAAAAAAACTATTTATTACTAGAACTTTTTGAGATAACTTTAACTTTGTGCTTTAGGAGTAATTAAAATACTGTATGCTGTGATTTGTCAAAGTTCTCATTGACCTCGTAGAAACGATTGCGCCTAAAATGCACGGCTTAGCTCTTATCATGTTGGTTTATAAATGTACTAAGGTAGTAAGAACATGCCCATTATCTAAAATAAAATTTCTTATGTTAATTCTTTATATTAGTTACCCTTGGTGTCAAAATAGTTGCTTGTGTTAACTAGGACAACACATATTAAGCCAAGCTTAGTTAGAAATTGTTTAAATTTTTCATAAATGATTACATACTTTATAAATATATTGCGCTAATTTACAAAACCACTGATAAAATAAAATATCTAGTACTTTTTATTTAAATTTTATTGTTTCAATAAAAAAATTATATTTAAAATGAAATTATTATAAAGTTATGAAACTTAAATTAAGACTTTCAAAGTCTCTTATTGAGACTCTCAAACAGTTGCGGATAAAACTACTTTTTAAAACAATTTCTTTAACTTTATATTATTTTTAACAAACAGAGAACTAACGAAAAAAATTGAAGCAAAAGAAAAAAATATTGAAGCAAGAGAAAAAAAATATTGAAGCAAGAGAAAAAAAAAAATTAAAGCCAAAGAGAAAAAAAATTGAAGCAAGAGAGAAAAAAAATTGAAGCAAGAGAGAAAAAAAATTGAAGCAAGAGAAAACCAAAGAGAAATTAAGGTAAGTTGAAAATTATTTTTTTATTTATGATTTTTATCAAATTATATTCACATAATTAACACCATTTATATAAATTATTGCGAACAAATTCGTAACGAACTATGTTATTTTATTTTATTTTTTTTTTAATTCGAAACTAAGCACAACCTGTATTGAATTGAAAAAAAGCATCAGTAAAAAAAAATATATATATATATATTACGCCTTCTTAAAACAATTCTTTACTCGAAAGTGTAAAATAAAAAGTAACATTGAAGTCACTCCATATATTTGTGTTTAAACTTAACCAGATAGTTATGCAATATTTTATTTTCTGCTCTATAAATACGTTACTTGCATTTTTAGTTGCACGGTCACTTTTTAGTTGCACGGTCGCTTAAAAACCAAGTATGTGTATTAATGAATATAAATTGTATGAACTTAAAAAAATTTGTTAATTTACGAAAAAACATGGACATTATAATACTTTTATTATCATTTCCTGTTTAAAAATTATAACTTTGGAAATAAAAAAATATAAAAAATTAACTTTAAGCTAATAATTTCCGGAGTAACAGCAAAAATAACAGCTTATAAAATCCAAAGATATAAAACTAAAATAAATAAAAAAATATCAACTAGAAAGTCTAAAGAGTCAAAATAAGTTAAAATAATAATAAAGCATAGATAATAAAAATTAATAATAACAATAATTAAAAGTTTTTAAAATAAAATAGCAAGTTCTGCAGTTTATGCATAAAACTGGTAGCAAAATTTTTTTTTTTTTTTTTTGCTCAAACCTACTCCTCAATTTTCAAGTATATATTTTACGCATATCACATGCGATGCATTGCATACGCATATCAAATGTGATGTAAAGGCGAGTTTCCACTCATCTGTTTTTTCACGGGAACGGGAAAGGGACGGGAAAAATAATCACGTGAGCATGCGTAATAAAAGTTTTTATTTGTCCGTAAGGAAACTGCGCATGCTCACGTGATTATTTTTCCCGTTCCCATGAAAAACGGATGAGTGGAAACTCACCTTTACTTTTCACAACGTATGCACATGTGAAAGAAACTTCTTTGTTAAATGTTATTCCGCTATGGAATAAAATTCAACAAGGTAACAAACCAACATGGTTATTACCATGTAAAGTTGAAAAATACCCACATTTTTAAATATTACATTATATTATATTATATAAATAAAATATTATATTAGACTTTATAAATAAAACAGTTTTTAAAAAATATATTTTGTTTTAGATTTTTAATTTGAATTCTTTTCAACATTTGACAATTCTAATGGATTTTAAAATTCAAGTAAGTAAACGCATTTAAAATTATTTTGACTTTTAAATTTTATTTTGTTTTACATAATTAAGTACGTAATAAAATCAAAAAAATAATCAAAAAGTTATGAAAGTGTTTATTCTTTTGCTTTTTATTACAATTTGAATAAAAAATACTTTTCAATTATGTTGCACTGAAGCTTTTTTTTAATAAGGTGACATAAAATACTAAAAAAATATATAAAGATTTGCATATATTTCATAAAATTTAAATTTATCAAAAATAATAAATTTTAAAAAGGCCGCGTAATATTTTTTTTCTTTTTTTTGAAAAATGGGCGTACAACAATCAGAAATGAAATAGAAAAAAAAAACTATACTAAAGTTCTATGTAGAAAAAACAAGTCTTGCCAGTCTACAATAAATATAAATCAGTGAAAAATTGTATGACGCGGTATATGTGCTGACGAAGTATAGAAAATAGTAATTTAAAAAAACAAAAATTTGGCTATAAAAAAAACGATTTTTCTTTATACATTACTAACACATATACCTATATTATACTGTATATACCAGTTTTATATTGATTTTATTTTTTTAAATCTTGAACACTATTTAATGTAGAATGGCAAAACTTGTTTTTACTTCATAAACACTTATAGAACTTGAGAAAAGTTCACTATGCTGTATATCCGGCAAAAATATCCGATGCGCCTCTAATTATTACAAGACAAATATTCTTAAATAAAAAAAGGTTTCATTTGAGTGACTTGACATAAAACCTGGCGGTGTCTGCGACCGTAGTAAAACTATCGGCAGTGGTTCAAACAAAAGATTGCCGCAACAACTCTGTTAGATACGCTCATCATATTATCTGGTTGAGGCTTTCGTAGAAATAAAAAATGACATCATCATACTAGTTATCTATTTCATAACGGTATGCTAGTGAGAGATTGTTATAAACTTTTCATCAACGGTGGAGTCAAGGTATATTAAATATAAAAATGTTTCTCATTTTCTCACCACATTAAGTTGGGTTTTTTTCGAGACTTGCAGAAAATCATGTGATCTTGTTAGTCATTGAAAACCGCATAAACGGTTCGTTTAACAAAAATGTAGTGCATTTTTATTGACGTCTAGAAACTATAACAGTCTATAATGACGTCTATAACAGTCTAAAACTGACCTAGCGGACATGCTTTTAAAAGTTTTATTTTAAACGTCTTTTAAACGTCTTCTAAACATTCTTACGTTGAATATTTTAAAAGAAATTTTAATTTTTTTATTTAAAAAAAATAGCAACTCAATGTCGAGTTATTAGCAAAGTATCACTATATTGTGTTTATGTATTTTGTTGCCTAATATATTATATTTCTTTTACTAAACCTGATATTTCTTTTACTAAACCTCATATCATAACATCAAAGTGTTGTGAAACGTTTCAAAATTAATTTTTGTTTAGCTGTTACAAAAAAGATTTTCTTATTCTTTTTGCATTTTGCTTTTAGTCTTTCTTAAATATACGCAAGTAAAACTTTGTGCAGAACTTATTTTTTAAATTCGAGACAATAAATTTGTTGTGTTTTTAAAAATATTTCCACTACTTTTACTTTGTAAAACTTAATGGCCAGGAATAAGTTCGCAATAACCATGTTTCAGATCTCCGGCCATGATTTGGTGTTTTTTATGCCTTATAGTATTTCTGCTAAAACTTGTTAATTTATTGACAAAAATTACCAAACTTGTCATAAATTGTATCTCAAAAAGTTTATTAAGAGTTTAGAAATATTTTTTCATGAACCTGTCATTGATGTCATTTGTGGTAATATACAATGCAGTTTAAAATTAAGTGGCCAGGAATTGGTGGTTTTACGCTATTTAAAATCTTTAAAACCAAAATGATGCATTCGATCAAAGATGTCACAGAAGTAAGAAAACCTGTTACCGCAATAAAGTTGTATTGTGGATTAAGCCGTCAAAATGCATGTTCTTAAATGGTGATTTCCATTTTTAAAGGGAATAGCCATAAACATTTTAAAAGTTTTGGTACATTATTTTAAAAAATGTTGGTAAACGTGTTGGTACACATGTTATAGTTTGTAATGTTTTGTTTTTTTACAATGTATATACATTTTTTTAAATATAATTAAAGAATTTGATGACATTTAAACATGTCTAATGACTTTTGTTTTGATGTATTTTGTATATATTTTTTCCATTGAAACATTTTCTGGGTAAAAAAGCTTTTGTTCCTCCAAATATCATTTGAAATGGAGAATATGTTGGGTGCAGTAGTTAATCTCAGTCTACATTTAAACAGCCCATAAAAATTTTTTTTTAAAAAAGCCCTAATATTGCGCTTAATAGTCTTATTTTTTTAAGAAGCTTATGATCATAGTTAGTATGTAGGCGTTCATTTACAGTTTTTTCTTATTTAAGTAACTGTTATGCTTTTCATTTATCAATATATGATTTTCATTTATCAATAATATTGACAATATATGATTTTTATTTATCTATGTTTGATTTGTTGTTATTGCTATGACAACAAAATGTTTAATAAATATTGATTTATAAATTTTTTATCTATTTTTTAAGGTATTATGCAGAGCACTTTTCTGGGTAATGCAGATGTGTTTTATATCAATCACTGGTTCAATAATAAATGATTCAATCACTGATTCTGTAAATATGCAATGTCCAGAAATATTTTATGACTCAGTTCTAAGTTAGTATTTTTTTTTTTTAGGATTTTAAAATTCTTATGTAGTTCAACTTAAATATTTTTTGTTTAAAATCATTTCTTATTTTTATATAAATAATTTTTATAAATAATCGTATAGTATTTCCTCAGAAAATTAAACCATCAGCTTATTGTTTGTGTTCCTAAAGTATTTACTAAAGTAGTGTGTATATATTTTTTACTTTTACATTGCCAAGGCTAAGGGAGCCACTAAAATTGAGAAGGTTGCTCTTTTTTTCAATTGTTGCTAAAATATGTATTAAATTTTTCAATTATTACTTTAATAGATGGTTTTCATAATCGCATTGTGGCATGTTCATTTAATAATCATAACTGCAGCGTACAAAATAATGGCTTTATTTATAGTATTGATATTCCATCCACAAATCCTCCAAACAACTCTTTTAATCCAAGTAAGTTAATATTAATTGCTTTAATGGCTTAACAAATTAATAAGGGGATTGCTTTAGTAATTAATAGGTATCTAAGTAGGAATAGTGCTAGTGCTATTGCACTGATTTTTTTTAAGGGTTCTTTATAATCGATTAAGAAAATTAAAAAAAAGTCATAAAAAATGTCATGAAAACAATAGATAAGAACTTTCTACCACTTATATTAGTAGGTTATATTTAGTTTTTATAGAGTTTTCATGGTGAGTTCTATAAAGATGATTTTGGCAGGTATGGACACTTGTGGTTATGCAGTTGTATTTGAATCCAATGTTGAATTTGAAGTCCGATAATGTAAACTTTTAGGAAACTTAAAAATACTGTATTTCCCCCTGTTTTTGTTAATGGTTCAATAAATTTTTTAATGAGTATAAAGTTCGAAAACATTACCCTCATTAAAAAATTTATCAAACCATTAACAAAAATTTACTATAGGGGAAAATGCAGTTTTTTTTAGTTTCCTAAAAATTTACATAGTTGGACTTTCACCTTTTTAATATTCACTGATTCATTTGTAAAGTGAACGCTGCACCACATACTGCATTTTGTTGAAATGTAATGAGTGTATATGATTAAAATACATTAATTAGTTTTTATTGATTAGTTTTGATTGGCTTTTAATTTTATAAATTCATTTTTGCATAGTTTAGGGGTATAAAAAATAAAGTATTTTTTAATTTTTTATTTAAGAAAAAATGTTTAAAAAAGTCAAAAAACATGACCAGAAAATTATTAAAAAATTATAAATTTTTTTTTAAACACTGTCTGTCCTAATTAAAATCCTTATTTTATGTACGCACACTCTACTGTGTGATGCTTAAAAATCTGTCAATTACTGATTCTTTGTTTTAAAATTTCATACAAAAAAAAATAAAAAAAAAAAAAAGTAACTATAAGTATTAAAAACAATGAAAAAGAAGTACTAAATTACTAGATTATTAACTTTAATGTTTTTTTTTTTGAAAAAACAAATTAAAGTTAATAATCTTATATAATAATTTAAGTTAAAAAAATGTCTGAATAGTACTTTCCCAAACCCTAAGTTGATATATGTACTAAAGCCTCTGCCTCATTGTATATAGCTTTAATATTGTTTATATAGGTAATGGTGTTGGCTATATATATGGAAAAAGTGCAAGCACATTTCGATTAAATGTTCTTGGAAGCCATTATACTAATATACACAATTTTGATATTTATATAACTATGGCATTATACACTGAAAGTGGAAATAAATCTGGTAAGTTCTGTGTTTGTATGAACAACTTTAATATGATAATTAAATAACTACAGTCGACTCTCGATATCTCGAACACTAAGGGGACCGGAAAAAAAGTTTGAGATATCAAGATTTTGAGATATCAAGAAAAGGGTTGAAAATAAATAAAATTGCCCGACTTTCATTAAAACAAGTTATTTTTCTGACAAAAATCATTAACAACAAAAACTACAACTTTTGGAAAAAATCTGTTATCTGATATTTAAATTATCCATCTTTTCCATCTTCATTAAATCCTCAAGTTTTAGTGCTAGGGATTGTATTTCATTTCTGTATTTTGAGCTGTATAGCGAAGCATTTTGAATAGTTTCAAAAGCAATTTCTAATTGAATATCAGATGGGCGTGGCGGGGCTTTGACGTCAATAGCTTCGTCAACGCTATCTTCAACTTTATTATCGTCGTTTTCAAAATTAGGGTCTAAAATCTGAGCAATGATTTCAGCATCAGTAGCAAGTGAACCGGTGGTTACTACATCGCAATCTAAACCAATGTAAGGTTCCGCTGAGAGATCTTCTTGGATGGCACGAGGATCTAACTCTCGCAAACGGTTAAGTTCTTCTGTCAAAAATTTAAAAGGATGTTTGAATTTAAAAATCGAATTAAAATTTTTTTTTTTTTCGAAAATTGGAATTTAAAAAAAATTAAATTTTATTAAAACATTTTTGATAAAAAAAATGTTGAAAAGTTCGAAATAACAAGAGAAAATTGCCCTGTGGACCAAAAATATTGTTCGAGATACCAAAAAGTTTGAGATATTAAGGTTCGAGATATCAAGAGGATTTTAGCCTAAACTAGTACGTTATGTCCATGGGACCGCTAAAAAAGTTCGAGATATCAAGTATTCGAGGTATCGAGAGTCGACTGTACTACTACTACTACTACTACTACTACTACTACTACTACTACTACTACTACTACTACTAATACTACTACTATTACTACCACTACTGATTTTACTAAATTTTAAATATCGAACCAAAATATTGGTGTAATCAAGAAAACATATTAAAATGGTTTAAAAAAAAAGTTAAAATTAACTTAAATTAATAACAAAACTTAACAAAACAATTATATCATTTATATTATTAACAAAACAATTATATTATTTACATTCATAAAAAAATAGCTATGTTTTGATGCTAGGTTGTGGTGGGCAACAAATATTGATGATGATGATGATGATGATGATGATGATAATGATAATGATTATGATGATGATGATATTGATAAGATGATCATCATCTTCATTATCATTTTCATCATCATCATTATCATCATTCCCTTCATCATCATTCCCTTCATCATCATCATCATCATCATCATCATCATCATCATCATCATCATCATCATCATCATCATCATCATCATCATCATCATCATCATCATCATTATCATCGTCATCATCATCATCATCATCATCATCATTCCCTTCCTCATCATTATCATCATCATCATTATCATCATCATTGTTATCATCATCATCATCATCATCATTATTATCATCATCATCCATTTTTTGTATAAACTGCATGAAATAAAAATAGTTTATACAGTTGTTTTTTTTTTGTTTTTGTTTTTAGATTTTGGTTTGTTTGATTCTCTGAAAAGTTTTAGCACAGAATTTTCTTCTTCTGCATATAAATGGGATGTTATTAATATAATGTATTACCTCACAGATACTGAAATGAGTTCAGGTTTTACTGTAAGTTAGTTGTGTTTTAATACATATTAAATTAAATATTGTGAATGTTTTTTTTTATGCAAAACAGTATTTTTAAGTGTTTTGTTTTGGTATGACTTGAAATATTTATTATAAAGTTTAAATGTGGATTCTAACCACATTAAAACTTAATCATAAAACAATATATATAATATGTGTAATTTGTGAATGTATATATCATCATCATGATGATGATGATAATGATGATGATGATGATGATGATGATGATGATGATGATGATGATGATGATGATGATAATGATGAAGGGAATGATGATGATGATGATGATATATATATATATATATATATATATATATATATATATATATATATATATATATATATATATATATATATATATATATATATATATATATATATATATATATATATATATATATATATATATTTATATATATATATATATATATTAGGGTGTCCTAACCACCCTCTTATATTCTAAAAAGGATTCATGTTCATATTCTTAAAACTTTCTATTGCTTCTCACAAGCAACTTAGTTAAATTTTTTCAAAATTTTATTGGATTTAGGGGGAGCACAAGATCCTTAAACACTTACCAGGTTCCTAATATTACAAAAAAAAAAGTTTTTCAAATATTGGGTCTCAAAAGAAACGAAATTATATAAAAATTTCAAAAATAATTTTTATTTAAGATTTTTTTAGGAATTATTATCAAAAAAATTTCTTTTATTTTTAGTTATAAAACTTTTTTTCTGCAATAAACTTTAAAATAATTATTTAAAAAAAAAATGAACCAACATGAAATACTTTTCAAAAACTTTTTTTTTCATAATATTAGGGATGTGGTAAGTGTTCAAGGGACTTGTGTTCCCAATGAAATTTTGAAAAAATTTAACAGAATTGCTTGTGAGAACCAATAGCATACTTTATGAATATGAACAGATCTTTTTTAGAATATAAAGGGCGGCTGGGACATCCTTATGTTTATATATATATATATATATATATATATATATATATATATATATATATATATATATATATATATATATATATATATATATATATATATATATATATATATATATACATATATATATATATATATATATATATATATATATATATATATATATATATATCTTGTATATATTGTTTTCAGTTTGATCTTCAAACAGTAAATATATTTTCAAGATTTGATGATCTTTGCATTTACCAAGGTAATTTAAACTTAATTCTTTACTCTGTTAACCAAACATTTTTTTGACTTTCATTGATCAATATTTCATTATTTCTATATTTTTTTTATTTCTATATTTTCTATATTTGCCCATTGTCCTTTCTATAAGTTTTAGTTTATTTTGAATTTTAAATGCACAACCTTTTTAAATCTTTAAATTCCTTGGAAATTATTATTTTCAGTTGTAATTGCTTTACTTAACTTCTTATTAACTTTCATTCTACAAACTATTTTGGTTCTTTTCTCAATATTGTTATTTCTTGAAAAAACATGTTTTTAGTAAATAGATTGCTTTTTTTTTTTTTTTTTTTTTTTATAAAACCAATATTAAATTATCAAACATTATTTCTTCATATCAACTCCATTTGTCATCTTTCTCTCTTACTTTTCTCTCTGTCATCTTTCTCTTGATATTTTACGCTGATCTTGATATATCCTATAGTTCCTGATGTTTTATTTTATGTTTCCTGATGTTTAATATTGTGTCCTGCCTAGGTTGATAAACACTAGACTATACCCACCAGTTAGTGACTATAGTCACCATAGCTCATGCCTCCCTATGCAATCCTTCTTTTATTGAGTGAAAATCTTAGTTTAATGGTTGTGAACCAGCTGGTAGTAAGGTTATCTGAATTCTGTCATAGTTTGTAGAGAAGCTGACCCCATCAACATCTGCAAAATGTCAGAGTATTAAAAGTTTCAGGTTAGGCATGGGTAGCGTCCCTTTTAGTGCTTTTGGTTTGCATTGGTGAGGCAACATAAGAATCCATTTGTTAAAAATTTTGGTTGATTGATAGGAATAAGGCAATGGCATTAATTATTGTCCTTTGATTTGAAAAGACTCAAATAGTCACATGTTTGGCCTGGGCATATACTTAAAAAATGGATGAATGAAGGTATTGTTTAACACCAAAATGTGGTAAAGATTTCAGAGGTTAATAAAAATTTCACTTTTAGTAACCTCTGGAATGCTTGCCTGATTGAGCCCTGCTATGAAGTAAAAACTCAATATGAGTTTTTAATTTATAGCAGCTCTGCAAACTCATTTGTTTAATCATATATTATGAAGAAAAAAATATATAAAAATTTCATGTTTTTCATTCCTTTTCATCTCAACTCACTAAACATTTTTTTACTACTTAATACCATACCCTTTTTTTTTATTTTATTTTTAGTCCTACTTTCAATAATCAATATTTTTTTATTTTTTATTCATTTTTAAAAAACATTAAAAAGTAATTTTAGTTTTTATTTTTAGTTTGCAAAGAAGAATATACATTTAACGCAGCATTAAATCAATGTGAAGGTAAACTATTTTTATGATCGTTTTTAAAACAATCACTAATATGTCTTTTAAACATATTGATGGATGACAATGGTCATCTATCTTATGTTCATCAAATAAAAAATATAATAATACTGTACAATAAAATTTCCTGTTTTAAATACATACTATTAAAATTTTATGCAATTTATGTATATAGTCCATAATGTTGTATGATTGAACAAGCTGATTCTTTAGTTTACTGTAGTTTGCTGACTTTGTACTTTCAAGAAAATCAACCAGAGCATAAGCACTTAAAAGAATACAGCAGATTTGATTCAAGATTTCAGCTTAATCTACATTGATTATGCAGTAGAATCCCATTATCTTGAACCCTGGATAAGTCGGACTTTTACTAAGTTAGACAAGTTTTCAATTCCCCTTGAATTCTCTATACATACCAAAAGCTTTGCTTAATTTGGACAATCGCTATGTCAGAAAAAGTATATATACTTATTCAGAGTCTGAGTTAACAGGATTCTACTGTACGTATTTGAGGTCTTTTAAGTCTCGTTGATTAGTTTTTCTCTAAAGATAAACTTGATAATGTACTGATAAAAATAACTTGCTAATGATAGTAATAACCTTTGTGTTGCTTTAAAGCCACTCAAAGTAGTAATCAAAACCACTCAAACTCATTCAAAGTAGCAATAAAAACCACTCAAACAAAAGCCACTAGCACTTGATGCACTTCTCAAACAAAATGTTTGATATAGATTTTTTGTATTTTTTTTTTCTTCCTTTTTTGATCATTAAGATGAACATATTTATCATTTTTATTTAAAAGGCTCATAAAACTGCAGTTAAATTTATAAATTTTCTGAATTTGTTACTTTATGAGACTTATAGCATCATATAAGTAAAAAAATTTAAACCGTGCTATAATGGAGTTTTTTTTTTTAAGAAAATACTTGCTTGATTAAAAATTGTCAATATCAATGTAATGTGGTATCAGGCAATGCAGTATGCTTGTGCCCAACTGGATATAGCTTGAGTTCAGATAACATAACATGTTTTCAAGGTAGGCTTATGTTGCATTTTTCTACTCTTTTCTATTTTAAAGGTTAGTCTTTTTTATAATATTGAAAGGTAATGATGATTTTCCATAACAGAGCTTAGCATAAATCATAAGAGATTTTTTTTTGTTATCTTAATTATAGTTGTAAATTTTTATTGTTGTTAATAAGTTTAGCATTGTCAATATATTTAAATTTTAACTAAATTAAAGATCCGTGTGCTGTTAAATACTGTGAATATTATTGCAATGCGGTGTCAGGCAATGCAGTATGCTCATGTCCAGCTGGATACATTTTGCATTCTGATAGTACAAATTGTCTGCAAGGTATAATTTTTTATTATTTAATCTTTTTAATTTAAAATGTAATTTTGAAAATTAATTTTTTGAGAATGTGTAACAACAATTGTTATAATTACCACCACAGTAATTATAATTAAAAATGTTACTTCCTTTTTTAAATTTTATTTCTACCATATAAATCTGAAACAAAAAATTTGACTAAAAAAATTTTTGCCCTGAGAAACAAGTTAGTTAGAACTATCTGAGACATGATGGATTTGTTCAAACTTCATTAGCTCAGAGAATCCAAAAGTAATATGCAATGATGATTGTTTCATACTAGCTGTCCGGACCCGTAAAATACGGGTCTTGGTAAATCTATTTCACACCGACCTTTTCTATACTTATTCCTTACTTCAATATTTTTTAGTTAGCGGCAGAAAAATAACTATATCCATATACAAAAACTATAGTTATTGTTTACTTTTTAAAGCTTTGAAAAAAAAGTTTAACTTTAAAAATCTTCAAACATTTCGGTAGCTGTTGCAAGAATCGCTTTTTATCAATTAATTAGATAATAAGTAGCTGTCTAAATAATTTTTAGAATACCCGCTTGAAATAAGTCTATTCCACTCCAATAATTTTAATAATTTCGCTTTATTTCAATAAGTTTTAAAAAAGAGCATAATATAAAAAAATTTGTTTTGAGTTAATGATTTATGTTTAATACTTTATAACTTCTACAAAAAAAAGCAGGAAGGAGCTTAATTATTTTTTTCTATATTAAGTTTTTATTAATTTCTTTTTTCAGACCATCCGCAGCTTATTAGGTCTCTTGCCCTGTTAATTTTGAAGAAAGTTAAAGTTGGCATATAAAATCTTTTTTCTATAAAAAAGAAAGTTGTCTCTTTAATGCATGTTAAACACGCAAGCTAATTACTTAAGCACATTAACAATGTAAGTTGTTTATCATAAACAATAATTAATTAATTATAAGCACATAACCTTTATGTGCTTATAATTAATTTATTTTTATCTCTATCATGACATATGTGCAAAAAAATTCCAATGGTGTTTTCATGTTTTTAGAAATTTTTAAAAAATTCTCTTCCTTTCATTTGTTATAGTATATAATGTTTTTATATATGTTATGCATATAATATCCATAGTATTTTTAAAATGTTTAATTTTTTATTCTAGAAAATTAAGAAAAAACTAAAAAAAAAAATTAAGTTTATAAGCGAAAAGATTTTAAGCATCACAAATAGCACTTCAACCGTTTTAAAGTGGTTGCTAATTAGCATGGTTTATCATCTTTTAAAACTGTTTATAAACCAAAGATTTATTAAACTTTATAAAACATTTATAGCATATAAAAGCTATAAATCAAAATTAAGAAGATATTAAGGAGATATTGCCCAAAATCAAATTTTCAAGTAAAAGTGTAAAATCTGTAAAATTTGATATAATTTATTTAACTTGAAGTTTACAGGTTATTTGCATAGGCTTTTGTTCACATAGAATAAAAGATAAAATACAAATCATTTCAGATAGTGGTTTTAAAAAAATGCCTAATAGCTTTGTAAAAAAAAGATATTTTTATTTACATATTTATTAACAAATTAACAAAACATAAAAATTTTAAATAGTTTTCGATTGTATGTCTATATTAAACAAACACGTCATCTGATTAATCTAAAAAAATAATCAAATTAAATAAAGGAAAAAGTACATCACATTTATTAACTGCTAATCAATTTATTTATACACAATAGCATAACAAAGTATTTGAAAAAAAGTTTTATTTACAAAAAATATAACTACATCTGCATCATCAATTAACAATTGGTAGATTAACCAATTACAAAAATACTAATTAAGGTCAACTTTAGCTTCAATAAAATTAACATCCTGTGATACAATTTCAATAACCTATAAAACAGAACATGTTTTATTAAGTAAAACATGAAAAAATTAAACTTACAAAACTTTAGAACAGATTAAAATTAAAAAATTACATGCTATTTACAAATAAAAGTTCAATAATTATTTCATTTATGATAATGATAATAAAAGACTCAAAGATATTTCAGAAATTTATAAAAGTAAAATAGGAGAAAAATTTCGGATAGTGGTTTTAAAAGTACAAAAAACTAACAGTGTGTATATCTGTGTATCATATCTACAGCGTGTACATTTATACATCATTTCAACAATGATTTGTGCCTTATCAGTTAAAAGCGTCCGAGTCCTTTTAATATTATACAGAGTATAATACTATTTTGATAGTAAATTCTTTCTATTCTATTCTAAAAAATTTCTAAATTCTTTCATTGTTGCGCACTTGTTTCAGAATGATTAACGGGGGTGTGGAAAAATAGCTGTAAAACTTTAAATTTCCTTATTACCTTAATATTATGTATTTTTTAATTCTTTTCAAAATTATAATTTTAATAAAACAGTTTATTTTAAATATAAAGTTAGAATTTTGAATTATGTTCTTAATAAAAACATGTTTTTTAAACCCCCTTATTGTTTAAAAAAAGTGAAGGTCGCTGCGTGGAAACTTCAAATCATCAGCTTCCTTTTTTTTTAATATTTTTCATTTAAAATGCAAAACAAAACAACTTTCTTTCTTTCAAAAAAAATTTTTCTCTTCAAAAGTGTTTTACTTTGTATTTTAAAAAAATCAAAAAAGATTAAATTAAAAAAGAAAAAAAAAAGCTTATGGTAGGAATCAAACCTGGACTCTCCTGCCTCAGAGCGTTGCATGCTAACCACACCGCTACGCAGACTTATTGTCTAACGTAAATTTTAAAAGTATATAACATATTAAAGACTTTATCAAACAGAATTAAGTGCTACAGATCAAATCTTAAGGAGATGTTGCCACAATGTTGCCGCAATTTAATTTTCAAGTGAAAGTAAAACTGAAAAACTTGATATATGTTTTAATATGTTTTTAACATTACATAATTTAAAGAAAGTTAGATACTTGCGTAAGTTAGATATTGTATAAGTTAGATATAGATATTGTTGACTTTTTTTATATAAAAAAGTGTTGCTACTCTTTCTCGCTATTACCTCAATTGCAATGGCTGCCAAGAGTATTGTGTCAAACACTCTCCAATGAGCATTGACATGTTTCCTATTATATTATAATATGATTTATAACTGTAATATCTTGCTAAATAATAATACTATGCAATCTATGCTAATATTTAAATTACACTAATACTGCTAAAAAATATATACAAATTGCGAAAAAACAACCTCTTCAAATATATTATGTTAATTTTGATAATATAGTTAAGAAGCAGTGGTGCTATGACTTGTGATTAACTTGTTATTCTTGTGACAAACCTTGTGACTTGTGATTAACTTGTGATTAATCTTAATGACAAACCTTTGATTATTTATATTTAAATTCTGCAACTTGTAAAATAAATCTGCAGCCTTAAAACCAATGAATGAAAGTCAAGACCTTGCAAAGTAAATACAGTTAATTGTGATTTTCACATTTGATAATCAAACAGGACTAGTGAAACATTATAACTTTGTTGTTTTTTTATATAAGCATTTAGCTTTTTTTTTTTTGTTTTACAAAAAAAGAAGCTAAATGTTTATATAAATACAGCCTTTTTCTAAATACAACCTTTTGCTGTCAAAAAGAAAAAAATATAAGAAAAAAGTATTTTATATAACATTTAAGTCTTACATTTTGCATCGTTTTTAATTAAAACTACAAATTATTGGAGCTAAAATGAAATTTATAAATTTTAACTTTTTTTATATAATTTTTTAACTTTTAAAATATGGAAATTAGTTTTTTATTTCTAATGTAAATGTTTAGAAGATTCCTGAATAATAATTCCTAAATAATAATTTTTTTATGCATACATTTATGCATAATGGAAATTATATTGTAAAACAAAGCTAAAATTATATTACAAAAATTTAAATTAAATTTAAATAAAATATATAGAGGTATTTTATTTTTATTTTGAAAATTATTAAAAATATTAGCTATTATATTTTGTTAATATAATGAAACTTCAAAGTAATTTACTGATAATATATTTTTAGCAATTTTTTTTTAGTTCCTTCTGCAGTAACTTCTACATCATTTACAATTGTCATGCCAAACTTTTTAAACAAAAGTCCCATTGTGTAAGTTTTTGTTTGTTTATCTTATTATTTTTTTGTTATCAAGTTTAGTAGATTTGTTACTTAAAAAAAATATGGAAAATGTGAAGTTTCTTACCTAATAAAACTTTTGTCTTTTAATAGGTAAGAAACTTTTGTCATCATTCTTGATTAATGATGATGATGACAATGATGATGATGATAATGATGATAATGATTATGATGATGATGGTGATGATGATGATGATGATGATGATGATGATGATGATGATGATGATGTTAATGATGATGATGATAATGATGATGATGATAATGATGATGATGATGATAATAATAATGATGATGATGATGATAATGATTATGATGGTGGTGATGATGATGATGATGATGATGATGATGATGATGATGATGATGATGATGATGATGATGATGATGACAATGATGATAATGATTATGATGATGATGATAATGATGATAATGATGATGATGATGATAATGATGATGATGATGATGATGATGATGATGATGATGATGATGATAATGATGATGATGATGATGATGATGATGATGATGATGATGATGATAGTGGTGGTGGTGGTGATGGTGATGGTGGTGGTTGTGTCTTCAAACAACTATTTGTGTTTAAATATTTAGGGAATTATCTCTATTTAATTTTGTAATATCTATAATAAAATTGCTTATCAAAAAGATTTGTTCTTTTTACCAAAAGTTTTTAAAAATAAAGGGTTTGGTAAAAATAGTTAAATTCGTAAAATCCATTTTAGAAATTCCTGAAATCCATTTTAGAAATTCACGAAATCTATGTTAGAAATAAATACAACCTATTATGGTAATGATGATAAATAGGAACTAAAATAAACAATTATTCAAATTTATTGATCATTTAAAATAATTTGTTTTAGAACTTATTATGTCATATTGGTAAAGTTAAAATCGACTATTCTTCCAACAAGAACACCAAATTCATACACATGGAATGAAATTAATAATCACACAGATAATATATATTTAGTAGGATTACTTAATGCATACAATAGCATGATTACAAATTTTATTGTTGGAGAAGGGTCTAATGGTAGTTATTTTATTAACTATTTAATTTTTTTTTCTTTTGTCTCATTTTTTATATATAAACCCTTATTTTTTATATATATTTTTTGTTTTATGTTTGTGCATTCTTTGAAAAGTATGATAAATGTTTAAATGTAATAAACATTCATCATACAAAATTAAAAATTGTGAAAATGAAATCAAGAGGGATTCAATATGTTGGTTCTATTTTAGCAGCTTCAAAAATTTAAAACACGTAAAAATATATAATAAACAAACAAAAAAAAAGCAACAAGAGTCAATAAGACATTAAAAAAATGTTAAATATAAAAGTATTTGATATTATAATCAACATTAAAAACAATTGAAAGGAAAATGGAGTAGTGATAATCTTAAATATATTTTTACTTGCTAATATACTGTAACTTTTGACCATAACTAGTAATAAAGATCCATTAGCTTCTAAATAAATTATCAGTTATTTTAATTGTTTGTGATTTTTTTTATTCTTATATGTATTCATATTGTTTCATTATCATTCATATTGTTCATGTATTCATAAATGTTTTTCGAAGCACTCCTAATTTTACTTTTTTATATTTTTTTGTTTATATGATTTCTATTTTATAAATTTTTAAGTTTTTTAAATTTATGATTATGTGTGCTTAATTTTAAACTTTAATAGATCTTATAATAAAAAATATAACTCTCTTTATTTCAGCTAACCCTCCTCTTGACAATGGAGCAGCCTATACCACATTTGTGAGAGGTGTTGCTTTGGATAATACTACATTTACATCATCATACAGTTCGATTGTGATCACTAAAGATGTTACAACAACTACATCTCCATCTACTACAACAACTACATCTTCATCTACTACAACAACACAATATCCAACTACATCAACACAACATCCTACTACTACACAATCAATAACTACAACAAGTAAAGTATTTGTTTTATTATGTTCAATTTTAATAAGTTAAATTTTCAATAGAAATTTTCAAAAAGTATTATTATTAGGTTATTAACATTTTGATGCATGAATCAATATTTAGCCAGAGTGCAATATCCTGTAGTCTTTACTGTAGCCTCTGTGAAAACTCTAATTAAAATTTCAAATTCAATAATTTTATTGTGTTTTTGACTGTGCATATTTATATATTATATTCGATTATATATAATCAGCAAAATCAGCTTGCCAAGAATGTCGACAATAATTTAAAAGTGTTGTGAGTAGAATGTGGTAGAATGTTTGCTTAACTAAGGCTTATTTGAATTAGTTTGTCACAATTATGCTTGCTTATAAGTCAGTTTTAAAGTAAATAATTATGTGCACTCAGATCTAAAAAAATAAATACCTTTTGTAATTTTTATGTAATATAAGTTAGAAAAACAATTTTTTTAAAAATTTCTATTTTTAGCTTTTTTTGTTCTTCACATAAATGTTTAAATTCAACTGTTTAAAATGTGATATTTAGATCCAAATGATTGTAGTGTTTGTAATATGACTAACAGTAAATGCATTAAATCAAATGGAAGAGTTGACTGCGCTTGCAATAATGGCTTTTTGTTTGATAATATTAAAAGACTATGCGTTGGTAACAATTTTTTTATATATTGCGTTTTGCTAATGAACATGTGATTATTTTTGTTTTGTCTCTAATTAAGCAATAATTGTTGTCTTTATAAGACAGTTTTATATTTTAATTAATTCAAATGTAACTAACAAAACATTGTTACTAATTAGGATACTAGTAAATATATGATGTCATGTTGCATATGAAATATTTTTTTATAAAATCAATATACAGTTAAAAATTAAAAGAATGAAAAAAGTGAATAAATAAAATGGTAATCAACATGGCTTTCTAGCAGTGAGTTAACATATTAAATAAATGTTGAAAAAAATCTGTTTTTAAAAACATTTTGTAAAAAAGATCACTTTGAATTAGATTCTGATAACTAAACAGTTGTGTAAATTACAGATGTTTGGTAGCTATGGTTACTTTAACTGCAGTTATTGATTAGAGTTAATCATTAAATTTAATTTATCAACTCAAGTATTTTAATCATATTGTAATTTTAATGGTTTTAATTAAAAATCGTTTGTTATTAGATATTGATGAGTGTGCTGTTGACAATAAATGTAGCTGGCCTTATGGTGCTTGTAATAATACCTATGGAAGTTTTATTTGTTATTGTAAAGGAGATTGGATACTTAGTAGCACAAATAATAGCTGCATTGGTAACATTTTTAAATTTATAAATATACTTAATGAGAGTATTTATTTATATTAGAAATATTTTACATTTATCAAATTTATTTAAATTTATATTATTTTTTATATTTTAATACTATTTTTTAAACTTTTTTTATAAATATATGTTTTCAAAAATTTTTGTTTTTGCATTTTACTCTATTTAAAAAATTTATTATTTTAGGTCCTCCAGCAATTGCAGTTACTTCCCAGTCTTTTCAAATTGTGGTTAAATCATTTTTAACTGTTCAAGTTATTACGTAAATTTTTTTTTTAATGTTACTTTTGAAGCATTTTTTGTTGTTAATACTCAGAAAGAATTAAAATGTGATTCTAGTTATATATATAAACATACATATATATTGACATCAACAATAGAGTAGAATAGGGAGAAAAAGGTCCAAAAAAAATAATTTCATCTTGCTCTTGAATCTTTTCAATCGATTGTATTAAAATAAACAGTTGAGATATCTTTAAGTCTAAATTAAAATTTAGTTTTATATTACAAAATTGTAAACAGTTTTATTTATTTACAATTTTCTAATACAAAATAAAATAAAAATAATATAAAAATAATTTTTTTTTATTTTGTTTAAAGCACCTCAATAAATTTATAAAACCTCTTTATCCTGATAATGATGTGGATGATGATGATTTTGAAAATTTTAGTTCTTTTTTTTATAGATATATTGAGGTTATTATTCGAAAACAAACTGATTTTACCATTCCTACAAAACCTCCAAGCCAATATACAAAGGAGGATATTGATAATCATGTAGATGGCTGGTATCGTTTTGCAAGCACCACAGTTACAGCTACTCAAATATCTTCTATTACTTTATCTTCTAAATATGGAAATTCTATTATGGTTAATTCTGGTAATTCAAAATTTAATCGCAAACGAAGGAGTTTAGATGGTTAGTTTCATATATTATTAAATAAATGTCAAAAAATTCTTGTATTTTAGATGGTTTTTAAATTTTTTTTACCTTTTTTCAGTGTTTTTCAATTACATCATTATTAAAAACAGTTTTTTTTAATAATCATATTTGCTGAAGAGCTTTCCAATCCAAACACACTTTTTATAATACAAAATTTTATCTTACTTTATAATATAATTTACATTATATTATATAGTGTGTATATATATACAGGGGTGGGACCGCAAAATGTGAACACTTTTCTGATTGTAATAATTAATTTTCTGTTAAATATGAACTATTTTAAATGTTCAATTTTTGTTTTTTTACATATTATATTTTACTTTGTTTACATATTCATTAGTACTTTGTCTTTCGTTTTTTATCAAATAAACTCAACTACATCTAACGAGAAAATAGTTATAATAAAACAAAAACGTTCACATTTTGCGGTCCCACCCCTGTATAGTGTATATATATATATATATATATATATATATATATATATATATATATATATATATATATATATATATATACATATATATATATATATATATATATATATATATATATATATATATATATATATATATATATATGTATGTATGTATGTATGTATGTATGTATGTATGTATGTATGTATGTATGTATGTATGTATGTATGTATGTATGTATATATGTATGTATGTATGTATGTATGTATGTATATATATATATATATATATATATATATATAAATATATATATATATATATTTATATATATAAATATATATATAGTCACAAAGTTTTTCCCATAAACTGTTGTTTTAAAGAGCGCGTTAATAAGCCTGACCAGAAAATGTTGAAAAACTTCAAAAATAAAAATTTTTTTAAATGATAGACTGTCTGGCCAAACCAAACCTTCAGTCGATGTAGCAGCACTCTGTTGCGAGTCAGGCTATTTGTCAGTCAATGTAGCAGCACTCCGTTGCAAATCAAGCTATTTGGCAGTCGATGTAGCAGCACTCCTTTGTGAGTCAGGCTATTTGTCAGTCAGCACTCCGTTGTGAGTCAGGCTATAAGATAGTCGATGTAGTAACACTCCCTTGTAGCAGCAGGCTATAAGATAGTTGATGTAGCAACACTTACTCATGTTTTAAAAATGTTTTTTAATAAAGCAAAAACAAAAACACCACTAATTAAAAAAAACTTTCTAGTCATTATTGTTGCGGTTTTTTTAAAAGACAATAAAATTTAATGTACTTCCGCATTAATTTAATTGCTTTGACATTTCGACGACAATAAAATGCAGCTTAAGAGACGAGGTAAAAAAACTGTAGTCGAAAGAGACTTTTTTTACCATAAAAGTCTCTTTCGACTACACTATAAGGATATTAAAAATATATAATATATATATATATATATATATATATATATATATATATATATATATATATATATATATATATATATTATATTTTTTAATTATAGATTCTGGTTTTGTTCTGGATGATGGAACGCTGTTCTCAGTCTTTATAATTGCTAGCACTGAAAATAGTACTCTGACTTCACCTTACTATCCTGTTGTGCTTACAGTTGATCCTGATTGTAAGTTTTTTTCAGTTTTTGTTTTATTATTTAGGATTTGTTTTTGAGAAAGTATTTTAAAATAATTTTGAATTATCTGGTTTGATGGTAAACTTTTTTGCTTTAATGTTTATTTGTCTGGTTAATTATGTTATATTAAAAAAAAAAACAATAACAAAAAAAATTAATTACCCTTTATTTAGGCGTAGTGAGTTTTTCTACAAATATTTGAATCAAAGTTACAGATTTTAAGTATATTTAAACATAACAGATTCTCTCTCTTTAAGTCTGGTGTCTCCCTTTTTCTCTTTCTATATATACACTCACAAATATATTTGTATAGTTAGCTTTGCATAAAACATCATTGTGATATCATACTAAAATGGTCAATATTTTGTAGTGAGCTGTAGAAAAATATACATATAGAAAAACTATAACTATAAAAAACTATTGTTTCCTTAAAGTAATGAAAAATAAAAATTTATATTATAATTAACCTTTATAAACATTAATTGTTACGGTAACTGTTGCGTAAATGGCCAATTGGATATTAATACTTGTCTATATACCAGCTTGAAACGTGACCATCAGTATAAAGAGTTTCTCATGACCGTAAAAACACGGGTCTTTGTAAGTCTATTCCACACTGACCTTTTCTATACTTTTTATATGCATATCCTAGCTTTACAGACCAGTAAAATACCAGTCTTTACCAAAGCCATCATTTTTGTACTAATTTATTCCACATAGATCACTTCTTACTCACTTCAATATTATTTAGTAAAATAAAATAACTTTCTAAATTAATTGCTTTAAGCGCGAGTCCAGACAAAAAGTCAAAAAAAAAAAGTTAACATGCGCAACGTTTTTTTTTAACTTTTTGTCTGGATTTTATAAGAGATTTATAAAATAGTTTGTTTTATTCATAAACGCAGAAACTCTATTCCACATTGAATGTGTCTGTATTTCTCTTTTTAATATTTTTAGTGAATATGAAAGTTCACATACGCACCTTACTTATTACAAACAATAAATTAATTAAAGCACATAAACTTTGTTTGCTTATAATTAGTTTATTTTTATCTATATCATGATATATGTGCAAAAATATTTCAATGGTGTTTTCATGTTTTTAAAAGATTTAAAAAGATTTTTAAAATTCCCTTCCTTTCGTTTGTTATAGAATGTAATTTAAAAATGTCCATAGTATTTTTAAAATGTCTTATTTTTTATTCGAGAAAAACTAAAAAAAAAAAGCAAGCCACACTAACAGCGTGTATATCTGTGTATCATATCTACTGTGTGTATTTATACATCATAAACATTTTTCTTATAAAGCGTTTTATTTTGATTTATTTATGATTTTATTTTTTTTTTAAATCTTGAACACTATTTAATGTAGAATGGCAAGATTTGCTTTTTCTTCATAAACACTTATAGAACTTTAAAAAAGTTCAATTTCCGGCATATCCAGCAAAAATATCCGGTACAATTCTAGTTTTATTAAGTGTTTGTGCTCTATTGATCTTTAATTGGTTTAATATTAGTTTTTTGTTTGCTTTTATATACGTGAGCAAAACTTTCAGTACAAAAATGTTATTAAAAATTATGAGTTTTTAAGTGGATATCAAATCAATAATTCATAAATTAATTGCGTATTTAAATTGTTTTTTAACAAACTTTTTTGTATTCTTATATTTAAAATTGAAGCTGTTATTGATTTAACTTTTTTTCTTTTTCTTGCTTGCTTACACTCAGAGTTTAACCAAAGATTTTTTAAATAGTTTTATCTACAAATGATATGTTCAAATATTCATGTATTGATTATATAATTTATTCAATTTATGTTTATGATTGATGTGTACCATTCAATTAGTTTTGTTTGCTAAATTGAAATTTCAGCTTACCACATGGCGAGCATGTTTTTTTAGCTCCAAATAGTAAATGAGTTATGTCTAAAACTTTGTTGTCATCACGGCAATTGTAATTATTAAATCTCAAATATTATTTATTTCATTTGCAGGTTTTTAAAAAGTTGACCCCTAAACCATTTTGCTTAAAAAAGTAGTTCTCTAAAATAATAAAAAAAACTCATTAAATTGGTTTAGATCCAAATACGCATTTTTTAAATTAGATTTGGATTTTTTAATTATTTTTATAATAATTAAATTATAAATCTTATTAAATAATTTTCTTATATTAGATTTAGATTTTTTAACAAGATTATATGTAATAATTTCATCGTTACATTTAATCTTGGTAAAGTTTAAATCACTGAAGATTAGTAACATCAAAAATAATGCAAATGTATTTATATTAGGCAATATGTAGTGTCATTTTTGGCACAATATATTGAACTAGTAATTATATCATTAGGTTTTGTCAGATAATCTAAAGTCTCAAAAGATGCATGCAACTTATTTTTCTATTCTGATCTACAAACACATAATTAAAAATATAAAACTCGTAAATGCCCATAAGCCCATTAAGTAACCATCTTTTTTTAGTATACTCATTTATTTTTACTATACTTATTGAGTTTGTTTTAAATGAACATATAATATTTTAAAACTAAAATTGCATTCAAAAAACTTTGAAATAAAAATCTTGACTTTTTGAAATTTTTTTTCGATGTATCTTTAGTTTTCTTTTTCTTTTAAATTTTTTGTTATTCTTATTAATGTAAACATGTGTAATGGGCTTAATTAGCTATATAAATAACATTAAAGTTTTTTTTTCTAATTTCTATACTTTAAGTTGATTAAAAGATTAAAGAAATAATAAAAGGCTTTAGTGCAATTATATTTTTTAAAACTAAATATAATTAAGCCTTAAAAGCCTTAAAATTTTTAAACTAAATATAATTAAGCCTTAAAAGTATTAGTTATTAAAATCAAAGCGAAGATGGAAATTCAAGATAATTCAACATTATTATAAATGTTAAATGACTACATAAACATAACAATATTGTTAATAGAAAAGAAAAAGAAAACATTTTTATTAATTATATTAACAAATGTTGAGCAAATCGTAGCATTATTTTAGAATTATTTGTTATATTTAGCATTATGTGCTTCTATATCTTGCTTTAAATACAAAAATCAAATATGCAGTTTGGTCAACTCCACATCAGCAAAATGCTTTTGCCAAAATGGGTTCATTACTTTTGATGATTATTTAACATGTGAAGGTGAATAATTGCATTTTTTGTATTTAATATTATGTACATTATAAATATTATTTTAAACAAATATTAAAAAACTATTTTTAAAATGAAATTGCATTTTAAGATATTGATGAATGTTCTGCAGTAGCAAATGCTTGTAGTTTTGAAAATAGCCTGTGCACAAATGTACCAGGCAGTTATAGTTGCTCATGCAAAAGTGGATATGCGTTAAGTAACAATCGTTGTAAAGGTAGGCATTATTTAAAATGTTTTTTTTTTTTTTATATAAAAAATAATTTTAAAATAGTTTTTTTATGGAAAATAGTTTTAAAATAGTTTTTTTTTTTTAATGTAAAATAATTTTTTCTAAAAATATTTTTAGATATAAATGAATGTAATTTATTATGTAAATCTCCAAATTCTACATGCACCAATAGAATAGGATCATATGAGTGTCGCTGTGTTGCAGGCTCTTTTTATAATGCAACATTTGACTCATGTCAAGGTTTATTTGAATATTTATACTTTTTACTTTTATTTACTATTTTTAATGCTCTTTATTTGCATTTTTTAACAATTAGAATAAAAACTTCTTTGTTATTAACTTTCATTCAGTTGCTTATTCCCTTTTAAAGAATTTTTAAGGTCTTAGTAAAAACAACTTAATCCAATTATAATTATGTTTACATTGATAGAATAAAAACATTTCATTATTAGAATAAGTTCTAAGCAATACTCCATTTAATCTAGTGGACCCCTGACTCTATATTCATTTATTTATCATGTCTTTATATATGTCTATATCCTGTTGTTTTTTTTAATAAAAATTTTAAATATATTGATAAAGCTGTCACTTGTTTTTATTTTCACATTTTTTAAAAATTATTTTTATTAATAATATTTAAAAAATTTTTTTAAATTATTTTAGATTTGGACGAGTGTAGGATGGGCACAGCATTGTGTGACACAGTCAGAGGAACATGTCAAAATCAAAATATATTTGCAACTGGCATACCTTATAATTGCTCTTGTCCCAATGGTTGGCAATTGTCAAAAGATGGAACTAATACCTGTATTGGTAAGTTTCCATTATTATTCATTTCATTTTTCTCACTAAGCAAAAAGCTAAAATTTATTTCCAAAAAGAAATGATAATGATAAAATAATTTTTCTTATTAATTTATTGTTTGCAGATGTAAACGAGTGCTTAAACTTTTGCAACGGACCTAATGCTTTTTGTATAAATACCATTGGTTCCTTCATATGTAAATGTGCTGTTGGATTTTCATTAAACTCTTCATTTCAGTGTGAAGGTAAGTTGTAGCTTAGGTAATGTACCTTAACTTTGTAACCTAGGTTACAAGGTCCATACAAAGTTAGGTAGCTTTTTTGTTTAATTTTTTTAGTTTTTTGAAGTTAAATATTTGAGTTTAATAATCTTTTTAAAACATATTGGTGTATATTTCCAAAATTTATATTACATATTAATGGTTTAGCTGTAAATTTATGCTCTCAAATAAATTGTCCAGCAAGCTCGAATTGCACATTTATCAGTCCTGGATATTTTGGTTGTACATGTAAACCTGGTTATCTAATTAATTATATTTCAAGTTGTGAAGGTATAAGTTATATATCCTTTTTGTATTTTCTTCATTGATTGATATTGATATCTTTCAAATTTATAACATTATTTGTTTTCTAGAATAGATATAGTTAAAACACAATTTTTAAGTTTTCAGCCTTTTAAATAAGGACAGTCTTCTGTTCGTCAGATATTTAATTAAGAACATAGTTTTAAATTGAGTTTAAAAAAACTTCTTTTTCAGCCTTACAACTAAAATCATTATAAGTTGAATGAATGAGATTAATGTACACATTATGACCAAATAACAGATTTACTTAAGCGACTAAAAATTTAATAATTATTTTTTAAACTATTGTCAACTTTTTTTTTAGAAATTGATCAATGCCTAAGCAAAACACCAAGCTGTTTAAAACCTCATCAAATCTGCCAAAAAGGTGTTGATAGCCTTGGTTTTACATGTGGTTGTCGCAATGGATATGAAAACATTAGTGGTGAATGCAAAGGTATTTTTTTTTTAACTTTTTTTTTTATGATTGATGTTATTTAAAGTTTAATCAGTGACACTAAAAAAAATTTCAGTACTAAAAAAAATATCTGTACATATTTTTTTTAATTGCTTGCATTATTCAGGCTTGGTCGAGAAGCGGGAGCAATCGCTCTGGATTGCTGACTACAGATATAATATTTAGTTGCAAAAAACTGGCCAGATTTTTTAGTTGTTTTGAGAACATTTCTAAAAGCAAAAAAAAAATGTGCAAAGGATTAATTGGATCAATTTGAGACAAAAAAAAAAAAAAAAATTAGGAAAATAAAATATCTTTTAACACAAAAAAATTTTAAGCAAAATAAATTACGTTTAGAACGAATGTTTTCGAAACATTTTAATTAAACATTTTAAAACATTGCTTAATTTTTTTATAAAATTAAGCAACGTTTTTTATATAAAGTAACATCTTATGATTGTTTAAAAAAGGAACAAATGTTTATTATTTAACAGAGTCTATATAATTTTTTATTTATGTACTCTTGTCTTATTTCCAGTGCTAGATTAAGGAGGGTTAGGATTAGAGGGGGCTATAGCATCGGGCTCTGCAATGCTAGGGCTCCAAAAAAGTCAAGAAGACCTTTTTGTTTAGTTATTTTTACGCTTTGACACATAAAAGAGAATCTAAAATAAAAATAGCTCCGGCCCTAAAAAGTCTGATAAGATTCTAATAAAATTAACGCAAGTTTTAGTTTTATCTAAGCTAGATTATATTATAAAGAAAAAAGTTAATTTTTTTGATAACTATTTTATGCTTCACATAGTTTGAAAAGTTTAACATATTTGAAATAATTTTTCTTGGTAAGATGAACAAATGAAATAATTAAATCATTGAATTACTATAGAAATTAAATTAACTAGATAGAAATCAACTAAAAAGGTTAAAAATACTTTATGACGAAGAAGCGAAACTGCTTCACAATATCGCTAATGATGTTTAGTGAGTTTTTTAATTTTAATTAGTATTTAAAGCAGAAAAAAGTATAATGAATTTTTAAGAAACTGAAGCGAAAATGATTAGAGTTAGTAAACCAATATCTAAAAACTTTTCTTTATATCTAATAACTTGCTATATATATTTGTGTTCTGTTGTGACCTCAGGCATGGTGCTTGTTCATCCGCGAGTTACTTTGTATGTTTGTGTTTACTAACCAGAAACTTCTTATATGTTTATTACATAATTAGTTTTTTTAGATTTGATGATTATTAAAAACTTCATTGAAAACACAATTATTTTTGTAAGTCTTTGTTTACAAAGTAAATCATTAAAATTGCTTTAAAAGATTACATTACAATAAAATGCAGGTACACAAAATAACATTTACATAAAAAATACATACTTTATAAATAAAAAATAAGAATATACTAATAAAATCTATAATTTATAATAAACTTTCAAAATTTTGACAATTAAAAAAATATATATTATAAAACATTTATTTTTGTAAACAAATAATAATAGTTTAAAAGATTATAAGTAGGGGGGGGGTCCATAATTATCTTTTTTTAGATTTTTAATAGTTTAACCAATTTTTCTTAATTAGTTTTTCATGCTGATTCTGAAAATCATAATCACTTTTTTTTCATTTTAATTATTTAGCCTTCTACTTTGATTTTAATAAAAGTGAATATATTGACAAAATTAAAATAGATGAAATTATTATTATCATTAAAAATATGAAAAGTAGAAAAGTAGAAATCTTTTTCTGTTTAAATTATCAATAATATGCCTTATATTTTAATAATATGCCTTATATATTTATAAGTAACAAAAAAAATTAAGCATTATATATGAAAATAATTCATACAGTTTGTTGTTTACTATTGAAAATGGAAAATAACTATAAAAGTCATCATATGTGATAGAGATTGCTGCGGGAACTTTCCATGTAGAACATCTAGGTTATAAGCGTGTTCTTTGGTAGACATAAGATAAAGTTTTGTATTTTTATATCAACAATCATGTATTTAAGCAGAATAGACCTCCGCGACAATGACCTACATTGTATCCCTAAAATAAAGAACCTCATTTTTCGAAATTTTTTTTTCATTTTAACATATTTTTATCTACTTCAATAATGTCTAGTTCACAGCTAAATGGGCTGCCTTGTAACTTTAATCGAACTAAAATAGAACTCATCTTGCACACCTGATGTAAAGTATACTGCTCTTCCATTGTTATCCATTAATTTTTGTAGCTGGTTTCAACTATTTTCCGTATTTTCAACTTTTTGGACAAATAATTGGACAATATTTTTCCAAAATATTTTTAAACTACCTTCATTTTTTATATGGTTTAAATAGTTAAGTATACATCTACTGTTGAAATTAAATGGGTTTTTTCCAAAGTTTTCCAACTGCAACAACTTAATTAAAAAAGTTAATACTAATTATATTCCATCATCAACCAAACACATAATACTTTTCTCTTTTTTGAAGTCCTGAGGCTAACTTTTTCCAAAATACTGTAGCAAGAATGATACAATCATTCAACCTCTTTGAGGTATACTTATTAATTGCTTCAAGAATTTATTTTAACTAGCTATTCACTGCATTTTAGAGTAAAGTAGAAAATTTCAAAATTTGATCACCCAGTTCTTTTTTTATAAAGCTTTTTACGTAGCGGTATTCCTTTAGCCTGTTTATCTTTAGAGTTGTTAAACCTTTAGAATTTAACTGAACTTCTACTGACTGGCACTTTAAAAGAAGATTTATTCTTGACTTCATTAAAGAAAAGTGAAAAAAAAAATGAAATTTTGAATAGCCTTTTTGATAGCTTGAATAATGATTAAAAATAAATAATAAAAAAAGGAAATTAATATATTTTGAAGCAATCTGTCTTTTTGATTACTTAAAACGTTTTCTTTATTAAGAGACTTCAGATAAAACTTTTTTTTATAAAACGCAACGATTAAAAATCAAATTTATCTAATCAAAATTTGAATAGCATAAACTTGAAAGAAAAGTTGTGTAACTTTATATGCAAAGTAACTTTTGCAAAGACTTATTTTTTATATCTTTAAATTTTTAAAATAGAAGTAGAAGGTCAACCATAAAAATTTAGCAAAAACTGAATTGTTTTTTGAACTTTTCTCAAAAAATTAATTTAGTTTAACTGGTTAAACAAGAAATATAGAATTTTGGACCTTCCTCCCCCCCCTCCCTATTATAAGGCTTTGCAGATGTGGCTCCGAAAATGAGCCGTAGTATTAAAGCTCGTTTTTATAATATATTCTTAAAACAATTTATGCTAGAAATCTCAAAACATTACAAACCGTGAATAATTTATTTTCTAAAACATATCAACAGAATACTCTAGAACTTTATTTTGCTTAGTCAGCGTATTTTTTGAACCATTAGAATTAGTTTGTTCGTAGATTTGGCAGGTTTTTAGTGTTCGCAAATATTCTTTTTATTCTTCCGCACCAAGATGTTTTGAGAACATTCAAGTTTATTATGTTTCCATGTATGTCCATAAAACAAATATTTTTTGTTACATACATAAACTTAAATGTTCTCAAAACGACTAAAAAACCTGGCCAGTTTTTTGCAACTAAATATTTTTTCCATGGTCAGTATTTGAGAGCGATCGCTCTCGCTTTCCAACCAAGCCTGATTATTGATAAAAGACTCTGATAAAAATAATAGTAAAAATAAATAAAAAAATAAAAAAAAGTATATAATAATTATAATAATGTTAAATACAATATATATTATATATTAAAATAATTGCACAGGAAACATAGTATTATAGTGGTAAAATACAGTTTATATATTTTTTAGCAATCACAACAAACATTTGCAATCAAGCTTTATCAAATAATGTATCTTTGTGTCCTTCTGGTCAGTTATGTTTTGATTTAAAATCAAGTTATGAGTGTAGATGTCCATCAGGCTACATAAAGAACAGCTCAGATCAATGTGAAGGTAGTTTAAAATGATTGTGTTTAGCATTTGAATTATAAATTTTAAATTCAAGTTGAGTGAAATCTGTATAAATGCATTTGAATGTGTTTGATTGAAATGAATTAAATCTCCTATTGTTTCTAATGACAACATTATTAATAATTTATGAAATATCATCTTTGAAATATTTTTGAAATATCATCTTTGAAATGTTTGTTTTACAACTTGAGCATAAATACAAATTTATTTAAATAAATTTTTGGTCCTTTATTACAAAATTTATTGAAGAATTTTTATAAAATTAAGTTTTAAATCAATAAAATTATATTATCTCAAAGTAAAAAATTAGACTTTAATAAAAATTTAATAAATTTAGTAAGAAATTTTCAACTGTGAACTGTGGTTTTCATTTACCAACCCCAGGGTTGTAAACCCAGGGTTAATATTATTATTAATATTGCGAGTAAAAAGAATAGTTGCACTTTTGATTCAAAAAATAATAAATGTTCACAGTGAAGTATAAAAAAATTAGCTAAAGATTAATTTATGCTAATTTATGTTTTGAGTTGTTGAAAATAAAACAATTTCAAATAGGTGTTCAATTGAAATTACAAACAATTAATGGAAAATTGTAAATCTAATTTATTTGTCCTAAGTATAATACATAAATTAATAAAGTTAAATAATCTAACTGAAATTTAAAGAGACTTTATTAACCATAATATTATCGCTTTTTTATAAGATTTTGTTTGATAGACTTCAAATAAGTGTTTAACAATTTACTGCAAAATTTTGCACAAAAATGCAGATCATTATCTTATGTCCACTAGGACTCTATTGGTAAACATACATTTCTAGCCTATTTTAAACTGTATTGATATATTATTTTTCACAACTTAGACTCTACGTATGCTGGGTATTTTAAAAAAATATATAAATGTTTTTGTTTTGTAATGTTAAAGCTGCATCACTAAATACTTAAAATAAGGACATATTATATATATATATATATATATATATATATATATATATATATATATATATATATATATATATATATATATAAATAAAATTACAAATAATTTTTCTTTCATAACAATAATCTCAAAGCTATAAAGTTATCAATATAATTTTGGTTTAGATGTAAATGAATGCCTGTTAGATAAGAGCTGCACAGGAAATGCTGAATGTATAAATTATAATGGTGGGTATGATTGCGAGTGCAAACCGGGTTTTAGTGGAAAAAATGAAACTCATCCTTCTGCAAAAGTTTGCTATGGTAAAATTGTTATTTTTATTAACTTTTTTTTAACTAATAGTTGTTTATTAAGTTTTTTTCCTAACTGTTTATACCAAGCTATAATGCATTTTTTTACACTTTAGAAGATAGTGCTTGGAGCTCTTGGCAACAAGTCACCAAATGCAGTATGCCATGTCAAACTGATCAAAAACGAGGAAAGATTATATTTTCTAGGTTTTGTATACTTAATGGTCCAGGAACCTGTCCAGGAAATGCAACAAAAGAAGAATTTTGCAATTCTGATTACTGTGATAACAGTATGAATTTGTCAAATTTTTATTAAAAACTTTCAAACTTATTATTATAAGTATGTTTTTATTTTTCATACTTGTTCTTTCAGTTTATTCAAGTTTCACGTTTATTTTTTATTTCAAAAACACTTGACAACAATTTAAAAATTTGTATAAAAGTATGCTAATGGTATTGGTTTTTATCTAAAAGATTGTTATAAAAAAATGTTTTTTTTAGAAATAAAAGTTTTGAAATCGGTGCAATGTGAAAACTGGAAAAATATGGAAGATTTAATTGACCTTCCTTTTAAAGATGAAAATGAAACATGGTTTTTTGAAATTCGAAAGTGGCTTGGTTTTCACATAAACAGTATGTTTGTTTTTTTCTAAAACATTTATTTTTATGGCAACATTTACTCAATTTATATTAACCACTAATTGTTTTATTTTTCCATTGCTTTAATTTTAGCAGCTGAATGCAAAGAATTGGCAAGCATTAAGGCCTCTATCCAGGTCAAGCTTGAAAGTTTGCAAATGGAAATTATAAAGATTAAAGATATCCGTTTATTGTTAAGAAAAGTCATTGATTGCAACACTTACCTTCAAAAAATAAATGATTTGCGTCAAAAATACAAACGTGTTCAATCTAGATTGGTTATGTACACAACTGTAAAAGCAGCTTTAAAGAAATTGCAAGACAGAATGAATTTAAAACAAAATAAATGCATAAATTGTAAGTTGGAAATTTTGAATTGATTTAATTATTTCGGATTTTTATGTTACCATATCAACCATGGTATAATGAAAACATAAAGTTGATTTTTATTAATAATAATTATTAATTTTATTTTTTATTCTTTAATAATTTTTTATTCATTAATAATTTTTATAAATGATATAACTAAAATAAAATTAAATATCTTGGTTTAAAAATTAATTCAAATTTTTTCATTTTATCCCACTGTAAAGACTTAACAATGAACCTATAATCAAATGGCATGTTGGCTAAAATTTGCCATTATGTTAATCTTGAAACACACTTGAACATATACCATGCTATTTTCGGCTCACATCTAAGATATGCATCCCAAGTATGGGGGCAGTCTCATCAACAAGCTCTTATTAAGTTATACTAACTCCAACATAAGGCTTTAAAAATGAATATTAATTTTAATTCTAATGTACTCTACCTAATTTCCAAAGTGTTAAAACTATGTGACTATATTGCTATTTTTATAAATATTTATATTACTATTATTAACTACTTTTAACTATTATAACTAATATTAATATTGTTGTTATCATTATAGTAGTTATAATTGTTATTATTAGTGTATTGTTGTTATAATAATTATTATTTTTATTACTGTCATTGTTGTTGTTATATTGTTATTGTTATATTATAATATAACTTTTTATGATTACTACTATTATTGATATCTATGTTATATTTATTGTTATTATCACTATTTTTATTATTATTGAATTTGACAGGTGCTTACTTAATATTAGTACTCATTACTATTTGTAAATATCCTTGATGTAAGAACTTTTATTCAGAAATATATTTGATTTGATTTAATCCTTTAATGTAAATAAAAATAATTAACTTTAAATATAATATAATTATACAATTATTTTTACTTTTTGTTCAATACTGACCTCTCATGGAAACCATATATACAATCAAATGCAAAGTTAACATTTGCTAAGGTTGCTTCTCTTTATTGTGCTCGCCATTATCTTACTCCTATTCCATTCTCTATCTTTACAAATCTCTTTTATTTGTCTCTGTATGGAATACTGTTGAGATATTTGTCTTCTAATGATGCTCTTAAATGTGATCTCTGTTGAGATATTTGTGCTGGTCTTCTAATGATGCTCTTTCTCTTCTAAACAAGGTCCAAAAAAGCATTGTACGCGTAGTTAGACCTTTATCTGTCAAGCTTGAACCTCTCTTCCATTATCAAAAAGTTGAATCTCTTTCTTATTTACACTAATTATAGTCGCTCACAGGAGCTATCATATTTAGTTACATTAACCCAAACTCATTCTTGCTTGACTCATCATTCACTAAAGTCACATCCTTTTACTGTTTCTGTTCCTGCATGCTCTAAAATTTTTTATTCATCAAGTTTTTTTCTTCCTACTTAACTCTCTCCCATTCCCCATTTTTTATTTCCCAATTACCCATTTTTCATGTTGTCCAGGCTCAAACAACCTACAATTTTCCAAGTCTTCTGTCAACCGTTTCCTTGCTCTTTAACTCTATACTTTGTTACTTCTAACTTAATATCGGGTGGACACAGAAAAATCTGGTCAACTTTAAATTGAGATTTCTTTGAAACCTCAAAAGCTTTTTATTTCTTTTTTTTTTTTTTTTTATTAAACGTTACTTGCTTATATTTAATTGTGTTGATAAACATTTGTTTACAAATAAATGATTTGCCATATGTTTTAAAAACAAATTGAGGTGCGTAAAAACGAGTTTTTTTTTTGCAAAAATTCATCAACTTTATATCGCTTGATTGCTAAACGCACAAGTGTCCCAAAATCTATAGTCATAGATATTATAAATAAGTTTAAGACTACTCAAAGCTTCAAAAGAAAAAAAACCTGGAAGTGGAAAAAAGAAAACTTTTCATAAATTCAAAAAGGTAAAGTTGATTCTTAGTTTAATAGCAAAAAAATCCAAACCAGTCACAGCGAGATTTATCAAGATAATTTAAGACTTTGTGTTCTTATATAAAAAAGTACTTAAAAATGCTGGAATTAAAGCATTTCATAAGAAAAATACACCTTAGAGAAGCTTAAATGATGAACTAAAAGGAATTCGACGTTCAAAAAAGCTGGTTTGAGTATTGGCGGATAAATGTATGTTCATAAAATAAGAGGACGAAACATATTGCAATGCAGGTTTTTCACAACTTCCTAGTTAACAGTTTTACTATTAAAAACAAAGATAAACCTGTCAATGATCTATTTAAATATATACGACGAAAAAATTTGCATCCAAGTTTCTTTTTTGGCAAGCAATTTGTAGCTGTGGTATGCAATCCTCTTGTTTTATCACTAAAAAGACTTTTACTGCCGATCTCTAGATCAAAGAATGCCTCCAAAAAAGACTTACGCCATTTATGAAAAAAACACAAATACAGATGTTTCTTTTGGCCAGATCTTGCTGCTTCTCACTCTTCTAAAAAAGTTCTACCGTGGTGCAAAGATAATAATGTGAAAATTGCTAAAGATGCGAATCTTCCAAATCATCAGCAAAAGTTTGAAGACCTTTGACCAATAGTTAGAATTCTTCGTAAGACAGGTAGAGTAACAAAAATTAAAAAAGACTTAGATTAAAAAATTAGATTAATGCCACCAATAAAGTGAAAAAAGAAAAAATCTGCAAAATGATGGCATCAACCCGCTATAAAATTCGATTCCTTGGCAAACAGCCCATCGAACTCCTTAAAATTTAGTTAAAACCCAAACTAATGTAAACACATTTAATATAAAAAAATTGAAATAAAAAGCATTTATGATTTTAAAAAAATTTCAAATTAAAGTTGACCGGTTTTTTCTGTGTCCACTCTATAGTGGTTGCTGTGTCAAATGCCCTGAAAAATTTAAAAAAATACCAGCAGGTTTACTGTATATAAAAAGAGTATACATATATATATATGTGTGTGTGTGTGTGTGTGTGTGTGTGTGTGTGTGTGTGTGTGTGTGTGTGTGTGTGTGTGTATGTGTGTGTGTATATACTAGGTTGGTTGAAAAGTTCGCGGAGCGGCACCTATGTTGCAGTAGTAGAAACAAATTTATAACTGTATTAAACGTATTCATTCTTCGTATGAACGCATAAAAAATTTCAAGTCGATATGTCATTTCAGTCTTTGTTTACAAGCTATTGAAATTAGACGTGTCATAGTATTTTTTAAAATGGAAAATATTGAACATCGTGCTGTAATAAAATTCTTTGTGAAAAAAGGTTTAAAGCCCATGGAAATTCATAATGAAATGGTAAATGTGTTGGGTGATGATGCTCCTTCAAAAGCAACAGTATGCAAATGGGCTGCGGAGTTTCAACGTGGGCGTTCAAGCCTTGAAGATGACCCTCGCTCTGGACGTCCAAAAAGTGCTACTACTGAAGAAACGATTAATGCTGTGCATGACATGGTTATGGATGATAGACGATTGACCAAACGTGAAATTGCTGAGGCTGTGGGCATCTCAGATGAACGGGTATTACACATCTTGCACGATGAATTACGTCTGAGAAAGCTGTTGGCAAGATGGGTGCCGCATTCGCTAACTCTGGATCAGAAACGCACTCGAGTAAAACTTTCTCAAGAACATTTGGCCCGTTTTCAAAAGAATAAAACAGATTTTGTGCGTCGATTCGTAACCATGGATGAGACTTGGGTTTACCACTATGATCCGAAGCTGCGACAACAAACTGCAGAGTGGACAGAACCCGGTTGTTCAGCTCCGAAGCAAGTGAAGGCGTCAAAATCGTCAAAGAAGGTTATGGCATCAGTTTTTTGGGATGCGAAAGGAATTTTATTAATAGATTACCTTCAAACCGGTAAAACGATAACAGGTGAATATTATAAAAATCTTTTGGACCAGTTGGATAAAAAAATTCGTGAGAAAAGACCTGGTTTGCTGCATAAAAAAATCATTTATCACCAGGACAACGCACCTGCTCATATCAGCGATGTTGCAAAGGCGAAATTGGTCGAATTAAAGTACGAACGCTTGGAACATCCACCCTATTCACCAGATCTGGCTCCGTCCGACTTCCACCTCTTTCCACATCTCAAAAAATTTCTGCGTGGAAAGCGTTTCTCATCACATGAAGAAGTCATTGCAGCCGTAAATGGGTATTTTGAAGGCCTTCCGGAATCGCACTTCAGAGATGGGATACATGAATTGGAGAATCGTTGGAAAAAGTGTATTGCTCTTAAGGGAGAATATACTGAAGAATAAAGTCATTTTTTGAATCATAAAATTGATTTTTCAATTCCGCTCCGCGAACTTTTCAACCAACCTAGTATATATATATATATATATATATATATATATATATATATATATATATATATATATATATATATATATATATATATATATATATATATATATATATATACACACCTATATATTTATAAAAAAAGAGAGATGTGAAATAATATATAGAGAGAAAGTTAAATAATTTTTTCTCTTTTATTTAGATATATTTGACCCGTATTTCCTATCAGCGTAATCATTTTAATGCTTTTAAAAAGTTCAAGAAGTTTTAAAAAATTCTCGTTTAATTATTTATTTTATCACTTATATATCAATCATTTTAATATATATATATATATACTTGACATAACTATTTTTGGTTTGTTATTTGACGATTTTATTTAAGAAAAAATAATATATTTAAATCGTTTCCTATTTATGAGTTAATTTTTAATAACCGTTTCATGATTATTTATAATAAATTAATTTTTAATTATCGTTTCATAGTTATTTATAATAAATTCGTTTATTTTTTAATTTTTATTTGTTAGTCCTTTTTCTTTATTTTTTTCGTTTATTTTTTAAGAGACTTAAGGTAGTTTATTAATTTTTATTTGTTTGTCCTTTTTGTTTATTTTAATGAATTTTTTAAGAGACTATTTTTTAGTTATATTTTTTGACGATATTTTTTTTGATGAAATCCCGCTCGTTGCTCACATGTGTTTTTCTTATCGTTTATTTTAACTTAAAAATCGGCACACCCGAGAAAAAGTAGATTGAAGCCAAAAAAATCCCAGGATCTTGTCATACCTTTCTGGAACCGTACTGATGTGACTTACATAAAATAACATCTAAAAAAATTTTATCGGATCCAAGAAAAAAAAGGTTTTTGTAAAAACACTTAAGTCCAGTAAAAGGACCGGCGAAGAAATTTTCATGACCCAAATTTAACTGAAAGACGAATTTAGATCGTATGTGTACACCGAATTTAACATAAAGTCAAATTTGGACTTTAATTTGAATTTAACTGAAAGCCAAATTTGGATTTTAAAAACACATTTAATTGAAGGAAGAATTCTAAATTTTATTTCAAATTTAACTAACTTCTCATGCATTAGCCAAATAAAAATGCATTTAATAATATTTAAAGGATGCAAGTACATTGATTTCTAACAAATTATAGAAATATTACAAAGTATAGCCTGAAAATTTTCCTTCTCATTATAATTTTTTTCACTTCAGGATAGTTCTGTGTAATGTAGATATGCTTTTCTACATTGTAGTTATTTGAGTCCAAATGACAACTTCGTCAGTTGCAAAAAAGACTCTTTCTGAAAAAGCTGATGAGCCTTGAATAGGATACATTTTCCTGACAATAGAAGCCAGCTTTGGATATTGTGGTGCTATGCTCATCCACCACAGTAAAACATTAGTTTCCTTTGCTACCAATGGAGATAAAGCTATTTTTCCAGTACTGCTTGAATGTCAGAAGTATTTTAGAATTTCAGTTTGGAACTAAGACCATCCTGAGTTAGAATAGCCAGAGTTTAGTATAAATAGAATTCAATCTTTTCAGAATATAAAGTATATAATAGTGAAATTATAGAGAGTAAGTGCTCTCTCTAAAACTAAGGGTGAGTCAATTTTCTCAACATATGAGCCTAGATTATGTTCAATTAAGGTAACTGTTTCGGTCTTTTTATATCTGTCAAGCTTTTTTTTAAGGAGTTTGTCTTGAATAATAAATCTATTTTAATGATCTTTTTCTTTATTGAATTCAAATTCACTAGACCAAGGAAGCGACTTCAATCTGAGAGACTTTTTTTTTTTTAATTTTATAGCAGTCATAAACCTCTCTCGAATCTTTAAAAGCAAAACACGAACCTTGTCTTACAAGAAGGTTGCACAGAGAAACAGGTTCATACATAAAAAATGTAAAATATTTTATTATTCGAATTTAACTGAAAGTTAAATGAAATTTTGCAGTTGTTACTGAATTTAACTGAAAGTCAAATTTCTATTCCAAAGTCAAAGCCAAAGTCAACTTCCCCTTACAGTTGACTTCGAGTTTAGAATTTTAACGAATATTCGCCCGTCCTTAGTCTAGTATTTTTTTTTTTTTTTTTTAATTTTATTCGGGTGCTACTAGAAGTCCTTGCGGTCTTATCACAGAGTACCGCGGATGAGCATTTAATAGGAAGTTCACGCCTCCTGCCTGACCGATGTTGCAAAAATTGCACAGGGATGGGGTTTGAACCACGGATTATTTGTTTCTGAGGCAAGTGCCAAAGTACTAATGTTCGAGGAAAAAAACTAGACGAATAAGAAATTTTGGAGTACTTAGGTTCCTAAGTCACAATAAAAGGATGAGACTTAATTGAATGACGATTAATACGATAATGAACTTTAGTAGATGGCACAAAAGACGCTAGCTCTTTAAAGCAGCGCCCAATATAGTATTAATAGAAAAGAGAAAGAGAGACAATATTACAATGATGTGACAATGGTTGAAGGTTGGCTGCAAGCGCAGGTCCAACTATGTTTACAATAGTTTTTTGCACCTTTTCTAAGAGAGAAAGGGCATCATTCTAGGAACTTCCCAAGGCCGAGAACAGACGTGGAGGCTACTTAATTGTGGTTATAACCCTCTCTTAACTCCGAAACACGAACTTTGACGAACATAGCTGCTGTGCGGAGAAACAAGTTGAGCGCGGTACTACCAGAAACGTGGTAGGAATAGAACTCGGAACCTCTTGCTTATGAAGCGAGCGCTCTACCACTGCATCACTACCGCGTATTATAACATTTTGATAATCAGAAAATAAGTTATTAGATTTATTTATTAATTTTATTCAAAACTTTATTTTCAATTGATTGTTTACAATAGTTTTATAATCAACAAAAACTAATTAAAATCAACATACTAAACTGTATAAGACAATACAAACAAACATACATATCGTGAATAAAAAATAAATAAAATCAAATAAAAATAGCTTACATAGTAAATAATATAAATGTCAATAAATACAATAAGTTGGTTATTTTCGACGTAAAAAATAAAAAATAAAAAAAGTAATTTTTGACAGATTTTACAAAAACAAGATTTTCCGTGCCATTTTAAAATCCAAATCAAAAAACTATAGGAAAAAATTGACAGAATAAAAGCATTGAATAAAACAGTAGCTTGTTTTACTGATAAGAAGCTCCTTATTCGTAAAAGAGCAAAGCATTTACTAATCGCTTTTCCACACAGACTTTTAATATGATCATCAAATTTCAAATCCTTATCAATTGTAACCCCGAGAAGTTTAATCTTAGAGGAAACCATGAGTTTTACATTTCCAACCATTAAAAATTGATCTTTACAGTTTTTTAAGCCGCTAAAAAAAATGGAAATTAGTCCGGATTTGCAACCATTTTGTTTAAAGTAAACCATGAAATCGCATTTGATATTTCTATTTGAAAACGAGCAATAATACTATCGAGGTTGTTGTCACAAACAGAGAGAGTGTTGTCATCAGCATAGTTGTAGATTTCAGAGTCTTTTATAAATAAGAAAAAATCGTTTATAAAAATATTAAAGAAAATTGGTCCCAAAATTGAGCCTTGAGGTACACCAGATTCCATATCTAAATATTCAGAAAATGACGATCTAGTCTTACCCACTGTTCGCGAGCAGAAATGTAAGATAATAAGAGTTTGAGGCTAATGTAAGAAAACCTATAACCTTTTAACTTAGCTAAAACCAAATCATGTGGAATTGAATCATATGCTTTTGATAAATCCATAAGCATAGCGCCAACAATACCTCCTTTATCCAAGTGTTCTTGCCACCTATTAATTAAATTTAAAAAAAGTGCGTGCTTTGCATTATACCCTCTCCGAAATCCACACAGCAATTTGTTAAAGGTTGGTTCTATAAAAACCCGTATTTGCTTGTAAATAACAATTTCAAACACTTTTGAGAGAACTGGCAGAATACTTATTGAGCGGAAGTTACACTTATCAGTAGGGTCATTTTTTTTAAAAACATGGTATGACATCGGCCATTTTTAATAAGGATGGGAATTCGCCTTGGAATATGCAGTTATTTATACAAGAAGTGAGGTTTTCTCTCAAATCCATGACATAAGTTTTTGACATAAACGTTGGAATATCTCCACTAGTCTTCTTTTTACTATTTAAAGAAAAAATAATTTTTGTTATATCATCAGTAGTAGTTTGATGAAATTTAAAATTTTGAGGATATAATTTGGATTTGTTTTTAATGTTTATAATACTGGGATGGTTTGCATATCTTATAATAGCAGATTTAACAGACACATGAACATTGCAAGGAGAAGAACGATAACTCATTTCACTATTATAGGAGACAATGCAACGTTAGTGAAATATAAATTGAAAATGTTTGAAATTTGAAAGTTATCCGAAATAGTCTCCCCATGTTCAATCAACGTTATGCGATCGAGAAAAGGCTTGCGTTATGAGAAAAGGCTTGCATATCTTCCATAGAAATGTAGTGGAAGATTTGAATAAAATTATCTCACTAAAATATTTTCTTTGCTTTTTTATTCTAGCTTACTACGTAGTTTCTTTGTTTCCTATAAAGAGATAAAGAAATGTCTGATTTTTCAATATGGAATTTTTTTTTTAATTTTGAGCAAAGCATAATTGCTTTTCTAAAATCCTTAGTCATAAATGGCTTATTGTTACCTCTTAAGATTTTAGTTTTCATTGAAGCATATAGATTTCTTAAACTCATTAATATCATTACAAAAAATCAATTTATTTTTTATTTTTTCAGAAAATATAACACTTGATAGGTTTTTAAAAGACCTGTAAATTAATTTTTTTGGAGGTAACTTGCAGAAGGCAGTCCTGAGCATTGTAAAAATAAGATCGTGATGGTTACTAAAACCCGTACAGATAGTCTTAAAGTGTTGGAAACACGTCATTCTATTTATTAGGATGAGATCTATACACGTGGGTTTTACTACCGATAAAAAACAAGTTGGTGCTTCAATTAAATTACTACATTGATAAAGGCAGAGAAGCTCGTTCATTATTTTATCATGAGTTTATAAATTGAAATCTTCAATAACTATATAATCATTATATAATTGCAAATAAAAATCAAGAACCCCTCTAAGGTTGACGAAGAAATAGTCATTTTTCTGATTAGGAGACTTATAAATAGCTATAATTAGCGATTTCTGCATTCTTAGTTTAATTTTAAAAGGTAAAATTTGAACGTTAGTGGGTATGACAACGCCATTTAATCTTTTAGAGGTAATGTTATCATTAATATACACAAGATGAGAGATATGCTTGTTAACTAAAGAATCAAAACCTTGCTTATGATAGAATGATTGAGACTAACGGGACGGTAGTTAGATGAGTCAGATTGCTCTCCAAATTTTTTGAAAATAGGGATAACAGATGACGCTTTCCAGCATGCTGGAAACAAGTCTCTGATAAGCACTTGGTAAATAGTTTTGAAAGTATAGACAACAGCTCCGTAAAACACTTCACTTCTGCAAGACTAAAACAGGTAAGTTTTCCGTACCACAAGCTGTAGAAGAGGCTAGGCTGGAAATCACTTTAGATACAGAACCTGGAGTAATACAAATGTCAAGCAATGAATCAATCTGTTTGTCGGCTATATCAGGTAGGATTAGATTAGTGGAATCAAGAGATGAGATTGATGAAAAATTCTTAGCAAACAATTCAGCTTTGTCTTTAGGTGAGATAAAAAAATCTAAACCATGCAGAGAGGTGAAATAAAAAATTTTCAAGATTCTCCATAAGTCTCTGGAGTCTAATTTTTGAGGTAAAGTACGAGATTTTGTACCTATGAATAGCATTGGCGTTGGATAAATCCTTTTTACAATGGTTTCTAGCAATAGTAAACAAAAGTGTGTTTTCTGGAGAATCACTTTGGTGACAGATATGTAAGTAATGGTTATAATAGGAAATTGCAGCAGTACAATGATAGAAAAACCATGAAGAAATGTAAGGTTTGATTTTGAATTGTCGAGCGGAAATAAAATATTCAATGCCAGATTGAATTTAAGAAGTTACATAAGAATCACATTTGTCAGCAGGAAGACGAAAGATTTCTACCCAAGGCACATCACAAAAAAAATCTCGGGAAGAGTTCCAGTCAGTTTTAAGGTAGTTGTAAGAGGCACCATGATAGGGGGATTCTGATGATAAAGAAAAATGAGATAATTCTTTTAGAGAAATCAGACCGTGATAAGAAGCACCTAAAGGTCAATGTTGAAAAGCTGAGCCCTGATTAGGATTAGAAACCAGGGTTAAGCCGAGTAGAGAAGGTAAATTATTTTGATTGTCTTGAATGCTAGTTAGTAAATTGACTATTTGTGTTGGAAATTAAGAAAGGCAAAAAGTTGTGGGCCTCAATGCCTGCAGATTCACTGACACTAGAATCAAGCCATTCAATGTGATGAGTATTAAAGCTACTATCAACAACAATATTGGCTGAAGTATAAAAAGAAAGGGCTAGGTCAATTTGATCAGAAATAACATTGAAAATAGTGCAGTCTTGAGATGAAGGAGAGCAATATAGAACAAAGAGAAAGGTAATAGAGTGAAGTGGTGCTAAACGAAAGCACATAAATAAATAGCCTTGAAATTCAAACTAAGTTTCACAAATAATGGGTGAATTCTTACAAATGTAAATGCCCAGGCCAAGCATGTGATTATTAGAGTTTTTACAAACTAAAGAAAGATAAACATTAACACTAAGATCATAAGATGAGACAGCTGAACTCAAATTAGTCTCATAATAAGCAAGTAGGTTTGGTGAACTTTGCTAGAGAAAAGACTTAACTGAAGAGAAGTTACTTCTAAGACCACGAATTAGATCAAGACCAAGTTCTCTAAATCTATCAACTAGTGATTGATAGATTTAGAGAACTTGGTAATAACGATGGCATTTTTTGTTTTATAGTTTTTAATACTTTATTCATTTTTTAAATTGGGTAATGAACTTGACTCAAAGCACAGATTATACTCAGCACACTGTTTAATAGACCAAGCAATTGTCTCATTACTATTAATAAACCTTAAGTCGTAACAATGGGCTCCAAATGTGGCTTTAACAATGCACACCATAAGTATAAATAGGGACACCATACATGCACAACATGACACAGTTAGCACTCTGATATTTTACAGCTTTTGATGGAATCACTCACTCTAAGAGCTACTACGGAGCTCGGGAAACCTGGCTACCAGCAGGCCTCAAAACCATAAAACTGAGTTTTTGAGCTAACCTCTATTGGAGATGTTATAATGATTTGTCTAGTCATAAGAACAGAGACACAAATAAAACCGATGCAGTGAGTCAAGAAGATCCAGTATTCAACATTTTAAACTAGAAACAATGTATTATAAATACATCTACATCTGCTGTAGTTTTTTGTTTATCTAGATGTATTATAAATACATCTAGATGAGCTGTGTCAATGTCAGAACAAGTATTTTCAAGCTTTAGGTCAAATTCTGAGAAAATTTCTCTGTCGCAATCTCCAATAAAGAAGTCATCTGATTGATGTTGTTGTGATTCTCTTTGAAATCTTGAACAATAGCTATAATGATAAGTTTCTTAACTCCTCCGTCCTTAAACTTGTCATGCTTTAAACCTTCTTTGTATGAGAACTTGGTTTTAGATTCATTTATTTAAAAATTCTCCTTTCCGTTTATACCAATCTTTAAAATATAATCTGGGGGTATTTTTCTCTTTTCCACAAGTTGATTGATTAGCCTTCACACATTTTTGAAGTTAGCTAAATGCTTTGTTTGCTTATAATTTTAAAGCTCTTCAACGTCAAATAAACAATCTAGAACACTGTCTTCAACCACAATTTTTGTAACCCAACCTAAGTTTGGTTAAAAAAAATTCCTTCCCTTTCCAGCTCCTGAGAAGCAGTTTCTGTTTAGGAATCTCTTAACCTTAAAATATTTTTAAACCTTGTTACTTTACTAGATGGTTTTTAGAAATAAGTGATTTTGACTCTTTTTTTTTTTAAAATATCAATGTAAAAAAAATTAAGGCATTTGTTAGCTAGCCGCATTAAATCACCTACTTCCACTTCAGATAGGTTTCGCTTTAGAATTTGAGTGTAAAAAAAGTTCTGCATCTCTCTCATCTGAAATGTAATATTATTTGTTAACATTAACAATTGTCTGTACCTACTTAATGTATTTATATTTTCTTGATCTTAGTTCAAAGAACTATTTTACATATAACTTACTTCTAGACAGTCCTGTCTCAAGATTATGTCTGCAACAGTTTGTTGCGGGGATGTGGTAAACATGCGACCTTCAATGAAAGATTTTATGAAAATTTTTAATAACCATAAAAAAATAAAAAAACTAAGATTATTTGCATAATTTTAAGCAAAAAATTTAAGACAAAATAGAAGATTTTTTTTTTCAGATATTTTGTAAGATTTTGAGAATTTTATAACATAAAATGAAATTGAAACATAAAATGAAATTGAAACTTAGTTGAATGGATATTTCACAATTTCTATTTTTTCTGCGTGGAAGGACTGATTGCAATAGCTCTAATTTAAATGTAGTTAAAAATCGAATTACACAACACTTATGTGAACAAAAGGCTTGTTAAAATATTATCAATGTTATTGTTACATAAATCGGTTAAGTTCCTCTCATTCCAACAATTTTCGAATAGTCTTTTGTAATACATTCATTCCAATTAATTTGGTATTGTGAAATTGCATTTATTTCTTTTTCTCTTTAATTCCTTTGAGAATTAAATTCCATATAAAAAAATTCATTTCGATTTTAAAACAAAAGAAAAACTTTTTTATTTTATTTAAAAATAACACAGATCTTAGAGTAAAAACGTCATGTTCAGTTTTCGAAATCATGATTCAGGGCCCTAAGCAGAAAAAAAGCAGTAAAAAGAATACAAGAACAAACGTACATTGGAAGAGTGTCGCTTTGATAAAGTTTTAAAAAAAAGGGTTGTCCGACCAACTAGTCAAGGTATAGGTTAACAGCTTAATTTTTTTATTCACAATCTCATTCCAAAACTGTAAAAAGAATTCTTTGTTAGACGGAACATGCTACCAACAGCGTTAATGAACCCTTGAGTTCAAGAAAGCCATCTTCCCCTTTAAATTTTTTCAACGGTCTCTTAAGAAGAAGGTGAAAATCGGGTGAATTTGGGACTCATTCCCATTTAATGAAAAACCTGCAGATATTAAAAACATATCATTTGATATCTGCAGGTTCTAAAAACATATTATTTAATATCTGCAGATATTAAATATATACCCCAATTCTCAAATGCTTTTTTTAATTTAGGATCAAGAGGCGATTTAACTGGGTAATCAAGCAGTTAGAAACGACCGGGTTTTGTGGAAAAGAATTTTATCCAAAGATGAACGGGATCTAGTTATAGCAAATGGACCACCTTAAAATTAGGCTCTTTTTCCCAGAGGTTCTTAAAAAAAAAAAATGTTCCTGCAACCCTTTTTTAAAAGAAACTTCTCTCAACGGAAAGAAGATTAACAGAGACTGGCTTATCTGGAGTGGAACTGCAAAAGCTTTTATTTGTTTCCATGCTCTATTTTTGGATAAAAGCATAATTTTGACCCTGGATTTCAGATTTTTCTCTTGATTTGGAATAAAAGATAACTGGCAAAAGCTAGGAGAAAAGATTAAATGCCACCAGTGTAATGTTCAACACAAAAAATCACTACTACGTCTGGAAATCAGCCTTTGAAGCCTTAAAAATTAGACCGGGATCAATTCAGAACTTGAAAAGTCAATAAGAAACGAGGCATCTAAGTGGTATAAAATTTTACGCTGCGTCCTGAACGTCTCCATTTAGCTTCGAGAAGTCTAAGATTTCGAGGTGTGTTAGCAGTTTATGTTCATGACATAATTTTAATGTTGCTTGGAATATTAATCTAGATGTAATCTTTATTTCAATATTATGTTCATCTTTTTATAGGTTCATCAAACATGCTAGACCAGTGTGATAATGGTAATTTTTTAGCCACACTTGAGCTCCTGGGGAAATACAATAAGACACTTCAGTCCCATCTAGAAGAAGTTTCTTGACACCAAAAACAAAGAACAAAAATGCAAAAACAAAAAACAAAAAAGGGTCCTCACATTGCAAAGCTGATTACAGACGCTTTGAATTAATGCTGAATTGATTTAAAGAACTGTAGGGACCAGGGCTCGAGAGAAATCTTCAAGCTTTGTTCATGCCTTGTAGTGCGCATAGTCTCAATTTGTCGTTGATTCTCCAGAATCTTCTACTGTAGTCAAGAACTATTTCGGTAACATCCAATCGTTTTATAACCTTTACAATAGTAGCCCCATGCGCCGAAAAATTTTGAAAATAGTCTAGTCAAATTAGAGTCAGACCTGGACAAAATATGGATAAAGATGAATTTGGTATCATTCGAAGCGTAATTTTTATCTACTTTAACATATTAAAAATCCACCAAAATCCATTTTGGGCAAAAAAGTTATGAAAATTTTAGTTCACCTCATTTTGTGGAAATTTCTGCAAAAAGACAAAAAAAAAAAAGAGACCCTGCTGTTAAAAAGTTGTAATAACTTATTATAAAAATGCTTAAACTTTATGAAGTTTTGCACAAATATAGCTTAATATGTACAAACTATAGAAAATAAAATTTAAAAATATAACTTTTAAAATGCTGATGTCAGCAGTTTTTGTGCGATTTTGGCAAAATTTGACACCTTTGATCAAAAAATTTATAAATAAATAGTTGAATTCAAGCTTCAAATAAAACTAACTTGTTTATTAGTTATCTAAAACAAAAAACAAACGTTTTTAGAATATATATTTTATCAAACTATATGTCAATCCACTAAATATACATTCAACTAATTTTGAATAATTTTTCATTCGAGGTTAAACATTAATGCTTTTAAAATACTTAAAAATTAATTTAAAAAAAATTAATTAATGAAGAATTTTTTTCGGTAATGCTTTGTTAAGTTTCCTTATTAAACCATCTTTGAAAAGAGATATGGGCTCTGGAGTTAATTCATATTCGAAGCAGTCAGTTAAGTCTTCCCCAGTGAAAAAATCTACATAGAATCCAGGTGGGAAAAACGTTTTTTTTTACTGGTTGACTGCATCGCCATAAACTTTGACAGCTAGTTGCAACGTGGCAAGTGTTTTGACCTGCTTTGAACGCTTCATAATTGCTTGGTTGGCTGCAATATTATTAATATTGCTTAAACACAATTGATTTCATCATCTTTATCAGCACTTAGGCCAATAAATATACATTGAAGTCTCGAGTCTCGAAGCTCAAAATAATTAAATAGCTCGAGATGTTCCTTTAATGCTTTAAGATCATTAGTATCTCTTTTTTGACATAATCCACCAGATTCACAATGCTGCTGACTGCTCTCAAAACTATGCTTGATAAGTGTTGACATTGATTGATGGATTGCTCTACATTCGTGTAAGGTACAACCCAAATACACCTTGTAGTTTCTTGGACATACCCCTTTCTCTAGTTAAGGCTCTACTGCTTTTTATTGATCTCATCATGCACTGTTCAATTACTATATCAAGCTAAACCAGCCCAATAGCAATCCGTGCTTCTGATGCAATGGTAATCTAATTTACAGTACTGTTCATAAAGCCACGGGTGTTCTGAATTTAGTGAATGCATCGATTGAAAATATAACACTTTTGGCATAGCTTATATGTCCCGTTGCCGCAAATAAATTATGCATAAGCCTTATGGCTTTCAGATGTTCTTGCCAGTTCCCAGTTCTCTCTGCTCTGATGAACATTTTGATAATGCTAATGTATTCAAGATATTGCAACCATAGTTTTGCTGCTCTGAATTAACTTGAAAGCTGCATTCTTTAATTTTCAACGAGGTTTGTGAACTTTATGATTATACAGTATTGTTTGTGTCTTCCAAATCCAAATTTCCTTGGACCAGATTTTGATACTTTTTTTCTAGAGAAGAAGTGTCAACTTCACCTTTAGGGATTTATTTAAAAAATAGACTCGTCAAGGCGGATTCAACTAAGAAGTGAGCTTTTAGTGCTCCAGCTACTGCTTTACCACTCATTATATGCATGACAGCTTGCATAAGTAAGTTCGAGTAATATATTCAGCCCTGATCCCTATATGACCATACAAATACTTTCTAGAAAGCTCATCAATGTGTGAAACCCTCCCAATCGAATAGCTATATTCAATTGTTTTAATTTTGCAATTTCGTAAGCTTTTAAATATAAAGACTAATCAAAGGTTACACCTGGAGTAGGAAATTTCATTGACTTTGCTTGGTTCTGTATAAAAATTAGTGTAGAATAAATGCATCTTTTATTAGATGGGTTTTAATTAATAATAGGCGCTATGAATGCCTGACTTTTTCCGAAATGACTTTTACCATTATGATTAAGTTGCATAAATCTGTTCCACTGTGCCCGGTTCTCAATGGTAGTTGAAATAAACGAAGTTTGCCAGAAAAGGTCCACACCGAGAGACAAGGAAAAAGTCTGTGGTGACTGAAGCTCAATGCAACAATGCTCAATGAAGCAACAATGGGCTTGAAAAGTATCTTTGTCAATGCAGCTGTGTCAGGAACGTCGTACCATAAAATCGGAATATTTATTTTAGAGACTATTTATGCTGCTTTTAAACTTTAACTTATTCTTTTAAACTATAAATTATTCTTTTAACTCAACGTAAATTACCTAAAATTTTAGAGTTTATCATCCCAGCAGCGATGATGCCCATTCCATGAAAAGTAATCCATCCAGCACTCTTTAAATATTGTTATCGTTGTTAACCATAACAGAGTGTTTGAAACGTATTATTTCTGATGGACTTATGCAAAAATCCTGGTTTAACTAATTCATTTGTCAACCATTTTAATCCAAACTTGTGGTATAGTTCTATTCCTCATTCAAAAAGCAAAGACAGCACATAAAAATACGATCGAATAGCTTTTGTTATAGTTTGACCGATAGAAGATTGTTTTAATTCATCTGATGTAATTTGTTTTATAAAGAGGCAAAGCAATGGGCCCAAACTTTCTTCATGATGCTCAAAATCGTATTTAAATGGGTGATTCTCTATGTTGAATTTAAGGTTTTGAAATTTCTGCCTTTATCAACTTAACCGCGGTTTTATTGATAACATATTCGTTTGCATCTTTGCTCTCCGTCTTGAATAATTTTTTTCAATGATAATTTAATTATCATTGAAAAAATTATAATTAAATTATTTCTTAACTTAATTATATTTATGTGTGTTGGAATTCTCCGACATAATTGAGTGTATAATAACTTACAATTTTTTCATTTTACAGCTTTCCGCTTGATATTTTAACACTTTTTTTCTGGGTTTGTATAATGCATGCCACATGTACTGTCACCGTTTTCCTTTCCTTCAGTTGTTCTTCAAGGATTTTATTGTTGCGTATATTTGAATTACGAATTAAGGTATTGATACCTTTTTTTCTTACATTAATCACGATGAGGATGAGTTGACAAAGTTTTTAAAGATTCTAATCGAATCGACTAGATTCTTCTTGGCGCCAAATCCTCTGAGAAGCGAAACTGGTTGCATTTGGGTTAGCTTTGTTTGAGTTTCGAAATGGTTTTGCTAAGATGATGACAAGGAAAAAAAAATGTTTTTTTCCTTGTCATCATCTTAGCAAAACAAAGACGAATCAAACTTTGTTTGATTCGCCTTCGTGGAAAGAAAATGCAAAGTTCTGGCGAATCTCTACGTAAATGATGTAAAAGAAGAGAAGTTGATTGAAAAAATCCATCATCTAAATGTTCTGAAGCTATCAAATACTTTGGACAAATAGAATCTCTTCAGTGGCTGAAGGAGAGGGCTCTTTCAGTAAGCTTGCTCTCATTAAATGACTGAAGAACGCCATACCTTATGGTTATTGAAAACGACCTTTCCAAAACTTTATCGTACGAAAATGTCATCTCTAGTTTCGCAAAGAACAAAGCCCGTAAAGAGAATTAGTGTGATCTGACTAGTCTTCATAATTAACGTTTTATTGATGAAGTATATGTAATTTCTTTCATTTTTAATTATATTTGTATTTTCGTTTTATCATATATAACTAAGTTCAAATATAGAATGTTTATGTGAAGTGATACTTAATACAAAAATAATCATTATTTTCATTAAATTGTAATGTAACAGTAGAAATACAGACAATAAACAGTGAAATTCATGCTTAATTCAATATAATCAGGAATCCAAAGTTTGGAGCACCGAACTATTGACCCTGGGCACCACAAAGTCTCTGTGCGTGCCTGACAGTAACGGTAAAACAGCTGTGTTTTTTTCAAGATGAAAAATAGCAAACAGTTATTATTTTTATACTTTTTAGTTCTAACAACTACAAAAGCAGTTGAGGCAATATAATAACATCTAGTTGGTTTTGACCAAATTAATTTAATATGACCAAAGATATTGTTGGATCAACGCTAGATGAAGCTGCTGTGAATAAAAAATACATTCATCACATTAATATCATTGAAAAAAATAGTATTAGTCACGCTTTGCACTTGGGAGTGCGTGATACATTATATAAAAAAAAAGTGTTGTAGATTTTGATGAGCATTACTTGGATATCTTTGAGATTACTGAAGTTAACAACTTTAATGGTAAAATGGGTATGGAAATCATAAGCAATGATGTAGTTTAACTGAAAGACATTAATTATCATCACTTGCATTAATAAAGGTAAAACACTAACTCAGCTGTATTATAAAATTCATCTTGATCTAAAAACTTGATGGAATTCTATACTAACTATCATTGAGCCAATAATCAGACGGAAACAGTAATTTGCAAAAATTTAACTGAGTTCAATGCATCGTACAAAATAGAAGTATTAGACTTTTCTAATCTAAACTACCTTTTTAAGGCCACGGAGCCCACGAAATGGAGCCTGCGAAATCCAAAGACACAAATGTGCTATATATAGCCCATGTAAGGTTGGCAAAATATTGCTTTTGATTTTTTGCATCCTGTTACGGAGGAGTTAATGATTAACTGGTTAGGAAAGCATTGTTTTATGTCCTTATATGCGTAAATTCAATTTTTAAATTTATTTTACACGACATATGAATTGTAAATGGCGACCATCAAGTAAGATTAATACAGATTTTTTATACTCTACATTATAAGTTTAAAATTTTTGAGAAACCAACATGAAATTCCTGATAAATAGCCCTAATAAATACCACATAGAACCCATATGAGAGAACTTTGCTTGACTTTTCTAATGTTTTTGTCTTGACATATTTTTGAGTCTTGACATTTTTAATTACATTTTGTGAATTTAAAACATCTGAATGCATTTTAGCAATTAAAGGTTTTAACAAAAAATTCCAAAATATCTGAAAGAAAAGTAATATAAGCATAACTTAGCTAATTTTTTGATAATAAATTGCAAGAAGCTTCATCAGATATATAAGATAACATTTTAGTTTTGAAGAGCTTTGCAGTTGCTTCAGTTATTTCTGGTTAAAAGTTTAAAATGCAATATCAAAAAGTGAAACATTTTTTCAAAATGTTTGATAAAAACACATGTTAAAATTTTTAATAGGTGGATATAGTCAAAAAACTGTGGTCAAACCTCAGTTTTTCTTAACTTAAATTATTATAGCTTTACTAACTCTTATCTAGAACTTAAAACTTGGTATACAAAAGATGGTTGCAAAAGTAACAACCGCAAAAATCAGGACCAAACTAATATCTTTATTTTCCTTTTTTTTTTAAAAATAAAAAATAAATTTCATTCAGAAAAGAGTTTGTTTTTGAAATAGTAGTTTTTATATACAAATATTTGTGTTAAAAAAACATATCTGGAATTTGATGATCATAAAAAACTCAAAGAAAATTTGTTTTTCTCATGATAGAACAAGAAAACTTCATTTTTGTGATCATCCGGTCTGATAAAAAACACTAGTTATATAAACAAAGACAGTATAAAATCACTCAAAACTTTCAGAAAATAGTAGAGTTTTTAGGTTTGCAAGTTTACTGAAAATCACTTTGACAAAGTTAAATGTAGTCCCTTATCATTTTTTTGTTGTTGTTCATAACAACGTTGAGCACTCAGTATATCTTAATAAAACCGTTATCCGTGCGTTATAAGCTCCCATATTCTCTTTGATTTTATTAAAATGAACGTTGAGAAAATGGGCTTTGTGTGATATTTTTTAAACCCATTTTGGCATAATTTTTTTAATGAGAATTTGTAAGCCTTGTAATTTCCTAGAAAGCTATAAATAACTGCAAAAAATATGTCCTATGATTATCGTGACGTATATATGACGTATGTTACATTATCGTGTTGCTTTTGTTGCATAAATCCCATATCTCAAACTTGTCTAAAAAAAGAAGCCAAGATTAGACTAACTTTTTGAAATGCCCAAATAATGAATTTTACATTCTATTACTTCTCATTTTCGTTAGTCATAATAAAGATGTATTAATATTTAGTAGCAACAAAAACTTTGATTTTATCAGTTAAAACAAGAAACATTTATTATATGAATAAAACTAATTTTCAAAAAAAAAAAAAATAATAACAATAAGGGATGAAAATAGTTACGTGAAAAAAATGTATATTTATAACTATATTTCAAATACAAATATAAAATTTTTGCCAAATGTATATAAAAACTAAATATATAAGGGCTAAGGTAAGTAATAGTTACGTGAAAAAATATAAAGCGTAAATCAAATAAAAATATAAATTTTTGCCATATGTATATAAAAATTAACTATCGACAATTTAGAAAAAAAGCAGAACATATTGAATCTGCTAATTAAACGAGTTGAGTTAAGATACGATAATTTAACAGATCAACTGTTTACAGCAACTTAAAAGATCAACTGTTTAGCTGTTTATTACAACCAGGGTGATTATGTTAAGAAGGTATATGAGTCTAATAAATAAAATATATAAATATATATATATATATACACATATATACATATATATATATATATATATATATACATATATATATATATATATATATATATATATATATATATATATATATATATATATATATATATATATATATATATACATATATATATATATATATATATATATATATATATATATATATATACATATATATATATATACATATATATATACATATATATATATATATATATATATATATATATATATATATATATATATATATGTATATATATATATATATATATATATATATATACATATATATATATATACATATATACATACATATATATATATATATATATATATATATATATATATATATATATATATATATATATATATATATATATATATATATATATATATATATATATGCAGAGGCGATTCTAAGAGTAACTATTTTCATGGGTGAAAATAGTTACTCTTAGACCAGGGTGATTATGTTAAGAAGGTATATGAGTCTAATAAATAAAATATATAAATATATATATATATATATACACATATATACATATATATATATATATATATATATACATATATATATAATATATATATATATATATATATATATATATATATATATATATATATATATATATATATATATATATATATATACATATATATATATATATATATATATATATATATATATATATATATATATATATATATATATATATACATATATATATATATACATATATATATATATATATATATATATATATATATATATATATATATATATATATATATATATATATATATATATATATATATATATATATATATATATATATATATATATAAACACACACACACACACACACACAAACCTAACAGTTGTAAGAGCGCAAATATTTTGTAGAAAAAAAATTCTTTTTATACTTCTTTTTATTACTATATAGATAATAATAACAATAATAATAGTAATAATAACATTTGCAATAATAATAAAAAACGATAATAAACACAAATAATAATTAAAAATAAAGATTATACTGATTTGTTATTATATGTTATTTAATATGTTTCCACATAAAAACATGAAATAATAAATTAATGAAGTTTATTAAAAAATGTTTAACTTACAGCGCATGCATTCCTTTTGCTTCAAAGCCATTCTAGATTGCAATTTTTTAAAAGCTGTTTTTATAGTTGTGTATGTAACCAATCTGGATTGGACAGATTTGTATTTTTGACGTAAACCATCTATTTTTTGAAGGTAAGTGTTGCAATCAATAAGTTTTCTTAAGGATAAGCGAATCTCTTTTAAATGTGAAATTTCCATTTGCAAATTTTCAATCTTGACTTGCATATAGGAATCAATACTTCTTAATGATTTGCATTCAGAAGCTAAAATAAAAAAAATTAAAAAAAAGTTGAAAAACCTTCAACTAAGATTATGAAACTCACCAAGTCTAATTTTTATTAAACAAAGAGTTAACATTAAAATCATTTCTAACATCAAAACTAATATACCAAATATATAATAACCAAGCCACTTTCGAATTTCGTAAATCCACGTTTGATTTTCTTCTTTAAATGGAAGATCAATAGAATCTTCCATGTTTTCCCAACTCTCACATTGCACAGATTTCAAAACCTTTATTTCTTATTAAAAAAATTTTATAATTTTTTTTTACATAAAACAACATTTAAAATAACAAATAAAAATATTTAATATACTTAACATAATTTTAAAAACAAACATACTACAATGATGATAATAGTAAAAGTAAGTCTATGTTTTGCTTCAAAATTAAAAAAATAAACCTTTAATTAAAGGAACATTTATGTGCTTAAAACAAATTATTACTTAACAATAAAAAAGAAAATAATACATAATAACTATAATAGTTACAACTTTTTTATAAAATAAATTATTTAGAACAAGAATACCAAATCTTAAAAAGAACTAACAAATAAAAAAAAAAAAAAAAAAAATTCTGAAGTTATGCAATAAAAGGAATAGGTTATGCAATAAAGAATAAATCTGATTATAAAAATTTTAATCAATCAATAAGACAAGTCTTACTGTTGTCACAATAGTCAGAGTTGCAAAATTCTTCTTTTGTTGTGTTGCCCTGACAGATAACTGGACTGGACATTTTACACAGTCTAGTGAACAATAACTTTCCACGTTTCTTATCAGTTTGACACAACTCACTACAGTGACCAACTTGTTCCCAAGAGCTCCAAACATTGTTTTCTAAAGGGTAAGAGATACATCAGTTATAAACACAAGACACTTAGCATGTTAAATAGAGTGTTACATATAATATAAACCAATATAAATAATTGTTACCATAGCAAATTTTTGCTGAAGGGTTAGTTTCATTTTTTCCACTATAACCCTGTTTACACTGACAATCGAAGCCACCATTAAAATTTATACACTCCGCATTTTCTGTACAACTTGTTGCATTAAGACATTCATTTATATCTACAAAAGAAATATAAAATTTTAATTCACGACACAATATAAAACAAAACATTTCAGAGTAAAAAAGGTTTTTTGTTCAAAACCAAACAATTCGACAGTGAATAACTGACTAACTAATAACTTAAATGAATAATGATAAAAAATAAATGGAAATACCAGAAGTAAAAGAATTTTATTTTTGAGTAAAAATTCAATTAGCATTTTAAAAATTTAATATTTTTTTCAAAAATGTAAACAAAGCATACAAGGTGCAAGATATTGAAAGAAAAAAGTTCTAATTAAAACTGTAAAATGTGTAATTAAAATAAAGTTTCAACACATCACAGCATACGGGCCATAGTGATAAGAGAAATATTGTCTTTTTTTTGCCCCTGTCATGAATTTAATTTTTATATTGAGCAGCCGTGGTGAAAGGGATTAGAGCATGGAACTCGTAGTACAAGGATTACAAAATTGAATCTTGCTCGAAGCATATACGTTATCGGTTAGACTTAAATTGGGGAACCAACTCATTAAATGCTTATGCCATTTGAAGCGGTGGTTTATGATAAGACAATTAAGTCTCATCACACACAAAACCATTAGAGTACTCTTAAATAAAAATAATAAAAAGGTTTACATAGATAAGACAAAACTGTATGCATTTTTAATTTTACAAAAAATTTTGTCAAATATTTAGTACATATTAGTCAGTATTGTTCTAGGAATCAACTAATGGTTTCAATACAGTTGATAGTGAAATGAACTTCTTTTTGTTGTTGCTGTAGACTCTTTGGCACAATTTTCTAATTTTTTTTCTCAGACAATACCTTTTCTTCTTCTTTTTCTTTGAGTCTTTCTTTGAGTCCTTAGCTGTATGAAAATCTCAGTTGTTTTCTTTTGCATTTTTCTCTTTTTTTTTTTGTCTTGGTGATATTTCAGCTTTGCTGAGTATGCTTCTTGAGAAGTTAAAACGAAGTATTTAAGCTGACCTTTCTCTATTAACTTAAAAATTTTGAACTATTTTAAAATTAAAAATTTATTAAAAAGTTTCATTGTTCCTATGAAACTATTGATCACTTTGTGAAATGATTGACTTACCAGGGTAGGAAGAGTTTGCAAATGGAAAATCTGAAACTGTCACAGAATTAAAGTTTAGTGGTTCTAAGATTTCTTTTTCATTCGCTTAGTAAGATTGGTAAAACTATTCACAATAAAGTCTACATTTTTTTCTTCAACTGGATTGACCAAATATGCAAGCTGCATATTTGGTCAATCCAGTTGAACAGTTTCAGCTTCAAAAATAGAAGTGTTGCTTTGTAACGAACTGCGAATTGTGTTATCTTATTCAGTGCAATTTTTTAATTGTTCTAGATAATTAGCAACTTTTAGAATCCATAGAAGCATTAAAGTCTGAAAAATGAATTTCTTGAACAATTAATGATGATTGGAATTCCTAAGAAAATAATAATACTATTGAAACGCAAGTTAGTAAACTTTATGCTTTATTCAGAATATTTATCTATTTGTACATAAAATATTAGTCACAGTTACTAGCTAAAGTTTAAATAATAATTTTTATTGCATAGTAGTACTAGCAAAAACACAATAGTACAATACTACCCGAAGAACAATTGTTTTCAGTAACTTCTATTTCTCTTGCTAATACTTGATTTTGATGTTCAGGTATATTTTTGGACATGTTGTTAAGAACTAAACCTTTCAGTGCATAACAGATCACAAACTCGTTTTTGAAGCATGATCAAAGCTATCTTTATACAGATAGTTGTAGTCAACTGAACAGGATTCATTTCAGTTTTCATCATTTGTAAGCATTGTAGTCACTGAATACAGATAGTTTCATCAATATTCAATATGGATTCTGGTTTAACGTAAAAAACCATTCTTCACTATGATGTCATTCAAAGCACTATATTACTTATTTTATCTTTATATATGCACTGATATCGAACTGAAGCTGTACCCTCAGGTTGTTGCAGAGTAAATTTATGCCCATGTTAGCATTTAACCCTAGTCCACCACTGGTTGTTTGGAAGTCCTTTCTTGAAGTTGAATTTATGTTTTGTGGCAAGTTTCCCAGCATAATTTAGGAACTGCAACTTTTCAAAATCTACCCTTAACTTTGCTCTATTGCTGGCAAAATTGATAAGTTTTTCTTCCAAAGCTAAAGGTAGGGTAGGTTTTCTCCCTGGCTTTGCTCCAATAAAAATTTTTTCAGAGAGTCTGACTCTCAGTGCTGTACATGGCACATTGTATAATATTGCTGCCTTATGCACTGAAAATGATGGTTCTGATCTGACATGCTTAATTTCACTTATCATATTTTCTTCACTCCATTTCAAGAATTTGCCTAATTTCTTAACAGTGACTAATTGATCAACAGAATGATTGGAACCAATGACACAAATTAAAGAAACATCAATTGTTGGAAAATCAGTTGTATTATAACATATTGTAGCCTCTATAACAGAAGCAATCTTTCCAACCAACATCCGGTGAAATATTGGTGACGATCTACATGCGCCACCTCTTGTATTAATCATATTTTTTTTCAAGACAATACCTAGATAATTAAATTTTAGTATGAATGTCATATTAATTTGATAAAGTGCTGAAAATTAACAAGAGCTACAAATAATAACACGTGGTAAAAACCATATGTTAGTATTTGTAACCTAATCCCAACGCTAGAACTTTGTAGTACTAATTTATGCTAGAACTTTGTAGTACTAATTTATGATGAAGTGAATAAGTATTTAAATAACTACAGAAGTCTATTGAAGAAGAAAAACATTTTTAATTAATTACTCAATACTCAACACAGGGCCATAGTACTGTAATTAGCAATTTTTTTTTTTAATTAGTTTTCTTAATAACAATACAAAGAAGAAATATATTGTTTTGGCAATCAAAAATATATTATTGTGGATATCATCAATTTTTCAAAAAGCAATTTTTTTTTTTTAATTTCACCTCCCCAAGGCTGAGAAGGCCACTACAGACGAGGAGGCTACTTAATTGTGGTTATAACTCTCTCTTAACTCTATAACTCCGAAAAACGAACCTTGATGAACAAGGCCGCTGCGCAGAGAAACAAGTTGAGCGCGGTACTACCAGGGACGTGGCAGGGATCGAACTCTCGCTTATGAAGCAAGCGCTCTACCACTACACCACTACCGCATTAACAAGTAAATTTAGGGTCAATTTCATGATAATGCCTAGGATGTTGAATTAAAAGTGATTAATTCATAAAATAATTTACTCAATAATATATAGAATAAAAATACTTATAAAATATACTACTTTGTAAGCATTTAAAAACACTATGTTCTTAATATTTATGTCGTTCAACGTTGTTTCTTTTAAATATCATTGAGCTCAAGTTAATAAAAAAAGATTTATGTCAATGTTGATTATGTGGAGATTTAAATAAAGTTATAACAAGATTTGGTTTCTTATATAACAACTTATTTTCTAGGTAACATTATTTTTGTATTATTTGAAAAAAAAAAACATTGATGAAAAGTCAGTACTGGTTTTCCAAATTACATCAATCCTAAAGTTATTTACAAAAATGATTAACAATAACCCTGCTCTTTAATTAGAACCATTTGTTGATTAATTAACCATAAATTAGAAACAAATTAGAATCATTTGTTAATTAATCAAGTAACTCTGAACTTAGCTATAATTTAATCAATGTACCCTAAAATTATATAAAAAATAATTAAATTTAGCCATTGAGAAACTTAAATTGATCTTTCTCAATATTTCAAAAAAATATTTAAAATAGCTTGATTTTAAGATATATTTAATCACAACAATTAATACAGAAGACTACCTTCACATTCATCTGAGCCATTCTTCATGTAACCTGGCAGACATCTACACTCAAAACTTGAGTTTAAATCAAAACATTGCTGATTAGAAGGACACAATGATGCATTAATTGATAGAGCATGATTACAAATACTTGTGTCTATAGCTATTAAAAAGGTGTGAAAATGATTTAAAACACCATATTTATGTGTTTTTTTTTATTATAATATTTTTTGAGCCATTAATTATTAAATAACACTTTGGTTCTATAATTGGAACATAATTACCAAAAATAAAATAAGACATGATAAAATAATAGTTGTAAAACAAAAAGAAAAAACCTATGCAGTCGCCACCAACATTTTCATATCCATTGCGACACCCACATGTAAATCCTAGATTGCTAACATTATTTTGGCAAACTTGATGAGACTTCAAACAAGTCGATGTTTTATCTTGACATTGATTGATTGCTAATAAACAGAAAGACAAATATTTGAAAAAGTCACTTTAAAATACTAAAATTAAGTCAAATAACTGATTTTTAATTACTTTAAAATTTGTCTAATTAATAGTAACTAATTATCTATCCAACCAACGAAATTTATAAATTATTTATTTGGAAAAATAATAAATCATATAAATAAAACAAATATGCTTTGATATAACACATACTGTGTTATTTTATTTTAACTTTTTTTTCATAAAAATAATTTTTTAACAAACAGTATGTATTTAATAGAATTTTTTGCTTTCTCATTAATATTAAACTTAAAAATTATAAACATTATATTATTATTTGAACATAATTAACATAATTGGTTTAATTTACATTATAGCAACAGTTTTATGTTTATATTATTGTGTTACAAAATTTATATTATATTATTATGTTACAAAATTATACTGTGTTACACCGATGTAATATTAATAAACAGTTTTACAAAATAATTAGCTATATGTGAGACATATAGTGAGGTATTAAAAAAATAAAAATTTAACTATACATTGTTTTTTTAACATATTGTTCAACATAATTTATTTTATGTTCTAATACTTTTGTGTTTTTAGACCATGTAGCAAATACAAAGAGAGATTTAAACTTGTTGCAAGAAGGTTTATAGTGAGTTCAGTGAGTTCAGCCTTATTCAACTTTTTCTGACTCTCAGGTCATACTTTTCAGCCATTGTTCGAAATGCCTTGAAATGCTTATTATGTATTTTGAGAAAAACACAGTTAAAAAAAAAATTATTAGGAGAAACTCTTTGAAAAAGAGTAAACCGTTTTTTTGAAACTAATAATTTTTATGAACATTTTCATAATTTCTCGAAAATATTTATTCAATAACGTTTGCAGGCACCTAAATTTCCTTATTTTGTAAAAAAGTCAAATTTGATTTTTTTACCTTAAGACATTTGAAAAACTGCTGCAGTACAAGTTGCAAAATTTTTTATTTTACTTAAACTTACAAGATTTACATCAACTCACGGGAGAATCTCAAACAAACTATAGATAACTATTGCTATGTTAATTATAGCAGTTTTTATCTTACATAAATTATATGGATTAGATCATAACAGCTTTATCTTACATAAACTATATGGATTAGATCATAACAGTTTTTATCTTACATAAACTATTGATATTAAATATTTTTATAATATTGATTGGGGATATGATTAACTTCTTCATACATTTTTAGTAATAAAAATTATGATCTATTTTTCTTCTTCTTCTTTTAAACACTAACCCAACAGCTACTTTTAGTTACTATGTAGTTTAACATACACTACACTACATACACTAGAAATAGGATTTGATTGCATCTGTGTTGAACTTTTTTTCTAATAGCAAATATCAGGATCTTAAGTTGAATGTTTTAGCATAAGTTTAGCAACTAGCTGATAAGGCTATTGAGAGTAATTAAATTAGCAAGCAGGTTAGCCCTGAAACTAAATTGGTTTGAAAAAAAGAGCAAAAACGATTTGTAATTTTGTATTCATGTGGCTTGTGGATACAAAACCACAATTATCAAACCAGTAATGTTCTGGAAAATTATCTAAAATCAAAATCATGAAATTTATAAATCATTCATAAAGTTCTACACTTCCACGCAGCACAGCTCAGTTATTCAAGATTTATGCAGCACAGTTATTCAAGATTGTTTTATACTTATATTATATTTCAGCATTTTTTATAATTTTCATAAATATGAAATCTTATTGACTATAAAAAATACAAAATAATTTTAAAAGAATGCAAATGATGACTTTTTGAAGATATCTATTATGCTATGCATACCAGTGTAGGAGAACTATAGCAGATAGGAAAAAGTGAAATATATTTACAAAAAAATATAATTTGAAAAAATAAAATTATTTAAACAGCTTTTTTAACTATTATTTAAACAACATATATTATATAACAACATATATTGCTAACAACATATATTATATAACAACATATATTGATAACAACATATATTATATAAAAACATATATTGCTAAAAATATATATTATATAAAAACATATATTGCTAACAACATATATTAAATAAAAACATATATTGCTAACAACATATATTATACAACAACATATTATATATAATATATAATATAAATATAATATATAATATAAATAAATAATATAAATAAATATATAATACAATATATAATATATAATATAATATAATATAAATAAATATATAATATAAATAACATATAATATAAACTATTATGTAAACTTAAACTAATCAATAAAGAAAAATCTATAAAAAAGAATGCAAGAAATAATAATTAAGAACATTTATGGTGTACTGTAACACAAAATATGCAATATTTTGTGTGCAGCTAACACAAACTTTTGAAATTCTTTATAATATTGCTAAATTGATTTATAACAATTAAATAACATAAAAATCAAAGTTATACCTTCGCAGCTAGACATATAATTTATTGAATAACCAGGTTTACATGTGCAACCGAAATATCCTAGACCAATCATAGAGCAGTTTGAACTTGATGGACAATTTATTTGAGAGCACATATTAATAGCTAAATAAATTTTATTATTATTACATATGTAAAAAAAAAAAAAAAAGAATGTATAAACAAACAGCTGTAAAAAACATGAAAAACTCAGCATAAAAAAGTTAATAAAAATAGATTTTATAACCTTCACATTGAAAAGAAGAGTTTAATAAAAATCCAGCAGCACAATA
>NC_061167.1:37530482-37567982 GCF_022113875.1 Hydra vulgaris | reverse complement strand
ATATATATATATATCCATATAGTGTAGTCGAAAGAGCGTTTTAATGTAAAAAAAGTCTCTGACGACTACAATTTTAATTACCTCGTCTCTTAAGCTGTATTTGATTGTCGTCGAAATGTCAAAGCAATTAAATTAATGCGGAAGTACATTAAATTTTATTGTTTTTTAAAATTTTTTTAAAAAACCGCAATTATAACGACTAGAAAGTTTTTTTTTATTAGTGATGTTTTTGTTTTTATTTTATTAAAAACATTTTTAAAACATGCGTAAATATTGCTACATCGACTATCTTATAGCCTGACTCGCAATGGAGTGCTGCTACATCGACTGACAAATAGCCTGACTCCCAACGGAGTGCTGCTACATCGACTGACAAATAGCCTGACTCGCAACAGAGTGCTGCTACATCGACTGACAAATAGCCTGACTCGCAAGGGAGTGCTGCTACAACGACTGACAAATAGCCTGACTCGCAAGGGAGTGCTGCTACATCGACTGAGGGTTTGGTTTGGGCAGGCAGTCTATCATTTGAAAAAAAAAAAAAAATTTAAGTTTTTAAACTTTTTCTGGTCTGGTTTATTAACGCGCTCTTTAAAACTACAGTTTATGGGAAACTCTTTTCAACTACCATGCAAGAGTATATATATATATATATTATATATATACATATATATATATATATATATATATATATATATATATATATATATATATATATATATATATATATATATATATATATATATATATATATATAATTTTGCTTATTTTGAGTACCAGGTTGACATACTTTATAAAAACTTTTTTTTTAATATATTAGGGACCTGTCAAATTTTTAAGGGTTGAGCTACCCCTAAAAATATTTTTTTTTTCAAAAAAATTTTTAACTTATTGTTTTAGTATTATATAGTACAAATTAAAGGGGTTAGAACAGGTTTTTCTCAAAAAAGTTGTTTTAAAAGCCACCCTACTATATATATTATATAGTATGTTTTTCTAAAAAAACTACTATGTTTTTCTAAAAAAATAACTTAATGTAAAAAGCCATAAAAATAAACTTACAACCAGGATCAACTGTTATAACAGGGGGATAATAAGGTGTAGTCAGAGTACCATTTTCAGTATTGGCAATTACAAATGTAGAATAAAGCTCTCCATCTTCAATTGCAAAACCATCTAAAAAAATAAATTTTTTATAAAAATACCCTAAATATAATGAATATAATTTACCTTAAATAAAAAAATATTCATTAAAAAAAAGTATTCAATAATAAAGAATGAAACATGAAAAAAATGTATGAAGAAAATTATTAAACTAATAAAAATAAAACACTAACTATCCAAACTTCTTCGTTTACGACCAGGCGCTGATTTTGAATTACCAGAATTAACTGCAATGGAATTTCCATTCTTAGATGATAACTTGATAGAAGATATTTCATTAGATGATACTGTGACTTTTGCAAAGCGATGCCAACCATCTAGGTGATTATCTATATCTTCACTAGTATACTGGCTTGGAGATTTTGAAGGAATGATAAAATCTGACTGTTTTCGAATAATAACCTCAACATATCTGCATAAAGATTTTCAAAACAAAAAAAAAATACATAAGTGTGTAAAATAATGTGTATAATCAGAATGAAAAATATATCAACATGCAGAAGAAAAAAACAACAACAGAAGAGCATATCCAAATAGGAATATTAGAATTATATAATATTAAAAGTATATAAAAATATTGAAAAAAAAAATAAAAAAAGCACAGTAGCAAAAAGGAGTTCTTGGATATTTAATATTACTTGATATCTAAACTAAAATAGTAAAATAAAATTTTTGTAATGCTTTTAACCTTCCTAAGGCTGGTTTTTAAATCTCCCTGCCTCTACAGTTGAGAAGGTTATTTTATTGTGGTTCTCCCTTTCTTAAATCTTCAACTCCACAACACAAACCTTGACAAACAAGACTGCAATGCAGTGAAACAAGTTTAGCACAGCATGGAACATTTCACTTATAAAGCGAGCGCTCTACTACAACTTTAACTCAGATAAAACTAAATTTTTTTCAGTGAATGGTTATCACAACAACCCAGATCTTCCTCTATTAATGAACAGTAATGTAATTGATTAGTCAAATACCCTTCGTATCCTTAACTCTTACTTCCAATCTTTCTTGGAAACCATATATCAAATCCAATGCAAAATTAGCATCTACTAATGTTGCATCTGTTTATCATGCTTGCCACTTTCTTACTCCGGATTTTATTCTTTATCTCTATAAATCTCAAATCCATCCTTGTATGGAATACTGTTGCCATATCTGGAGCGGATCTTCAAATGATGCCCTTTCTCTTTTAGACAAGGTGCAAAAACACATTGTAAACAAAGTTAGACCTGCTCTTGCAATCAACTATCAGCCATTGTCGAATTGTTGTAATGTTGCTTCTTTCTCCTATCTAAAAATACTTTGATAGGCACTGCTCTAAAGACCTAGCACCTATTGTGCCATCTATTAAAATTCAGTCTAGTATTACTCTTCATTTAATTAAATCTCATCCTTTTAATGTGACTGTTCTTAAGAGTCCAATAATTCTTGTTTGCCTAGTTTTGTTTCACAAACATCAATTCTTCGGAATTCGTTATCTTCATCTTGTTTTCTTGGTGCATATAATTTGCTATCTTTAAAGTCGTCTGCTAATTGTTATCTAGCTTTATAAACTTCATCTTTATTTTCCAGTAACTTCTAACTCTAATAGTAATTACTTGCAGCCTTGTTGGAAGTGAAGATGTTTAAAAAAAAAACTTGTTAAAGTTTTTTGTATTAGTAAAAAGATTTTGAAATTCTATTAAAAACATTAAAAAAATATATTATAATGAATAAAATTAAATAGAGAGAATATATCAAAATCTGTCCTAGTTTATGGTGACCGAGCACTAAAATACAATATAATTGCCAAGTGGGTTGCTCTATTTTAAAATAATAGAGAAAGCCTTAAAACGGTCCCTACTATAGGTACCATTAAACCATAAATGCAGCAAGAAATATCCAAGTAGCATGTACCATTAACTAGAAAATATAACTAGAAACACTCTGGATGTATATATATATATATATATATATATATATATATATATATATATATATATTATATATATATATATATATATATATATATATATATATATATATAGATGAAATTTAGTTTGAATTCAACTAAAAAAATCATTGGTTTTATTTAACCCTTTATACTGGGTTTCATATACATAGGCTCTTTTGCCATAAGGTAAATCTTGGCAAATGCCTAGGGGCACTAAATGTTTTACCTAGTTTAAAAATTTTTATTAGACATTTTAAAATTTTTTATTGCCTAATTAAATTTAATTTTGAATTTATTTGAGTTGTTTTAAAACTATTCCTAGTTTAAAATAAACAACAAAGATTTTTAGCAACGATAGGTAGGAGTGTCTTTAGGCAAAAACATTTGTTCGAAAACTTACATTACATAACCTAATAGTTGTTAGGTTGTGAAATAAAGATTACTGGCTTCTATTAATACTTTTACAGTGTAGTTTTTCTTTTTATTAAATCAATAAATAAACAAAAACAACAATTAATTAGTTTTTACTGTAATCATGTATTGTTTTAACTTTTTTAATTACCTTCTATTGCCTAAAGGCACTGTCCATATTTCAGTACAATTTTTTTTTTCTAATATCGAATATTAAATTGGGTCTCAAAAAAATTCAAATTTTATAAATAATAAAAATTTTTAATAAAAAAGAATTAAATTATATATATATATATATATATATATATATATATATATATATATATATATATATATATATATATATATATATATATATATATATATATATAAATATATATATATATCATATATAGATGAATATATATATATATATATATATATATATATATATATATATATATATATATATATATATATATATATAATTTGTTCTTTTTTTTTTAGTCTATGCTGATGGCGCTATATGTTTATATATACTACAAAATAGATGAGTAATATAAAGGTATATAAAAGGGTCAGCATAGAGTAAAAAAATAGTATACACAGTATACAAAAAGTGTATATACTGTGCCGGTTGGACCAAATTTACACCATGATTGATATAGATATCTTTTTAATTTATAAATAATGAAAAGAAGTAGTAGAAGCCTGACTTTTTTAAGATTGATTGAATAACCTATCTGAGGCTATTTAATCAAACTTAAAACTCTGTCTATTTGGCATTACCTAATATTTCTCAATCTGAGATATAAACTCATTTTGAGAAAGAAAAAAACAAAGTTAATAAGAGAATAAAAGATATGTAACAAAATCAATTTGTCTAGTGAATGTTTATTTATGAAATTTTTTTTATACTCATTTAACAGCTAAAATAATCAATTATAAATAATTTAAGTTTAATATTTGATTAAATTCTATTTAAATATTAATAATAATAATATTAATAATAACTATTTAGATCTGAAATATCAAAATAAAAGTCAATAAAATATAATTCAATCCCAGTTCCCAAAACAAAGAGAACAAGAAAACAAAAGTTATTAAAATAATCATTATCAAAGTCATTATTAAAGTCTAAGATAAAACAAAAACAACAAAAAAACAAGATGCAGAATGGATAAAAAAGCAAGTAAGGCTAAAAAATACATACCTAATAACTAAACCAGTTAAGAATGATCCAACAGTAATTTGAAATGACTGAGCAGTAACAGCAGTAGCTGGCTTACCTAAAAAATTAATTTTTTCAAGCTTTTGTTCAAAAATATTATAAATAATTGATAGGCTTGATAAAAACTTTGAAAAAAAAAGTTTTTGAAAATAGATAAAAAAAATGGCTACAAATAAAAAATTCAGTAAATAAATAGTTTAATTTAAATAAAATTTTACCAATACAGCTTTTATTTGTGTCGCTTAGCAACCAATCTCCAGTACAATAGCAGTTAAAACCTCCATAGGTATTGTTACAAGCACCATAAAGCCAGCTGCATTCTTTGTCAACAATACACTCATTAACATCTAATAAGAATTGGTTTTTAAAAACAAATTTATCCAAACTAAAAAAAGTTAAATAAAAAAATAAAAGTAAACTACCTAAGCCTGTTTTATTATGTGTCAATTTAAATGTCAATTATAAATAGGGTAAGTTTGTGCATTTTTGTATACTGTATATTTTAAGTCTGTCACTTTTATATAAATTTTATTTAAACAAAAAGTTTTGCAAAACATAATGTAAACGCAGATTAATATAGAGCAGGACAAGATCTATCAGAACATGTAAAAAATATTTTAGTTTGATGACATTTTTATGAAGGTAGAAGGGTTTATTGGTACCACAAAATGCCAAACAACAACTACAGCAAAGAAGATGTTGAGGATGCTTTGAAACATCATCGAGAGCAAGGAATATCATTAAGAAAGTGTGCTTTTAAGTTCATTCTCCCTAAATTGACATTGATTGACAGAAATAAAAATAAAATGTCAACATGGAAGGCTAACAGCTTTATCAGTTGAAACTGAAAAAATATTGATTTATTTAATTCAATGTTTTAATGACTGAGGCTATGGTTTGCGACAAGCTGATTTAATTTCTATTGTTCAACACTATTTGTCAAACACAAAACAAGAACATTTATTCAAAAAAGGCTCACCATCATGACAGTGGTAATAGGATTTTAAAGAGAGATGGAAACAAAGTGTAACATTATGCAGAGCAGATAATATAGCATCAAACTCTCTAGTATTTTGTTAGGTGTAATGTTTTTCCTAATGCATTTCCAAATTATCATGCTTGATGCTTTAAGGTACTGTTTGCAGGAAGTCGCTCTTTTTTATTACTCCAGGTCATGTCAGGTTCAGGATTATTAGGATTATCCTGCTACTGGTACCATGTAACCTAGTACTACCTGCCCTACACCCTGCTGCCTTGCAGAGTGTGCTTTTTTAGGAGAAGGCTAGAAGAAACAAACTCTGACTTAAAATATTAGGCTAATATTACATCTATTAGGCTGGCATAGATGTAAACATGCGTTAAATTGTTTCCTGCTTAGGATGATGAATGCTGGATCTTCTTGATTCTTCTCATAAGTTTTTGCTTGTACCTCCTTGATAATGGATAGGCAACTCTTCCTGTTAACTCCTAGTGAGGGTACAGCACTAAAACTCAGTTTAATGGTTCTGAGGCCAGCTGCTAGTAAGGTTTCATGAACTCTATAGTAGATCTCAGAGAAGCTGATTTCATCAATAGCTGCAAAATATCAGAGTATTAACAGTGCCCTGTTAATGATTTTGGTGAGATTTGTTGCCCTATGCTATGACTTAGGGTTAACTTACAAGATTGAGAAAATTTCATAGCTCATTGCTTAGAAGGTCGTGCTCTATCTTATATTGAGTCAAGTTCTCTTTAAACTTAAACCAAAAGCAACTCAAAATATTAAACATAAAAAACCATCCCCTTCACCTAACTGTTTTAATATATCTTTTGCTAATATTCGTGGTCTGCGAAGCAACCTTCCATCAGTTGAATCTTTCAAAATTCACCAGACTTGCTGGTGAATTTTGAAAGAGGCAAGTTTTTTTTCTCAGAAGGCTCTAGAAACTTTTGAAAAATCTTCAAAAGCGTCATAAAAAAAGGAAGGTCTAACATTCCATTTCTCACTTATTACCTCTTCCAAGGATAAAGCAGAACTTTTTGCAAAGAACTTTTCTTCTAATTTAACTCCTAAATTTTTATGGCCATTCTCTTCATTCCATTCCAATTAAACAGGAATGGAATGAAGAGAATGGAGAGAATCATTCCATTGTTAGACATTCAAATCACTTTACTCCTTTGCTAAAGTCAAATTTTAGAATAAACTCTTCTATTGCTTGTGGTCCAGACAAAATTTCTGTCGCAGCCTTACAAAATTGTTCTCCAGAACCCTCTTCGATTTTCTCTAAACTATTTAATAAGTGCTTGTTTGAGTCTTGTTTTCCTGCCTGCTAGAAAATGGTATATGGAATGTTATTCCAATTTTCAAAAACTCTGGTGAACATTCTGACTCCTCCAATTATTTTCTGATCAGTCTTTTTTCTGTTATTAGCAAGGTCTTTGAGTCTTTGATTAAGAAATTTCTCACATCCCATTTTGAGTCAATTTACTGTCAGACAATCAATACAATTTTCGATCCTCTTGCTCATGGCTGACTTGCTATTTGCTGTGACTGAAAGATTTTATCGTGCAATAGGTGGAAGCAAAAAGGCTAGAGCCATTGCTCTTGACACACCTAAGGATTTTAACAAAGTTTGGCATGGTGGTCTTCTCTATAAGCTTGTTTTATATAGTGTATCTGGATAAGTTTTTGAGATCATCAAACCGTTTCTTTCTAACCACTTTATTTAAGTCATCCTTGAAGGCCAACACTTTTCTTTATTTCCAGTAACTTCTGGGGTACCTAAAGGTTCTTTCTTATGTCTTTTTTTTCTTATCTACATTAATGATCTTCCCAATTTTTCTTTTCTAAAGTAGCTCTTTTTGCTGATGACTTAACTTTATACTCCTGTCTTGACAAAAAGTCTTTTCTTTTTGATCACTTAGAACAGGCAGCCTATCTTGAACCTGATCTTACTTCTGTAACAGATTGGGGCTCACAGTGGTTTATGATTTTTTATTCCAATAAAACTCAGTTATTTACTGCAAACAACTATCGCAATACTGTCCACATTCCTATATTAATGAATAGCATCCCTCTCACTTTGCCCTCTCCTTTACATCTTTTTGGATTATTGTTTACTACTGGCCTTTCATGGAAACCATATATACAATCGATTGCTAAATTAGCATCCGCTAAGTTTGCTTCTCTTTATTGTGCTCGCTATTTATTCTCTCATGTTTCCATTCTCTACCTCTACAAATCTCTTATTTTTCCCTGTATGAAATACTGTCATATTTGCGCTGATTCTTTTAATGATGCTCTTTCTTTTCTAGATAAGGTCTAAAACGGCATTGTAAGACCCGCTCTACTGTTAAGCCTGAGCCCCTTTCCCAACATTGTAAAGTTGCATCTCTTTCTCTTTTCTATGAATACTACTATGGTCACAGCTCAAAGGAGTTATCATCTTTAGTCCCATCAACTATAACTCATATTCTTGCTTGACTCATCATTCAGCAAAGTCTCATTCTTTTACTATATCTGTCCCTGCATGCTCCAAAAACTTTTATTCGTCTAGTTTTTTCCCTGCACTTTAACACTTTGGAACTCTGTTTCATCTTCATGTTTTCCTGACTCGTACAACCTTTAACTTTTCAAGTCTTTTTTCAACCGTTTCCTTGCTCTTTAACTCTATTCTTTTTTTTCTAGTAACTCCCAACTTAATAGTGGTTGCTTGCAGCCTTAATGAGAGTGAATCAGAATTTAAAAAACCATTAAAAAAAAACAGAGAGTCATCTTGAACTTCTCATATAACTGAAAAATGTTTTCCAATTAGAAGTAACAATATAATGAAGCTAAAATTAATAACTTAAAAGCTTTACATATTTGGAACTGCAATGAGTGTGGTTTTGTGGTGACCAAGGAAATATTGCAATTTTATGCTGAAAAGGTTCAAAGCTGGCCAAATAAAAGCTGTGTGTACAACACCACAGTAGAAATATATAAGACCAGCTGTATGTACAGCACCAACAATGACATTAACAGACAGCCAATCAACACCACCAACAACACAAATGCAAATGCAAACACCATCTGCAATAGCTTAAACAAGCCATAAAGTCATACAACTAGGAATGCATAACAACCAAAATATGAGTCAATCAATCATTAACATCATGCTTAAATTTCTGGTATAACGCCACTTCCATAAAACACTAGCTTTAAAAGCTCAAATAAAGGTGGATAATCCAGACATTATATGATAACTGAGACGTGGTTTAAAAAATCATCAATAAAAAATTTCGACAGGTATGTATGTTCCAAAAAAAAAAAAAAAAAAAAGGTCTTGGAAGAGAGACTGCAATAAATGTAGAAGAATCTATTACCACAGGCAAATGTAGTATTAATGCATGCAAAAAAACTGTTGAACAGGTATGGAGTGTTATATGCGGGGTTGTTTTTACAGGCTACCAAACAGCATACTTAAAGTGAACGTTAAATTAAACCTAATCAAAGAAGAAGCCAAAAGTATATTGGACAACAAAAAGTTCTCTCAATATCAAATGGTCACACTATCTATCCATTAGCATTAAAAGAAACTGTTAAAAAAGCTTACACTTTGCAAAAAACTACTTCCTTCCTGGGGGAAATAATTTTACTTTGCAGTAAAATTACTTCCCCCAGTGTGTGTCGAATCAAAATTTCGAATTAAGCATGGAAAACAAACAAACATACTAGATCTTGTAGTATCAGATGACAGTAAAAGAGTGATAGACATGGAAAAAGAACTGCCACTAGGATAAATAAAAAAGCACACAATTTATTATTTAATGGAGATTTGTCACAAACAGCATCAAATGTGAAAAAAGCTGTGTAAAAATCAGTGAGCAAGTACGAAAAAACAATTATTATCAAGATAAAAACAGATTCTCAAGTATTTAATTTATTATAGCAAAAAAAAAAAAAAAAAAAATAAAACACAAATTTCATCACAAAGAGAGAGACAATACAGGTGCAATAACCTTTAACAAGGAAATAATCATCAATTGTCTAAATTATAAATTTAATTTGAACAAGGAAAAATTTGTCAATTGTCTTAATGATAAATAAATTTCAAACCTATATTCGTGTCTGAAGGAGACAAATACAGGACTACAGCGCTTCGAAAATTAAAAAAAAAAATTGACTGGGACTGGAGAAGTACATGAAAATATTTTTTAGTCAAAACTTTTTTGGCTTGGGGAAATAAAGGACAATATGAGCCTCAAGCAATTTAATTAACATTCATGTTAAGAAACATAACATCTCTATTAAGCCATTTTTAACAGAACAAGCTGATAAAAAAAAATGCAAAATAAAAAAAAGCAGACAATGTAAAAAAATTTATAAAACAAAACATCATTACAATTTTCTCATTTAAAAACTACATACTGATTTAAATACTTTTTAAATCAGTGTGTAGTTCAATATGATTTTATCAAAATGGAGTTTGACAATGTGCCTGTATGTATATGTCTGAATAAACAAATAATTAAATGCTTCTGCTCTATAAATGCATTTCAAACATGGTTAAGTTTGCACATACATAAACAGTTACTTAACATATTCATATTAACTTGAATATTTATAAACGAAATCTTTTTAAATTTTTCACGTTTAATGTGATATCAGTAAATACTGACTACAATGATTTTCTAATTTTCTAAATTATTACTGATTTAAAACAAAGAAAAGCATACCAATACAACTTGTTTTATTGGAGTCTAATTGAAAACCTTTGTAGCATGAGCAGCTATAACTTCCTATAGTGTTTGTGCAATTGCTGTAGTTCCAGTTACAAGCAGTCAAACATTCATTTACATCTGAAAAAAAAGAGTCTTTAAGTAGAGATAAAAAATTAATTTATAAAATTACTAAAACATTAATGATTTAAAAGGATTGTAAAAAATATATAATCTATATAAAACTGTAATTAGGTTATGTTGTAGCACAATAAAATTTCAATTACATTTGGATTATTTTAGAACCTAAAAATGGCCAAATATCTAAAAAGAAAGTTATTATGCTAAAGTTGTCAATATTCTTAGCATTATTTCAATATTGGTATATTTAGTTTTTAAACTACGATAAGATTCAAAAATTATAATTCAACATAGAACAACAATTGATAAAAACAAGAACAAGTTGAAGATGAAGAAAAGAAAGGAGAAAATGTGTGATAATGCCATCAGTTTTTTAGCTAAGGGGTTTTCCATAAAGTACATTTGCCAAAAATTTTGAAAAAATTGACCTCCCCCTGTTGCCATGCATACTTTTTAGTTGTTTTCATCCTTTGAAAAGTACATATGCTTTTGAAGTACCCCCCCCCCCCGCCTCCCTTCTCTTTTCTCTTTATGAGTTAGAAAGTTAAAATTTATTAAAAAAAAAAAGAAGCACAATTTAAGAAATTTAAATATTAGGCATTGTCCATAAATTACGTCAGCATGAGTAAAAATAATGTCATCAAAAAGTGGTGATATTTTTTATATTTCAAAACGTTCCATTTCATTAATATAATTGCTCAATATTTTTCACAAACAAAAGAAGTATAAAAAGAATTTTAAATTTTTTTCATATTTCAATTTTTAATTAATTAGCGCAACAACAGTGTTACTAAGGGTAACAAGTTTAAAAGCTAATGTTTCAAAGTATTGTTAAACTTTAATATTAATTTTTGAAACTGTTACGTAAATAAAATTTTTATAATTTTTTAAACTTTATTTTGTAAAAAATGTTTTTTAATAAAAATAAGATACTATAAGTTATTTCAAAACTAAACAAATAACCCCTGTTTGCATTTACTGTAACTTGTAACATTAACACATCATTGTTGTCTTTAAATAGTCAACTAATTAGTTTGAAAGCAAAATTATTAAAATGAATAATAGTGAAAGATACAAAATTATTTACCAACAAGTAGCAAAAGCTATGCCACAAAAAAGTAAACAGAAGCAACAGAAAGAAGTTAACAAATTGTGGTACAAAGTTAAGCTTAAAGAATTGACGTATAAATCAGTTTTAAAAGAACTCACACGAAAAAATGTTAAAACATCACATAATCAAACTATTGCAGTGAAGCTTCCTCTCATAAATTAAATATCAGATGAGGGACCACGAGCTTTGTTAACATTCGATGAATCAGACAAAATAGATTTTAAAATCAATAAAACACTAGTTACTTCTTCTAAATTTGATATTCAAAAAAGTCAAAAATCACAAACGAAAGTACCAATTGGTCAACTGACAAAATGTCATACTCCACAACAAGAGAATATTCAAACTGAAATTTCACAGTTACAAGAGCAGTTGCTAACATTGGTAAATGTGCTCTGTGCCAGATTGATAACAGGCGAACTTAAAATTATTGCGGTATGATTATATATCGCATATATTATATAATATGAATATAATTATTATTGCGGTAGTGGTGTAGTGGCAGAGCGCTCGCTTCATAAACGAGTGGTTCCGAGTTTGATCCCCACCACGTCCCTGGTAGTACCGCGCTCAACTCGTTTCTCCGAACAGCGGCCTTGTTGGTCAAGGTTCGTGTTTCAAAGTTATAGAGTTGAGAGAGGGTTATAGCCACAAAACAAGTAGCCTCTTTGTCTGTAGTGGCCTTCTCGGCCTTGAGGAGGTGAATTAAAATAAAAAAAAATTAAAAAAAATCAAATCAATTTTTTTAGAAAAGCAAATAAAAATAAAACAAACCTTTTTTAAAAAAATGAATTGCAAGGCAATCTGTCAAAGACAACGCAGAGCAAGTTTGAAACAAACACTTAATGATATTGGCGATGACAGGCCCTACTTAAAATCAAAACTTTCTAAATTCAATAGAGAAAAAAATGGCAGACCAGCTGTAATTGAAGATCAGCCAGATCTTCTGAATCAATAGGAGCCGCTGCTAGCAATCAATAAAGATTGCAGGAGTTACATTCATGTAAGACGCTTGATGACTTAAATAAAAGCCTACTGAGTTATTGTCTGTTGCAATCTGCAACTTATTTAAGACTGATGTCTAAGCCATCAAACACACTTGAGGGAATACATCACATTAAGACAGTCCTGTGAAATTGATCAGGACTAATAATACAGCTTGTGATAAGCATATCAATACTGGATTAACATTTGCGCGCATGCAATACATGGATGAAATTTGTTCAATGTTTGGTCCAGATCCATGCTTTTATTAAAGTCTAGACAACAAAGCTGAAGTACCATTAGGATTAGCAGCTGCAACAAAACAATCACCAATTTTGATGCATCTTGATTATCAAGTACGTTTGCCAAATCATGATTTTTTAGTGGCTTTCAGACATAAGTTTATACTGTCTGTTATGCAGCTTGTATTATTGATCCAAACAAATTTGCTGATACAGTGTCATATTTTGGACCAATGTATATTGGTATTAGATCTATGAAGCATGATAGCAGCACGGCTTTTACTCATGGCCGTGATTTGGAGCGTCTTAATTCAATTAAAAATTTTAAGCTTCACATTTATACTCCAGAAGGTCAGTTAAAACCTATATTTGTTATTGCATGTGATGGAGGCCCTGGTGAAAATCCAAGGTTTCCCAAACCATTGTAAGTTGCAATTGCAAGATTTATTAAATGGGATTTGGATGTCTATCTAACAGGAACTCATGCACCTCATTATTCAGCATATAACAGGGTTAAACAGCATATGGCTCTGCTGAGTCGAGAGTTAGCAGGATTGGTTTTGCCACATAATCATTTTGGAACAAATCTAAATGCATCTGGGAAAACAATTGATGATGATTTAGAAAAAAAGAATTATGCTAAAGCTGCAGAAACTCTAGCTGAGGTATGGTCGGATATAGGTATTGATAACTATTCTGTTTGTGCTGAATATGTTGAACTTTCCTAACTGTTACCAATACCAGAGCAAGATTTAAAATGGATTGCAAATCACAAAAGATAAAGTCAATATTTTTTAATGATCATTAAGTGTGATGTTCCGAATTACTGTAAACCTGGCAAAGTTCCTGGAAAAATAATTTTCCTCAACATTTTTTACCAGGTCCAGTTGTAATGTCTCATGCTGCTGAAGGAATTTTTATTCCTGAGCCAAAGGTAGCACAAAATATTATATTCCGAAATCTTATTTTAATTCCAAAATCTTACTAATATTCTGAAACCTTACTTTTCTCCTCTAGCGCAGCGCTTGGGATATATAGGTTCAAAAATTTCGATAGAAGCTTCCTTTAATTTATACTGCCCATTAACTTCATAACAAAAAATTGATCAAAGAACTTGTAAAATCTGTAAAATTTATCACCCTTCTAAAGCAAGTGTTAAGCGTCACAATCACGTGTTTAGAAAACATAATCAACTCTACCTCTGAGGAAAATAAAAGTGACAATGAAATCAATGATACTCAACAATTAACAGTAAATGAAAGTAATTCTGATCAAGTTCATTTCATTGAAAACATATTTGATTGGGTGAAATCACCCTTTGATTTAGATCACTAACAATTTAAATTAATTGATTAATAATTTTGTTTATAAAATATTAATACGATGTTTTGAAACCTATAAATATAACAAGAATGTTTTTTTTTAAATTTGTGATTATTTAAAAAAAATTCATCACGCTGCCTTAACAACAACCTATACTTTAAAGGTATCAAACAAACATTCTTGTCAGTTTATTGATTTTAAAAGTTGCCTGCTTGTCAGCAAAAGCATTTGATCAACTGCACAAATCTTTCAACAAGTCTTTTTTGTTTTATTTTTTGTAAATGATCTTTTCAATGATTGCATAATAATACACTTCATTTTCAGCTTGATGTTCAGAGTTTAAAATTTTCAAACACTCAATTAATTGCTTACTAAATTAATTGCATTAATTGAAAAAAAAATTTTGTATTTATATAAGATTGAGAACAAATGTGTTTTCTTCACAGTAATTATTCTCCTACTTTAATTGCGATCCAACAACGGTGGAGGTGTAAAAAACATAAGTGGAGTATGTAAAAAAACTGTAACATTGAAATTTTGAAAGAAATTTCCAGGCTGGAGCCAAAATAACTGTTTTGACTATCGCAAGCAAATCATTTTAAATATGGCAAGAAAATCCAAAAATTGTGCATTATCATTAAAACTTTCCCTATTCTTAAATAAATAATAAACATAACCAAGCATGTGAGATGTTTATTTTTACATTTATAAAACGCTTTAAACAATTACTATGAGGTGCCAAATAAACATGCCTGCCCGTTTATTTGGAACAAGAAACCCACCACATTTTTACCAAGTCCATTAAAACTTATTACATTTTTATTGTTAAATTTATATCTCTTTTACTAATTTTTAAGTTCCTTTGGTAAAAAGAACTTTAAAGTTTCCAAAAAGAAATTGTAACTAGATCTTTTTTAAGGGCAAGTATTCTTCCCTCCCTCCCCAACTGTCATTTCATAGCAATGGTCATGGTTTTATTATTTAAAAAAAAATATTTATTTATTATTATATTCAAAATTATAAACGCTTTTTGAAGACCTCCATGAGAGTACGTACTTTATGGACAACCCCTAAACAAATCATGGCTCTAAGAGGTCACTAATTGAATTTATGTAATGAAGATTAAGCTGAAACAACTAAATTAAATTGTTGCTAAAATATGATTCTGTGTTAAATAAACACACTTTAAGAGATTGAATATATAAAAAAATATATAAAAAAATCAAAAAATCTAAACATTTTACATGTTACCTATCGCTCTAAATCAATTAATTAAAAATGTGGAATCAAATATAAAAAGAAAAAATTATCAAAAAAAAAAGAAGCAAGAAATGTTCACTGTAATGCTCTGACTTTAACACTTTCATCATTACTGGTTAAAGTATCAAATGTATTGTGTGCACAAAAAGATATGGTAAGTTTTGTAAAAAAACATTAATGTGATGTGTTATTTGTTTGCTTAGGGTAGTGTTCAAATTTAGTTAATGTAATTATCATTATTTTCCATATAACTTTATTCTGTTGTATCCTCATGTTATTTCTTGTTGCTTCTAACTGTCAATGCTTCAATGCTCTTTACTCTTGCTAAAATAATTTTACATCATCACTAGCCTTTTTTAACATACAAACAATTCATTGTCCATAACATGTTGACAATTAATAAATTGTGGTTTGTCCATATTTTTCTTTGAAAATATTCTGTGGAGATGGGAAATTATACCATTCTTTATTGCAGTATTAACACTGGTTGTATCAGCATTGATTAACTTTAATGAATTCTACAAGTTTCATTAAGAACTTTTGCAATTCCTTCAGCAACATGTTTAGTCTTGCCCATCTTAAATACATGGCATATAACTTCATTTCAATTCTCTTGTTTTTAAGTACCACAACCTGATTATTACTATCCTCCATGTATTTGTTGTAAAAATTGTTTCATGAATTACTTCTCTACTATTTCTATTGTAAACTTATCACCTATGTAAATGTTGTTTTGTAAAATGCTGCTTGACTTAATGTTGAAATATTGATACCATCATGACTGTTGTTTGGAGATTTTAGCAGTTTTATGGGTTGATACTCTGGTGAAGGATCACCAAGTTGATTGCAATTTTATGTTTTTTGTACTATTGATTGCAATTTTATGTTTGTTGAACTTTTTATTTGGTAATAAATCTTCTAAAGACACATTTCCTCTTTTTCTGAGTGACTGCTAAAATCAAACCATGTTTTGGTTCTAGATATCCTTATTCTTTTGCGCATTAGTCACAGAATCACTTATTTGTGCAACATTATATACTATTTAAAGCAACACATAAAATAGCTACACTTGAGGTTTGAAAATAACTTTAAATGTAATTAGTAGACTAATGGTAGAACTTTCAGCTAACAATTATAGGATTCAAGGTTTTAATTGACCCTGTCTCTGGAACTACTGCGCTCAACTTATTTTGAACATGCGTGGAGAAACAGGTTGTAACTTTTACAGGTTAAATTTTTCTTATTTGTATTGTGTTTGTTATTTCAGGAAAAGGTCTAAGAAATAACTGAAAGTTATAAAAAAAAGAATGTAAAAATGTAATAACAATAACTTATAAAGCAATAAATTAAAAAAAATTGAAACCATGCAATAAAAAAAATTGATGAAATTTAGCAGAAATCTTACCAACACAACTTGTATTACTTGCATCAAACTGAAAACCACTCTTACAAGAGCAGTGATAACTTCCTATTGTATTTGTGCATATACTATTGCCCCAGTTACAGGTAGTCAAACATTCATCAGTATCTAAAAATTAATTCATATACATATGAATTTGTATATATATGTATGTATATATATATATGTATATATATATATATATATATATATATATATATATATATATATATATATATATATATATATATATATGTATATATATATATATATATATATATATATATATATATATATATATATATATATATATATATATATATATATATATATATATATATAGATAAATATATATATATATATACATATATATATATATACATATATATATATATATATGTATATATATATATGTATATATATATATATATATGTATATATATATATATATATATATATATATATATATATATATATATATATATATATATATATATATATACATACATATATACATATATATATATATATATATATATATATATATATTTATATATATATACATATATATATATATATATATATATATATATATATATATATATATATATATATATATATATATATATATATATATATATATATATATATATATATATATATATATATATATATATATATATATATATATATATATATATATATATATATATATATATATATATATATATATATATATATATATATATATATATATAGCCCTCGGAATATGCTGACATCGTTCTATGTTTTATGGTAAGACCTTAGTATCAAATTTCTTTTACCGACCTGATGCCGATCTCTTAATTATTAAGGTCAGCAAATTAATGCAGAACTAACAAAACTGTTAGGACCTCAATTTTTCTAATTTCGAGGGTTGTATATATCATACATCATCCGAGTCATATTTTAAAAATCAGGAAAATTGTTTGCATAAATTATCTGGAAAAAATCCGGAATCTGTTTTCCTTTATTTTCTTTTTAATTTCGCTTTTAGCTAAGTTGTTTTTAATTTTTTTTAACACTTCATAATTTTTCTATGAGTGATGAGTGAAAAAGCTTAAAAAAACAATTATATTACAAAAATATATACCTCAACTTGCACGTATTGAAAATGTTTTGGATATCCGGAAAAACTAAAAGTTAAAATAAATATACGGAATTCCGGAAATATCTGGAAAAAGATAATCCCTGATGTATATATGGGAAATTCCATTTTTATGTTGTTACATGCGCAAAACTTTATAAAATATTTGCCTATTTAAACTTTTAACTATTTTGTATGAAAGCTGTTAGTCTAAAGAATAAAATAACCTGAAAAAAATTAAGTCTGGCCAAAAAAAAGGCGAACTTATTACTGAAAATCCCACTTAACTAATGTTACATGAGAAACAAAATAAAAAAATTGCTTGAACTTTTAGGTCAGATTTATGCAAATCAGTAAAGTGGTTTGTAGAAACTTTCACAAGATGTTGAGAATTTTATACTAATTTAAAAGATGAATAAAAAGTTATCAGAGGTGACTGGCTAAAGAAAATGTTCTCTTTTTTTTTTGATATATTATATATTTAACTTATGTTACATCACTTACATAACCAAGCAAATATTATCATGGATTTTTTATATCTATTATTATGTTAGATTTTTTAGAGTTATGTAACAAAAGAATTACAAAAGTATTGAACTCATTCATTAAAAATAATTAACAAAGAAAATTTTAATTTTTCTTTCGTGGCACTCTTTTTGAGTGATTTTTCATAACAATTATCAAAGTTATCAAATCAAAACAGTTTTTACGAAAGACCAAGAGCAACTTTGAAAAATTATTTTAGTATTACAACTTTATTAATACTTATTTGAGTCATTTAAATAAAAAAAGCTTTGGTTTGTTGAAGTTTTTACTTACATTTCTTATGTTTATGCGTATTGTTTTATTTTCATTAGGTTGAATTTTTTTAAATGCTGCAAACTATTTACATATAATTCTTTAAAAATATTTTTGACGTAAAAACTGCTATCACAATTTAGGAAGGAGAGGAGGTTCAAATATATATGATTGTATGTGACAGGAGGGAAGGGGTTAAGAATTGACAAATATAGAGTGACATGCTTTATGGATGACCCCATTTAATTGCATTTACAATCAATTTTTATTAATAAAATAAGTTCTGACTGATTTTTTTTTTCAAAAAGGTTTGAACTGATTTTTTTTTATTTATTAGGAGTTTAGCAAAGAAATCTTTTTTTTTTTTATGTCCAAATAAAAATATTTATATCATTCTTACTTTTACTTATTTGTGTATATTTATATGCCAACCAAAATAAGAATACATAAATGAATTAAAAAAACAATAATATAAATAATTTTAATAAAACATTAAAAAAAAGATTTTTTTTCTAAATTCTCCTAATATAAAAAGTTTAATTTAGAAGCTTCTCAAACCAATGCGACAAAATAAGAATTATCTAATGACATAGTTCATTTTGTAAACACAAACATATATATGTATAACTTAATGTTATATATATAACTTAATAGCTTATATATATAAAAATTCGTACTCAATAATACGTAATAAATTAGCTCGCTGACTATGTGCTCGGATCTGAAATCTCACTCCATAGCACATCATTCCACACCAGCACGGGGCAGTAGCTCTTTTGGCTAAGAGTGATGGCTTGTGGCCTACGGTGACTAATGTGTGCATTCGATCAATTGAAATCCATTCTGTAGGTCTCACGTCTGGCTCTGATGTGCTAGCCCATAAGCGCAAGGAGTGAGTGTGTTTAGCTTTCTATTCACCCGATTTGAAAGTGAACGAAGACATAACGAGACCATACTAGACGACCAAACGGCACATACTAATGCACTACACCATCACACCTGTAGACATGAACGGCCTCTAAAACCAGTATATCAAATATTTGTTCTTTATTATATACTTTTGTTCATAATCTTATTTTACCCTATCCTTGTATATTTATTCAGATTTGTGTTATGTGTGAATGAGGCCGTATATTTGTGAGAAGTATAACAGCGCGAAAATTTTACACAAAAGTACGTATTAGCGTATTTTTTATAACAAATGTATTCTTGGTTGGAATATACTGAACAATTTCATTAGATAAGTTTAGACTAATCACGATTTCGTTAGGTTTTTTTGTTTCTATCTAATTTTCTCGATTTGACGTCGCTAAGTTAGTTTGTTGTGGTTTGCACTATACAGTCTTCACTAACGTTCCTTTGGTCGTTTTGTCAACAATATTGTTTTTTAACGTTACATTTTTTAGTGGTTATAAGCTATTAGTTTAAAATCGCATATATTGGCTTATCTTTTTATTTCCTCATTATTTTCTGCCTACTGATTTGATGTTCGTATATTTTTTTATCTCTGGCTAATCGTTATTTTATTACTCTGAGTCTGTATTGTGTGATAGCTATTGTCTCTACTTACCAGGCAAGATTTATATTAGAACATACTATTTAGAGTTATATATTTTTTTATCATACTTTCGTTTAACTACTTTCGTACTAACCACAAAACATCCTAACTTAGTATCAATGCTTATGAGTGGTATTTACTTATTATATTTATAATACATATTTCAGCCATAAAAGAAACGGTAAGTTACTATTAGTTATTAATTACTATTTTCTATTCGCTTTTTGTTATTTCTACACATTATAATTGTTTATTTACACACGCGCATACGTACATGTGTACAAGTTTGTTTCTTCTAATGTTAGGGTACCTTATATTTATATGTGTTTACATATCTATTTATGGTCACACCACGCGCACTCCTCACCACCCTCACGAGATCTCTAAGAATGTTGGAGCTGTTTTCAAAAACTGGGATAGGGATTGGTTTTTTGGCTTTTGTAGTGTAGTCCTATTATATTGCAATATTGACTAGCATGACGTAGAGTGCAGGCGGTGAGATCTGTTGCAAGGACACGCCCCTGACGAGTGGCGTTAGTGCAGGTCTCGGGCTCTCCGAAACGTCATTGGTGATCGCAGTGCATTCCTGAGGAGGGGGATCACCATTTATCCACTACTTAATTCTAATTGGTCATTATGGCACCAACATTTTTTTACCTCTTAAACCCATGTATTTTTGCGCTTAATGAGCTTTTTATTATGAATTTGTTACATTTACGACATTTATATATTTTTTATGTTACACAGGTGATTATCAATTATCAATTTTTTATCTAGAGTTTAGAACATATATAGTACCACATTTATTAGACATTTGTATGGTGCAATTGTTTTAGTTATGAATACCATTATAAACCAGCGGATTTTTATTGACTTGTTTACTCATAGATCATTATTTCATCATTTGTTTAAAGATGACTAGAGTGTGAGTTTTTATTCCCCCTTTTCCTGAGTTGCTTACTTTTACTCTTCCAACTAAATAGTCTTTGCATTAATTTATGTTTTTTTACCTATATGACATCATCTTCAATCTGTTTTTACTTTCACATCTCCCAGGTCTACGTAACTGGACGGCTCCGTTGGTCACTTTTTGCGATCATTGTGTCGCATAAACAAAAATTTATTCTTTGTGGCTGGTGAGCCCCGACTTTTTCCAATGTACGTCACAACGACAAAACGGACATTAGGCTATCCCGCTGGATGTGGTTACGGCGCTCAATAACCTAATGACTACGCTGACACTCACGCACACGTTCAATCGGAAGCTCCACAATGCACGTCGGATCAGCGCTCGCTGACTATGTGCTCGGACCTGAAATCTCACTTCATAGCACATCATTCCACACCAGCACGGGGCAGTAGCTCTTTTGGTTAAGAGTGATGGCTTGTGGCCTACGGTGACTAATGTGTGCATTCGATCAATTGAAATCCATTCTGTAGGTCTTACGTCTGGCTCTGATGTGCTAGCCCATAAGCGCAAGAAGTGAGTGTGTTTAGCTTTCTATTCACCCAATTTTAATGTGAACGAAGACATAACGAGACCATACTAGACGACCAAACGGTACATACTAATGCACTACACCATTACACCTGTAGACATCAACGGTCTTCAAAATCAGTATATCAAATATTTGTTCTTTGTTACATATGATCTACATACAGAGTGATTAGAGTGTTAGTTTGTTCTCTCCCTGCCCTCCGAGCATTTACTTCGTTCTTTACCTTCACAAAAGTCTTATCACTCATTTTATATTTTCATATTATTTTTATTTTATATTCAATGACACCATCTTCGAACTGTTTTTATTATCACATCTCTCAGGTCTACGAAACTGGACGGCTCCGTTGGTCACTTTTTGCGATCATTGTGTCGCATAAACAAAAAAATACATGCAAACACAAATAAAAACAACTAAAAAGTTTATTAACAAATAATATAAAATTTCAATAGAAGTGTCTTGATACTTTATCAAAAAGCGTTTCAATAACATAAGAGCATTGAAGATCAAACTTATTTAATTGTAAAGAAAACATTTGTCTTTTATTTGCAACAAAAAACTTTATTTATCGTTTTAAATGAATTTTTTAATCTTTTTAACTTCAATGATTCTTATATAACAATTCATTAAAGAGAATTTTGTTGTCTTAGAAAGTCATCGTTTATAAAAATAAAATAAATATTTATTTTTTAATATTGTTTATTATAAAAACTGCATCCTTAAATAATTTATATAAAATAAATTTAAAAAATTATATAAAACTGTCATTAATACTTTAAAAAAAATCTATATCAGTAAATTGTTACTTTATTTAAAGCATTTTGCTAATATAAAAAAGTTTGGTAAGAAGTTTCGATGTAAGTTATTTCACCTAAGGTATAATTCAGAATATTTTTATTCAGCATGTTTTTGAAATAGCTGCGGTTAAATCATCAAAGAAAAATGAGATTTGCCGGGTCATACAATGACATATCCCAGTGGGCACAGAACCAAAAAAAATGTCTTTTGAATGTTCAAAAGACGTCCAAAACGTTCAATAGACGTCCAAAACAGGTATAAGACTTTAAAAGACGTCTTTTTTACGTCTGTGTCCACTGGGATGATCATGTTTTTCTGCGAAACACTGTATATATATATATATATATATATATATATATATATATATATATATATATATATATATAAGGGTGTCCTAGCCACCCTTATATTCTAAAAAAGGTCTGTTCATTTTCTTAAAATATGCTGTTGGTTCTCACAAGCAACTCTGTTAAATATTTTCAAAGTTTTATTGGATTTAGGGAGAGCACAAGACCCTTGAACACTTACTGAGTCCTTAATATTATAAAAAAATAAGTTTTTCAAAAGTATGTCATGCTGGGTCTCAAAAGAAACAAAATTATATAAAAATTTCAAAAATAAGAATCATTTTATAAAAAGAATTATTATCAAAAAAATACACTTTTATCATTTTTAGTTATAAAAGACCTTTTTTCTGCAATAAACTTTAAAAATTTTTAATAAAATTATTATTTTTGAAATTTTTATTTAACTTTAGCAAAAAATTTGGTAAAACATAATTGAAAAGAAAGTAATAAAACAATTAATTAACAACACTTTTAAAATGTTTGGTATACATGTTTCGAAATACATATTTCATCATCAGTAAAATTTACAAAAACCATTAAAAAGTTTTTTCATAAAATCAACGTGATATTGTTCAAGAGTTCTATATTTGACTTGTTTATTTAAACCTTTTATTTAATATAAAAATAGTATAAATAAACAAGTCAAACAAAGAATTCTTGAACTATTATGACTATTATCATTTTGATTTTATGAAAATTTTTTTTTTTAACTATTTGTACTTATTATGGTTTTTTTTAATTGAGTTTTAAGACTGGCGCGTTTATGCTTTTTTATGAAATATATCAATATATACTCGTATGTTTTATTATTTGCTTTTCAATTATGTTTTACCAAATTTTGTGCTGATCTGCTACCTATCTAAAATGGTTTTAGGTGGACAATAGTTGCCAACCTTTTTTTTCTTTATTCTGAGGACTGCCTAATTGATATATTAGTTCATTAGGTAGCTTTATAACGCCGTGGTAGGGTAGTAGTAGAGGGCTCACTTCATAAATTAATAATTAATATAAGAATATACAAATATTTTTTAAAAACGTTGCAAGCAAATAAACAGTAAAGTGCATAAAAATGTAACAAAACTATCAAGCAAAACATACCAATACAACTAGTTTTCCTGCCATTGAATCGATAACCATAATTACAGGAGCAGTAGTAACTTCCTATTGTATTAGTACAATTACTGTTAACCCAATTACACGTGGTAGCACATTCATTTATATCTAAAATAAAATATACATCATACATCATGATGTTAATTGGTCATTTGCTATAACAATATCACACATAACTTCTTATAGCAAATGACTTACTACATTAACAAACTTTGTATATAATATTCCCTTGGTCACCACAACCACTTCAACTTATGCCTATAGATTGATCAAATTTACCCTATGCAAACTGTAGTTTTAACAATTGGAACACCAGCTTATAAACATTTTCATCTTGTTGAAATAGTACAACCCACACTTAACAAAAACAAACTAGTGTAAAATTTATTTTTATTTGTGTCTATGGCAAAAGAATGGGTTATTAACAAAAATAAAATTCAGGTTTCTTTTAACATTATTGATTTGTATGTATCTGTTCCACTCGAATAGCAACAATATGTATTATTTTGTTGTTGGCAGATATTCACAAACTTTTTGAGCTTTGTGTAAGTAAACATTATTTTTTACTTCATTTACTTCATACTTTATTTATTTCAAAAAACTTTGGTCTAATGGGTTTATCAATTATGGTTGTTACGGAGGTAATATAGAATCTAACAAGATTTAAGCTTCAATATCTAAGTTTATAAGTTTCAATAGTGTGCTTGATTTTTTAATTTTGAAAATGCAAACTCTTTTTTTTTAGCTTATATACACAATAAAAGTAATAAACAAATAGATCATTAAATACTGTTGTAGTGTTTGATATCTGATAGTATGCAAAAAAACTGTATCAAATGGGAAGTAGCTATAATTATCCTTTCAAAATCATCTGTACTTTATGAGAAAACCCATATTCGAATGATTACAGAACAAAAGGCATGGGAACAAAGAACCAAACTGCTTGCCAATGTTAAAGTGAAAGCAATTCCAATCCACTGTCGATATGCCTGGCCTTAAGCTAGCTAAAAAAGAGAGAAAAAGTCCTAGCTCAGACAATCATATTGTGAACTGCTAACACATAACAACTCATCAAAAATCCAGATAGATTATCAAAAATCCAGATATCTATTTAGTAGAATTGCGATCCTAGATGATAAACATGATGGCAGGTTGATTTCAACTTTGTGTATGAGAATGTGATTGATGAGGTTAAATGTTTTTACAAAATCAAAAAACATAGCAGTTAGTGAGGTATTGCAATCAATAGCATATCCTCAGTCATCTATTACTTGTATGATGGCATGACTAAAACTTCAAGAAAAAAAAACAAATTCACTATTTGATAATAGTTCATCTTGTACAAATAATACATATTTTCCATGTGACCACATACTATTCTTTCTGTTGACTTTTATTTATTTTGTAGGATATTCTCTGTCATCTATTCTTGATCACTGCATACTTTAATAGTACATAGAGGCTGATGTTTAGTTTATGCATCAGTGATAGCATTCTGGAAGGCTAAATGAAAGAATAAACCAAGTAGGTTCAACTCAAGGTTTTGCAAAAATACTATGCATGTCAAGTATCTAATTATATCATACAGCAGCAACTTTGTCTTTAATTAGCTCAGATCACATTTGGAAGCATTTAGGTTTTGGATGAGTGTTTTTATACATATAACTGTAAAGTGTTTCATTTCCGACAATTTTTCGAAAATGGTTATGTTACATGCATAACAGGGTAAATAATGGGCCAAAAAAAAGTCTTTAAATCTTTACCCTTTTCTCAACTTTAAATTTAAATTACTTAAAAAATAATTAATTTAATTTTATGTTACCTGGTGTGTATAATAAAGGTTATCGAATAAACATTTGGCCAAATTTTTCAAAATATTGGTTAATGTTTAGAGGTCGCCGAATTATAAAATTTTATTTTTTCAACATATTTTTTTGCTGAAAAATTGCTTAAATGCTTCAAAAAAACTTCACCTTAAATAAAATCCATAATTTATGTTTAGAGCATAATTGACCACTAAAAGCTGTTGCGTGATTAAATAGTTTGCAAAATAAACATCTGGACATATGTATTTAAATTTCATAAAGTTATAAAAAAAATTGGTTCTTATTTCAATTAGCAAAATTGAAATTTTAAATCAATCTTAAAACTAGTTGGATAAGCGAATATTTTGTGGTAACAATGAACCTAAGAAAAAATAATCAAGATTGGTTAATTGGTTACCCTGAATCCAATAAATTATCAAGTTTCAGTCGTCTACCAACAAAAAAAACATGTTTTGGGTAGATACTCTCATTTACATTTTTATTCAAAAGGCAACACTTCTGCAAGAGATATTTTTAAACTTGTTCTTGGTGAGCTTAAGGAAGTTTGAGAAAAAGCTGGAGTACCAATTCGATCAGATAACTCTTGTCTTTCATTGCTTACCAAATTATTTGTGGAAATTGTGAAAATAAAAAAAATTGATCACACAAGTCAAGATGTTAAAGCTGGAAAAGAAAAAATTGTCAGATTTTGTAATGAACTTGAGCAACTTCGCGACATTTCAGCAGTAAATGTATATGAACAGTTATTAGTATCACTTAGACCAAAATGGAAAGAGGATTGGGCATTTTATGAAGATCAAAAGAGTAGCAGAAAGTATCACATGATACTTTCTTATATACATGATAGGTAGCATCGATCTAGTTGTTTCAAAATTTTTCAAACGTCGAGAAGATAGACTAAGCATAGATTTTTGGAGAAGTTCAACCGAAGATCAAAAATCGAGTGCTTTTGAAGTCAGTGAATTAGTTGAAAGTGCTGATGAAGAAGATCAAAGAGATACAGAGTTTACTCCTTTACCACTAAAGAAAAGAAAACAAATTCACTAGAGATATCAGCAAACAAGCTCTCAGAAGTAATGGCATCTGTGGCAGATCAATGTTGTTTATCAGTTCGCCAACAACTTCTATTTCAATCTACTATCATCTGCAATTGCGGAGGCAAACTTGATGAAATATGTCAGTATCAACTGTGCATCGCCAAAGATAAAATGCGCAGGAGAATATTGTTCTGTCAATTAAAGCTGACTGGGAGATAAACAAACCTAAAAAGGCCATTTTGCACTGGGATTCAAAGCTTTTTCATTTAGACATAGCTCATAATGAAGAACGTGTAGCAGTTCTTATTAGTGGATCTCTTAATGGGTACTTATTTATTTATTTATATAAACCCTATGTATATTTTTTATTTTTGCATTCAAAGAAACTAACTTAACTTTTATTTGCAGGCCGATACTTATTGGTGTACCTTTGATTAAAGATTCGACGCATAAAACTCAATGTGACATGGCCGTGAAACTTGCGCAAGATTGGAATATTTTGGAAAACATTGTTGGCATATGCTTAGATACAACAGCAAGCAACACAGGCAATAAAAAAGGAGCAGCAACTTTAATTGAAGTTGAGTTAAAGGGACCTCTCCTATGGCTAGCATGTCGCCATTATCATAATGAGCTACACATCAAACATGCATTTACCGCATTACGAGAAGGTAGCAAAAGTCCAGATGAACCTATTTTTAAACGTTTCCAAGCCAAATTTTCTAGAATTGATATTGATTACTCTAACTTTAATTTTTTTGAATGGCCTACTGATATTAAATCAGAAATATTTAATCTAGCAAATTTAGTTCTGAAATGGGCTTACAGGGCTCGAATTAAGTGATCACGAATTGCGATATCTGGAAATGCTTCTGGTCTTTAAAATTTAGCTTTTTAAAAACCGTAAAACTGTTTTGATCACTAAACTCAATAGATATCATTTAATAAAAAATATTTACGCCAATTATGATATAAAATCTTAATGTAAAACCATATTATCACTATTATTTTTATTATTATCAAAGATTATAATTTAAACTTTAATATTTTTATTTATTTTATAAAACATCAGATAAAACTAGAAAAATAAAGCACAATAAAATATGATATAAATATTAAAAAACAAGCGCTAGTCACAAGTATATAAAGGACTTTAACAGTGATCGAATATTTTATAAAAGAAATTGTTAATTAAGATATAAAATACTATTATATGTTATTTAAATCTCATTCAATATTTTCTTATAAATTTAATGCTTGTAACACTTTAGCTGATACGAATATAAAATTAAAAGACGGAGGAGTTAATATATAAAAACTAATTTCTACTTTTTAATTGGCTGTTTTTTTCTACAAAGTTTTATACAATGTGCAAATAGCTTAAGCATTGTTTTTAATTGGTTGATTTTTAAATTACCGCGAAAGTTTTTCGGACCATTAGTAATAATAATTTTTGTCTTGCAACTTTCTTTATTTATAATCCTTAAGTTACATATTAATAATTATTGTTTAAAAAAACAATAACTAATAATATGTAAATTTTGACTTTTATTATTTTTGCAGTAGTAAATTTATTGTTTTGCTTTTTCATTGATTTTTGCAATATGGTAAACTGACCATTTCATTAAAACAGTGTTTACGGTTTTTTGAAAAACTAAGAATTTAATGACCAAATATATTCGGATATTGCAATTCGGGATCACTTAATTTAAGCCCTGGGCTCGTAAAGAAAATATTTCTGCGAGAAGATTATTTTGAGTTAATTGAATTAACTATTATCTATCTTGGGGGAAAACTATAAATGGACAGAATATTCAAAATTCACAAACCAGGTGCAATTCACAATGCAAGATTTATGTCACATTTTATATATATTTTAAAAATGGAATATATCTTATAAATTATGATCCACCACATGGCTAAGTTGATTAGTCTTTTTTATTCGATGCAATTTCTCCGCTTGAGGATTTCCGTATTTGTTCCAGTTGATGACTTCAGATTTTTTGTTGCAATGAACTGGTATCAAGAAGAAGATTCAGATATCGCAACTGCTGTGATTTCATCAATTAACCGTCACCTTTGGAATTTAATAGAAGAGCTTGTTATTTTATCTTTATTTAATGAAAAATTGTCAGAATTTATCAGAACAATAATGGCAAAAAAACTTTTTTCTACCCCAAGACCAAAAACATTTTTATTTGGGAAACCAAAATTTCCGACATTAAATTCTTCAACCTTTATTTATTTTTTAATTGGACCATGGTCTTTTTGATTTATTAGGACTAATAAACAACCAGGAATGGCTCCAGATGAATCCACAAGAGTGGAAATTCTTCCAAAATTATCGAACTGCAGAAAAATTTGTTAAACAATTAGAGGGAACAAATGATTGCGCCAAAAGAGGAATCAAACTTATTTGTGATTTCCGCGAGTGTGTGCAAAATGAAGAACAAGGACAATTTATTTTGCAAGTTGTTGAACAACACAGAAAGCAAAATACATCCTATTCAAAATCAAAACTAACTAATACTTTATAGTATTTTTTATATTACTAATATGTTCTTTATTATTATTCTTAGAAAAGCTAAAGCCTAAAATAGCCTAGTTGAATTTTTTTTTTAATATTTCAAAAAATAAAAAGTTTTTTAGCTTTATATTTTAATACGACAACCTCTAGACATTCACCAATTTTTCTGAAAATTTCACTAAATGTTCATCTAATAACCTTTTATATATACACCCAGTAATGTAACATAAAATTAATTATTTTTCAAGTTATTCAAGTTTAAAGTTGAAAAAAGTGTAAAAAACGCTATTTTTTCAAGATGGCGACCTCTAGATGACATTTTAAAATTTTGAAAAATTTTCAGATTTTTTTTTGGCACATTATTTACCCTGTTATGCATGTAACGTAACCATTTTCGAAAAATTGTCGGAAATAAAACAACCTAAAGAAACCTATATGGAATCTTTATTGATTGAAGATAAAGTTGGGCCTAGTGGTTTTAGAGTTTTGGAAATATAACACCTTTGTTGACAACAGCATTGGCTGACAACAGGCGTAGGGAATAACTTGTGAATAGTATTTGTGTAATTAGGATTAACTATTATATAACTGTCTCTTGAATACAACTGATTATCTTATGGATTGTGGAGGTAAGCCATGTTTCAATGAAAAATTTGATGTTAGGTTGTGTCTTCATGTATTTGAACAAGGTGAACTACCTTGGGATTGATAGAATGTGTGTTGTCATGATTGGCAATGACATTGTGATCAAATATGGTTATTATGTAGTCGCTAGAGGATTTAAAGAGATATTACTAAAGATTTGAAGAATTTTCACTTAAAAGAAAATGCTGTTGGATGATGATGTGTAGGTGTAGATAAAATTCAACATTTGTCTGTTTGGTTTATACAGTTTTAGAAAATTTATTACATCTGTGAAACTCTGAGATTATATGTTCAAAAATAATTCTATTAACTTTAAAATGCCTATTATCTTTAAACTTAAATATTTTTAAACTTATGACTGTGTAAATAAACTCCATTGAAATTCTTTAGCATACAATAAATCCTTCTCAAAGTACACATTAAATCTTAGTACTCTCAATGTGCTAGGGTTTACCTCAAAGTGCTAGGGTTTACCTTAAAGTGCTAGGGTTTACCTCAAAGTGCTAGGGTTTACCTCAAAGTGCTAGGGTTTACCATACATTAAAATTGATCAATTTTATTTCTAGTACCATTTCAAGTAACTATTCTAAAACTTGATAAAACTTTAAAAAAATTTTATTATCAAAACTACTCAATGTAAAACTTTTTTGTTTTACTTCATTTGTCATTTTTTATTTGATATCAGTAGATATTGATTATAATGTTATTCTATTTTTACATACAATTAATGAGTTACAATAAAGAAAAACGTACCAATACAACTTGTTTTATTGGAGTTGAATTGAAAACCCTTTTCACAAGAGCAGCTGTAACTTCCTATAGTGTTTATGCAATTACTGTTTTCCCAGTTACAAGTGGTCAAGCATTCATTTACATCTGGAAGAAAAAAGTTTTTAAGCAGAGATAAAAGTGATCAAGTAGACATTGATTCATTTATATCTGAAAAAAATATTTTTAAAGCTGTGATTAAAAATTATTTTTGTTGCAAACAATTTTGCATTAAGTTTATATTTAAAGTGGGAATATTTTTTAAGTTGTTTATGCCACTTTGTTTAGTTGTTCGACTTTTTGAACTGTTGTTTGTATTTTGAACTTTTTCTATGAATTGCAAAGTTGAAACTTTTATACATTTAAAATTTTGTACAGTCTGCATTGTAAGTTTTATTGAGTAAAATAAAGCAGGTTGTTATTTTTCTTTTTCTCTTTCTTAGTAAGTTCTCAGTCATCTTTAAAGTTGCATTTTTAACACATTATTTTTAAAGCTGTGTTTTTAGCAAGTTGTTTTTAAAGTTGTGTTTTTAGCACATTTTTTTCCATTCCTTAAAATTCATTTGCTAACTCAATTTAGTTTGTTAAACTAATTTTTATAAGCGCATTTGTCTATAATGTAAAAGTGTAAACTTTTTTTTTTTTTTTTTGTGAAAAGCTTGAAAGGATACACAGATATATATATTTTTATTATTTCACATCAACTTTAAAAAGCATAGCAAATTTATATATGTGTGTGATAACTGTTTATAAATCATAATCTAGTTATAAAAACAGTGCTGGGCTTTGCAATGAAACTCAATTGATGGTATGTGCTCCGCACATATATTTTTTCCAGTGAAAGGGTATTCTTACTTCTAATTTCACATTTTTATATGTTTATTTTAAAACTTTTTATAAATTACTGTTTATCTCTTGTCTTGCTTTGCACATGGCCTATTGTATGTTGCATGTTCAAGAAAAGGATCATTTCTTAAAGTGTTATTTAAAGTTAAAAAACGTTACCAGATACATTACTAATATATTTTCATAGAAACTATGATGATATACTCTTTATTGTTATAAATATTTTTTTTTACATTTCTTTAGTTCTGTTTTTTTGAACCCTCAATTGTTAAACAACGACTTAAATTTTGTAAATTTTCATAATTTCAAACTTAATTATTTAATGATAAATCAAAATATTTCATGTTTCCTGTTTTTACAGTTCAGAATACTTCCTGTTTCCTGTTTTTACAATTCAAAATACTTTTGTTTCCAGTTTTTACAGTTCAAAATACTTGTGTTTCCTGTTTTTACAGTTCAAAATACTTGTGTTTCCTATTTTTACAGTTAATTGCATTATTGCTATTTTGCACCATGTTTTTTTTTTGTTTTTTTGTCATTTTATTATTATGATATAGCCAAGGCTTGGTTGAAATGAATATAACAGCTTAAACATCAGTAACAACATCAATAAGTAAATTGTTTTGATAAAATATTTGTTCTTTTTTATAAAAAAGAATTTTAGTTATGTTTTGCTTGTAAATTAATTTTGTTGAAAATATATATTTTGTTTTTTTTAGTTAATATTTTATTTATGTTTTGCAAATGTTGTAAATTTTGTAAACCACTTTTTTTTTAAAAAGATATACATTTTGCTTCTTTTTCTCAACAATTGTTGTTTTGGTAATTGTTAATAAATTTATACACTTTTATAAGTAAATATATACTTTTATTTTGCATTTTATTATCTTGGTAAAAAATCCTTTTGATTTAAAACCTTGATTACTTTCAATTAAGTAACTCTTCTCGCCTGGCATTTATCTGTGCATCTATCAAAGTAAAGAGACAAATTTCTTTATTAAAGTAGGTGATGTTACATTCACATTTTTTCTTTCAAAATTAAATTAATATACGTCTTTTCTCATCTTGTTTATTATTAGAAGTTTTAAAGTATGGAACATTAATTGTTAACTCAAGGCCACGATTTTTAAATGAATTAACTTCCTACCATTTACGGAAAATTGTTGAAGTGACCATATTAGGAACAAGTACAGAAATGGTAGATATTGAAGAAACTTACCATGACCCATATTAAACGGGTCCAGGCAGCTAGCATAGTAATACTGCTGCAAGTTTTCTTTACTATTGCTATAAATGTGCTTGGTGTGAGAGATTTTTTGTAATGAAAAAAAAAGATTTATAATGAATACTTTGTATTTAAGAAATCTAGTCAAAATCATTTTAATAAAAACTGTGTAAAATGTTCAACTTCTATGCAATAAATTTAAAAGTTTGAAAAAGTTCATAAAAAGAAAATGTAAAAGGGTAATAATAATTGCATATAAGATGACCAATTTAAAATCAAAATTAAGGAATAAAATGAATCAGTATAATTTTGAACAAATCTTACCCCCACAACTTGTTTTATTGGGGTTAAACTGAAAACCGCTATTACAAGTACATTCATAACTTCCATTTGTATTTTTGCATTTACTGTTGCTCCAATTACAGGTAGTCAAACATTCATCAATATCTAAAAATTAATATACTCACATATACATGTTTACAACATTTTTATTATTTATAACATTTTTGAAAAATATCTGTTCAACATCACTTGTGTACTATATGTGTATTGCATAACAGTTAAATAACAGCTGGGTCTCAAATGAAGAAAAAAAAAATTGAAATAATACTAAAATTTTAAAAATAATCATTTTATAAAAAACATCAATAAAAAAATGATAATTAAAACATCTTGTAAAAATGAACTTTTATTATTCTGTTTTTTCATTCTCCTAAAAAATTTGTAAAAATTGTTCAGGAGAATGAAAAGAGCTCTTCAATTATATATTAGAAGATTATTAAAATTATAATATAAATAAAATTAAATAATTATAATTGAACTTGAAACATGACTCAAAATTTCATGTTTAAATTTGTACTCCAAGTCATGTTAACATTTTTATAAATTAATATATAATATAAAATAATTTTAATACTAAATAATAGAAAATTTTTTTTAAAAAAGATGCAAGAAAATAAGCATTAAAGTGCATCAATAAAACTACCAAATAAAACATACCAATACAACTAGTTCTCCTGCTATTGAATTGATAACCATAATTACAGGAGCAGTAGTAACTTCCTACTGTATTTGTACAATTACTGTTGTCCCAGTTGCACATAGTGGCACATTCATTTATATCTAAAAAATTATATATATATAATATGATATATATATAATATAATATATATATATATATATATATGATATATATAATATAATATATATATGATATATATAATTCTATTTTTTTAACTAGAAACAGGAAAATAAAATTTCATCTAATTATGCCTCATGAAAAAGAAGTTGCTATAAAATACAAAAATACAAATTTTTTAGTTAAAAAAGACAACAAGCTAATAAACAAAATGCATTAGTAAATTATTAAGTTAAAGATACCAATGCAATCAGTCATGTTGCTGTTTAATTGATAACCAGTATTACAAGAGCAGATATAACTTCCTATTTTGTTTGCGCAATTGCTGTTCTTCCAGTTACAGGTGGTGGCGCATTCATTTATATCTAAAAATAAATATTTAGATGGTTCTGAAAATAGATGTGCAAATAGATTGGGCATTATCACCATATTTATTATATATATATATATATATATATATATATATATATATATATATATATATATATATATATGTATGGATATAAATATATATATATATATATATATATATATATATATATATATATATATATATATATATATGTATGGATATAAATATATATATATATATATATATATATATATATATATATATATATATATATATATATATATATATATATATATATGTATATATATATATATATATATATATATATTTATAATAACAAGTAAAAAATTTTTTGTTTTATATGCATAAATAATTTGTTAGCGGTCTTAAGATTGTCTTTAAACAAACTTGAAAAGTCCTACAAAAGTCCTACAAAAGGAAGGGAAGAAAAAAAAAAAAAAAAAAAAAAGTCCTACAAAAGGAAGGGAAGTAAAAAAAGAAAAAAAAAAGAAAAAGAACTTTGAATTAAAAAAAAAGGAACACTTAATAAACTTAAAAAAATAAAAATAAATAAAAAATAAAAAAAGAACGAAAAGGAAGTAAACAAATAAAATAAAAATTAAAAAGTAAAGAAAAAAAAAAAAAATTTTTCCATTCAGTACTTTATCAGATAAGGAGCTGCACCTGCAAACAATAAATGATAAAGTGATTCATATTAATGAATTCGAAAACAACATATCATCTTTCCCAAACACCATACAGTCTAATCTTTATAATAAACTTAATGATTTTATTTCCCATCAACTTAATAACAACAATGACAATGACGTAAACCTCCAAGAAAACCCTATTAATTGTAAATATATGGACATAGAAAGTTTTAATTCTTCTAACATCGGCAAAAATAATTTTTCTCTTTTTCATTTAAATATTGCTTCTCTTGTTAAAAATTTTGACGAATTAAACTCACTTTTTTCTCTTATTAATCATAAATTCAGTATTATTGGCATAACTGAAACTAAACTAAAAAATGACATTCTACCAACTATCCCATTAAATCTTACTGGTTATGTTTATGAGCACACTCCGACAAAATCTTATTTTGGAGGAGCTTTACTTTTCATATTGAATACATTAATTTACAAACTTCGATATGATCTTAATATGATTAAACCAAAGCTTTTAGAATCAGTGTTTATGGAAATCATAATTCCTAAAAAATAAAACATCATTATTGGCTGTATTTATTGCCATCCTAGTATGGATATTTCAGAATTTATTAAATCATATTTAATTCCACTTGAAAAGCTATCTATGGAAAAAAACAAAACTACTTTTTTAATAGGCGATTTTAATGTCGATCTTTTATTAGCAAACTCAGATAATTCTGTCTCTGAATTTTTAGACACTATTGTTTTAAATAACTTTCTTCCCTTTATTTCATAGCCAACAAGAATCACAAATCACTCCAAAACTCTAATTGATAACATATTTTCTAATGCAACTTCTACAAATATTTTTGCCGGTAATTTTACTTCTATGGTATCAGATCATATACCCCAATGTTTAATACATCCATTTTATAGAACCAAAATTAATACTCGTAAAAGCTGCATTTTTCGTCAAACAAACGTTAAAAACAAATTGCGTCAAGTTATGTAGTGATTTCCCCAAAAATTAGCTGGACTAATGTAATCAATGTCGATGAAGGTAAAACTAATAAGTCATTTGAAGAGTTTTTCTCAAGTTTCAATTCTCTTTTAGATAAACATGCAACATTGAAAAAAGTCGCAATCGCTGCTTATCAAGGGGTCTCAAACCTTGAATAACACGAGGAATCTTGACTTCTATTAAAATGCGAAATAAAATATTTAACAAATTTCTTAAAGCAAAGAATCCTAATAACAAACTCAATCTAGAAAAGTCTTATAAAACATATAGAAACTTACTTGTTACTCTCACCTGTCGTAGTAAAAAGAACCATTACTCTAAGTTCTTCTCTGACAATGCCAAAAATTTGAAATCTACATGGGATGGTATTAAGAACCTTTTAAACATTAGTTCGAGAGTTAACTCATCTCCTTCGTGCTTATCTTCTACCAACTCCATGATATACGACCCCATTAAAATTTCGGAATCTTTTAATTCATTCTTTGTTTCAGTTCCAGAAGATTTACAGAATAAGATCCACTTATCCAAAACTGACTTTAATAAATATCTTAAAAATCCTTATCTTAATTCAATGTTCATAAAACCTACAGACAAAAGCGAAGTATTATCGATTATTCATTCTCTTAATGACAGCAAGGCTTCGGGACCTAACAGCAATCTAATACCTATTTTTAAAGCTCTTGCAAATGATATCTCTACTGTACTTTCTGAACTATTTAATCTGTCATTCACAACTGGTGTATTCCCTGATATTTTAAAAACTGCTTCTGTTATCCCAATTCATAAAAAAGACTCAAAACTTGAATGTAATAACTACAGACCAATTTCATTATTATCAAATGTCAGCAAACTTTTAGAAAAACTTATGTATTCTTGTATTTATAACTTTTTAAATAATTCAGCTTGTTTTCATATTCGACAACTTGGGTTTCACTCAAATCACTCCACTTCTTACGCTCTTATTAGCATTACTGAAATGATTCGTGGTGCAATTGACAGTGGTTCTTTTGCTCGTGGTGTATTCATGGATCTTCAAAAAGCTTTTGATACGGTTGATCACAACATTCTAATCAAAAAGTTAAACTACTACAGAATACGTGGTGTTGCTAATCATTGGTTTCCTTCATATATTACAGATTGCACAAAGTTTGTTTTAATTAGTGGATTTGAATCCACACATAAAGTTATTAAATATGGCATTCCACAAGGTTCCGTTCTTGGACTGTTGTTGTTCTTATTATATATAAATGATTTATCTTGTTCATTAAAAAATTCTATGATACATCATTATGCTGATGATACCAATCTTTTATATATCAACAAATCCCTCACAACTCTTTGTAAAAAAGTTAATCAAGATCTTCATCGC
>NC_061167.1:37503047-37525547 GCF_022113875.1 Hydra vulgaris | reverse complement strand
CAAGAGCACATGTAACTTCCTATAGTATTATAACAATTACTGTTACTCCATCTACAAGTGGTTAGGCACTCATCTATATCTAAAAAAAACACAGGCACATTGGCTTTATTAAAATGTTTTTAATTGTTATTATAATTGTTTTGATTTTTTTATATAAAAATAATAGTGTTTAGTTATAATAATAATTATCATTTTATGTACTAAGTCAAAATAAAGTTTTTAACACACTCTGTCAAATTTATGATCAACCTCATCTAAAAGGAACAAAAAAATACTTTTATGGAAGTGTTATATAGACTTAATGTCTATATAAAGTACATTTAGAGATTTTTTTAAAATCTTTTATATATTTTTCAGAGCAAAATATTTACATTTTTAAAGACCCCCAACCCAATTGAGGGGCTAGTAAACTTGATGTAGTCACCTCTTTAACGCCGTAATGTTTTTTGATGAAACTTGAATTCTATTATTAAAATTTGATCTGATCTAAGATTACACAAACACTATTGTTCTTCTCACACCCACTAGATATGGGGTCTAAGAATGGGGAAAAATTATGAAGTATTTTTTTTCTAATTTGAAGTTATAGTAGCTTGTCTTAAAAAAACATCCTAAAACCGCACTATAATAAATATACAATATTAAAGCTTGAAGTTTGAAAATACCCAGAAGTTATCTCAAGCACACTTTTTTCAGACAAATTGAAATAAAAAATTTGCTTCAAGATAATCAGAAATTGTTTCAAGATAGGCAGAAGCAAATAGCAAATGAAATAGTGAAGTCACTAGAAGACAACAATGGAAATGTTGTCTTCTAGTGACTTCACTAATGGAATATCAACTGATAGTCAAAAAATTTCACATTTACTTAACATATATTTTCAGTCTGTATTTGTTGTTGAACCGTTACATCAGATGCCAACATTTCAGAACAGAACAGAAATGGAGTGTGCCCTGGATGAAGCAGAACTAACAACTAAATCTGTTCAAAAAAAGCTAGAAGAGCTCATCAAAAGAAAGTCAAAAGGCTGCAATAACATACACCCGCGTGTTCTTCAACACTGTGCTACTGCAATAACTAAGCCACTAGCTATGATTTTCAAAAAATCCTTGGCTGAAGGCAAAGTTTTTTGGAAGTTATCAAACGTTACTCCTATTTTTAAAAATGGAAACCATAGAAAATGCTTGAACTACAGAACAGTTTCTCTCACATTGGTACCCTGTAAAATAATGCAAAGTTTTATACCCAAAAGAATCCTGAAACATTGCCTTGAAAAAGGGCTCTTTACAAAATCTCAACATGAATTTCTTCCAAGACGCGGCTGTACAACCAACCTACTAGAGGCACAGAACATTTTAACAAAAGCACTATTTCATAATCATGCCATAGATGTGATTCAGACTTTGCTAAAGCTTTTGATAAAGTACCTCACCAACATCTTCTTTTAAAACTTGATGCATACGACATACATGGAACACTGAAGTGGATAACTGACTGGTTAAAAAATCTAAAACAGAGAGTGGTCATCAGCAATAGCAAGTCTGAATGGGTAGATGTTACTAGTGGGGTTCCACAAAGTTCAGTGTTAGGTCCACTTTTGTTTCTGATTTATATAAACGACCTTCCAGACAACATGGTGCATCATATAAAGATCTACGCAGATGATTGTAAGATTTTAGGGGTAATCAAAGCAGAAGATGATGCAATAAAACTACAAGACATAGATCATGCAGTCGAATGGTCTAAAAAGTGACTCATGTATTTCAATCTAAACAAATGTAAAGTCATGCATGTTGGTTACTCAAATAAATCAGTTCGCCTTTACTCAATGCTTGACATATATGGTAATCGAATAGAACTTGGAACAACAATTATTGAATGTGACTTAGGTGTTCTAACATCAAACGACCTTAAAGTTACGCATACAAGTTCTATGAACATTTTTAAAAGTCGATTTAATGCATTTTCAAAGTTAACCAGGATACACTGTGTTTCCCAATTTATATCATCATAGTGGTGCCTGATGTTGCACCACTTCGTCAAAGTTTACAATTCAAACTTTATTCTTTTATGGGTTGTTGTTTTTTTTAAATGGCTTTTAAACTTTTGATTTATGAATAAACATATTCAAATTCATAATTGTTTTAAAAGTTTTTCTTCATGACTATATAAATATCATAATATACATTATTTCATCAAAAAAATAAAAGTACATTCAGATTTTATCATAATAAAAAAAGCAAAGAGAGATATTTTTCTTAAACAAATCTTGCATCTTGGATGAAGTATTAGAATATATAATTGAATAAAAAATATTATTGAAAATAATAACAAAAATTATTTCTAAAAAAATGTGATATATCAAAATTAGTGCAATAAAAAGTAAAAATCTGAACTATAATTTTATTTAACAAGAGTTTATAAATTTATGTGATAGTGTATTCTACAAACAAAATTCTTAATGTTCATATGTAGAATTTTATTATAAAAGTCAAATATATTATGTTATCATTGTGAATTATAAAAGTCAATTATATTATGTTATCATTGTGATGTTTTGTGTTGATAGACAGCTTGGCTTATCTTCCCCTGCTGTTAATTGTTGAAAATGATTAGAGCTTAGTTTCATTATTGGAACTCACTGCTTCTACTCATTTACTAAAAGCTGAAACAAAACATTTTATTATAAATATATTTTGTTTGTATCTCAATTTGATTTTTTACCTTTACTATTGTCAATAGGTTTGCTTTTTGTAACAAATTTAAAAGTTTTTCAACAAAGATGTTTATAATGCAAGCTACATACCTTTTTTGCATCAAATTAACAAGATTGTTAAAATTTCAACATCCAAATGGTAACTATTCTTTGCTTTAGGTTATTACACAACTTGGTTACTAATACACAACTTGATTATTTGATTGTTTATCCAAGCCCAATAAGTTTCAATTGGATTTGAATCTGGTGATCAAGCTGGCCAGGGCAAAAAATTTATTTAATTTTTTCATCCATGCTTTGGCTCTACAAGATGGGTGGGTAAATGCAAAATCTTTTTGAAACTGCTACCGTGAGATTCCATTAATCAAGATGTTTACTGATGGAACTAGGTTCTAAGTTCTTTTTAATTTTGTCTATAAAGGCACAGATGGTTGATTCACACATTATAAATGTTACACACACCAACTCTATTGAAAGCAGCCCCAAACACCACTTCCACTATAACCGCGTGATTTTAACAGCGCAATTACTGTAGTTTTTTTATTTAAACTTTTTGAAAAAGGACTTTACTTTTTCTATCTATCACTTCAATTTTTTTTTAATTACTTTCTTTTCCGAAGACCACCCAAACCTCTCCTTACACCATGCTTTCATCTTGTGAGCTGATCGCCAGCATGAGTTTTTTAACAGATGCAGAAAAATGGTAGCTCACAGTGAGGTTGATTCTATCAACAGCTGTAAAATATCAGAACATTAACAGGTTGCCATGTGCATGGATGGTGTCTCTGTTAATACTTTTATTGTGTGTTGCTGAAATCACATAAGGGACCCTAAGTTATGACTTTGGGTTAATTAGCAGGACTGAGACAACTGCATAGCTCATTGCTTGAGATACCAGGCTCTATCTAATACCAGGCTCTATCTATGAATCAGTCTCCTTCATTTGAAATTTAATGCCAGCGTACAAAAAAAAGCTGGCAGGATGGTCATTTTTAAGTTAGCCTGCGCAATTTAAAAATTTCATTTTGTCTGCTATTTAAAATAGCGAATAGAATGCTTTAAATAAATACAAGATAAACTAATTTAAAAAAAAAACTGGTAAAAAAAAGCCATATTTTATAAAAGTTGAACAAATAAACAAAATAGTTTTGTTGCAATTTAAAGCAAAACACTTTTTGGCAAGCGCTTTTATATGCACTAGCCAATATTTTTGCGGACAAGTGGGTGAGCCCAAAATGACTTAATAGCAATTCTATGAAGCCTTGTTTCATAAAAAACATTAACGTTTTTATTAAGTAAAATATCTCTAATGAACTAGAAGTTTTAAATGGTTTTTATTGAAATTGCTGTTAAATTAACAATTTCTTAACCTTGCATTTGCAAGGTTAAGTTATTGTGAACTTAACTTTCCAGATCCTGCATGACATTGAATGCCACCTGTCATTTTAATTGTTTCAGAGAATAACGACACAATTCTCTGAAATTTTTCATCTTTTTGCTATTTCTCTGTTATTGATCATAAGGCCATCCTTTATAACTGTTATTTGCCACTTTGTTGATTTACTTTCTGCTTTTTGACCAATTTCTGTGCATCATAACTTTTAAATCTCAACAAAATGTTTAAAAATGTGACTCAGATCCTCATAAACAATATTTTTATTTAATTTTTAGAAAATTGTCAAATTAACATCTACGTTAGTAAAATTAATAGAACAATTATGAACAGCAGTTTGGTTAAGGAGTAGAACAGATATCAAATGAAAAAGGTGTGTGCCAACTTTAATTTACAAAATTTTCTTGCATACTTATTGTATTTCTTCAATAAAATGAAATTTATAAAAAAGTAGCACAAAGTGAATATGTTATTTGAAGTGAAATAGTTTTCCTTTTATGCAAAGAAATAAATGAAACCTTTAGCAAATTTGCTTAGTTTTTTATAATGCTTAAAAAAAAAAAAATCAAATAATTTACTGCATCAATTATTTTTTAAACCACTACATATATATATATATATATATATATATATATATATATATATATATATATATATATATATATATATATATATATATATATATATATATATATATATATATATATATATATATATATATATATATATATATATATATATATATATATATATATATATATATATATATATATATATATATATATATATATATATATATATATATATATATATATATATATATATATATATATATATATATATATATATATATATATATATATATATATATATATATATATATATATATATATATATATATATATATATATATATATATATATATATATATATATATATATATATATATATATATATATATATATATATATATATATATATATATATATATATATATATATATATATATATATATATATATATATATATATATATATATATATATATATATATATATATATATATATATATATATATATATATATATATATATATATATATATATATATATATATATATATATATATATATATATATATATATATATATATATATATATATATATATATATATAATATATATATATATATATATATATATATATATATATATATATATATATATATATATATATATATATATATATATATATATATATATATATATATATATATATATATACAACCCTCGGAATTAGGAAAATTGAGGTTGGCAATAATTTGCCAACCTCAATCTTTTAGAGGTTGGTATCAGGTCGGCATCAGGTCCAAATTTTTTTGCCAACCACAAACACGTTTAGGTCGGAAGCTAGGTCGGCAATGCCGAATGCCGACCCTAATTCTGAGGGTTGTATATATATATATATATATATATATATATATATATATATATATATATATATATATATATATATATATATACATACAAGTATACAAACACACACACATACAAATACATAACTTACCAATGCAAAGATTGTTTTTGCTATCGAATTGAAAGCCTTCAATACAAGAGCAGATACCACTTCCATTTATTTTGGTGCATTTACTGTAAGGCATATTACAAGTTGTTCCACATTCATCTACAAAAAAAATTTTAATTTAAAATATTAAAAATTAGAGATTTATTATAGAATTATAGTTAAAGTGATTAGTTTAGTACGATTAGTGTGATTATTTAGTATAAAGTGATTATTTAGTAAGGTGTAATTATTTAGTATGAAGTGATTATTTAGTATGATATGATTATTTAGTATGAAGTGATTATTTAGTATGAAGTGATTATTTAGTATGAAGTGATTATTTAGTATAGTGTGATTATTTAGTATGAAGTGATTATTTAGTATGATGTGATTATTTAGTATAAAGTAATTATATAGTATGAAGTGATTATTTAGTATGAAGTGATTATTTAGTATGATGTGATTATTTAGTATAAAGTAATTATATAGTATGAAGTGATTATTTAGTATGAAGTGATTATTTAGTATGAAGTGATTATTTAGTATAAAGTGATTATTTTAGTATGAATCTTTTACAACTAATAAAATACAAACACATATACTAATATTTGTGACTTTGTTGTAAATAATTATTGCAACTAAAGTCTCAGGACAAGTAAATAAAAATTTACTCTGAACTACAAAATTATTAAATTAACTTTTATTTATCTACTTTTATTTATTTTGCCAGACCTTTGTCAAACATTAAACTAATCATAGCTAAAAATAAAGAGTAAGAAAAATACTTATTGTAGTTGGAGCTAGCGCTGTGGTAGTCTGTGCTTGTGTGGTGGTAGTTGGAGCTTGTGCGGTTGTAGTTGGAGCTTCTGTTGTGGTAGTAGATTTAGTTGATGTAAGATCTCCAGGCACCACAATTAAACTATATGAGGATGTGAATGTACTATTATCTAAAGCTATACCTCTAACAAATGTAGTGTAGGCAGCTCCTGTTTGAAGAGTGGGATTTGCTGAAATAAAAATAATAATTAACATCATAAATGAGAATTTAAAAAAATAGCAGTTAAAACACTTTAAAACAATAATTACAAAAACTCTACCTAAAATACTAATTGAACCAGCTGTAACTTAGTAACTACAGGTAACTATCTGTAGCTTAGTAAGTATTTGTGTTTATATAACAGACACAAAAGTAAGTATCAAAAAAGCAAATTTAAATATCAGAAGTATATGAAGTATATAAGAGTAAAACCATAATTTTTTTTTTTTAAAAAAAACAGCTTCTCTATTAGTTCACACTCTATTAGTTCACACTCAGAAAAGGAAATTAAAAAAAATTTTATTTTGCTCAAAAAAGCTAAATAAAAAATTCTTTCTAAAAATGATATGTGCATATTAGATACACAATAAAAAATGATATGTGCATATTTAGATACACAATAAAAAATGATATGTGCATATTTAGATACACAATTAGATGAAAGAGAAATAAGCATAATCTGTATTCTGTATATATATTTATATGTATATAAATGTATATACACACACACACACATATATATATATATATATATATATATATATATATATATATATATATATATATATATATATATATATATATATATATATATATATATATATATATATATATATATATATATAAAATTGTTGATTAAAAAAAATTACTATTTGACCCTTCTCCAACTGTAAAACTTGTGATGCTATTGCGTGCATCAATTACTCCTACTGTGTACAAATTATCAATGTGGTTGTTGATTTCAGTCCATGTGTATGAAGTTGAAGTTCTTGTTGGAAGAAAAGGTGACGATAACTTTACCAAGATGATGTAATAAGTACTAAAAACCCAAAAAAATTATTTACAAAATTGATTATCATTTTTAAAGTTGCACCTTGATGTAAATATTTTCCTTATATATATTACAATGCTTCAATGAATGATTTAAATAAAAACATTATTGATAATTCATTTTTTATTTGATGATTTTTTTTTTTTTTTATTGTAATCAAAAATATTGCTTAAATAGTTATAATTGCTTCATAATTTTTTTTTTTAATTTTAATGTTTTTAATATGTTTTTGGTAATATAATTTTCTAAAAAGTGGTTTATCAATTATCACCCACAACCATTCCATATACGTATTTTTATACATATAGTTATCCATAATTAAAACATATACTTGAAAATAAGTCTTTCAAAGTGAAAGATTACTGACTCCTGTAAGCAATCTAAATAGTTTATCTGGTCCATGCTGGTATAAATATAAATTAAAAATCTACGCCCAGCACGATGTAGATATTTTAATAAGTTACTCAGTTCTTTAAATGAGTACTGAACAACTAATTTTTTCAACCAACAACAATCTTTATGATCCATAAAACAGTTGATAGTTCAATGAGATAATAAATTTTCAATCAACAACAATGAGAATCTTTACAACTCACACAACAGTTGATAGTTTAAATAAATAGTAGGAAGACAAAAATAGTCATCACTTGATTCAGAAAATGATGACTAGTTAATTATTAAATACTCATACAATAGGTTAGGTTACATAAATGTAACATGGAATTAATTAAATATTATTATAAATTTCTGACATAATTACCTTGCCAAGGCAGAAGATCTTGCATTCCAGAAAGTTACTCATATACATTTAATTTCAAATAAAAACTTGCATAACTTTTTTTTATTAATAAAATTCATTTAAAAAAAAAACATTTTAAAACTTGCAAGTATTAGTCAATTAAAAATAAAAAGTAAATTAACTCTATAACAACATATTTGAATTCTATAACAACTGATTTGAATTCTATTACAATATATTTGAACTTCATAAAAACATGTTTAATTATAAATTAAACTTTTTAGGTATTTGTCAAATTTATTTTGTGGTTACAATTGATCTTTTTTAAAAAACTTCACTTTTTGATTAAGTTTGAGTCCACTGTAGTATTAAATAATTAAATATTGTAGTATTAAATAATGGTATTTAACCAGATATCATTTAAGTGGTTTTCCTGATCACAGGAATCAAATATGTCTATAAACAGTTGATCTAGAGCAACATTCTGTTAAGAAGTGGTACAACCCATTTTTACTATTTTTAGATTTTTACTATTATTACCATTTTTACATTTAAGCTACAACCCATTTTTCATTGTAGATGTTCTCATCACGTACAACATAACTTGTACAAGATGAGAACATCTTGTACAAACATAACTTGTACAAACATAATTATTTTTTTCATAAATTTTTAAAAAATTTTTTTAAACAAAGGAGTATTAAATCTTATCAATATAATGAGTTTCCCTGGCAACTATTATTAAAAAAAAAAAACTAAAAAAAACAAACAAACTAATTGGTGCATTAATTAGTGGGTAAATGTTAGGATTTATTTTTGTGTCACTTTTTTTGACATTAATTATTTTATTATTTTATTTACAACTAAAGTACACTTCAGTAAAAAACAAATTAAACTTAATTTTTTTAAAAAATCTACAAGAATGCCGAAAGTTTTTCATAAAAAATATTTTTAAGTTTTTTTAATGAAAGACTTGCTTGTTTTATTAGAACAAAATTTAATAAAAATAATCTAAAAAAGTAATTAAATCAAATAGAACAAAAAAATAAACAAACAAATAAAACTTACACAATTGGGCTTTTAGTAGGAAAGTTTGGAATGATTATTGTAAAAGACGTAGAAGTTACTGCTGTCGGAACTAAAGAGGTAAAAAAACATCAATTTTTATTTTTGATTTGTAAAAAAATGTTATGAAATTATAAAAAAAAACTTTTTAATAAATAAATTTTTTTTTTTATTATTTTTTTTTTTATTTAAATTTACCTCCTCAAGGCCAAGAAGGCCACTACAGACGAGGAGGCTACTTATTTGTGGTTATAACCCTCTCTCAACTCTATAACTCCGAAACACGAACCTTGATGAACAAGGCCGCTGCGCGGAGAAACAAGTTGAGCGCGGTACTACCAGGGACATGGATTTTAAATAAATAAAATAAATCTTCAACTGAATAAAATTAAAAAACTTCTGATAAATGAAAAATATTAAAAAAAAAGAAAAGTCATTAATTTTGTTTAAAAAAAGCAAAAACTCAAGGGAACTTAAAAGTCTTTAAAAAAAATATTTAACCATATAAACAGTTGTAACCATAGTAACATGTTGCTTAACTATTAATCAAACTTCCTTAAACTGAATTAAAAACAATTCTATTGTAAAAAAAAAAAAAAATTCAAAAGTTATGAATGAAAACAAACTTTTTAATATGCTTTGATTTTATTATTTATTGTTGAATTTAATTATTTGCTGTTGTATAACCAAGTAATAAATTGTTAAAATAAATAACTAACTAATTTTAAAAAATTAAAATATAAAGACACCATTTATTACAAGTGACTAACAGCTTGAGATTACCTTATTGAACATAACCATAAATTAATGATAAGGTTATACTAAAAATTCATACCTTGTAAACAACTTATTTTATCACTATGCAAAATGTATCCAGCCGGGCATGAACATGTTGCAATACCTGACACCATACTGCATTGGTATTCACAATACTTGAACAGACATAGGTCTTCAAAAGTTAAAATAAATTTTAAAATAATTAGTTATTATTTCATTAAATAAAAGTCTGAATAAAAATTTATACTTAAAAGGTTTAAATATTAAACTAATACCTTGCATGCATGTTATATTATCAGAATTCAACTTATATCCAGTTGGGCATGAGCATATTGCATTGCCAGATACCAAATTACAATAATATTGGCAACTTTTAACCAAGCAAGTATTTTCTTTAAATAAAAAAAACAGAAAAAAATTATTAACTATGAAACTTTTTCTTAAATATTTTTAGTTATTACAATAACAATGATCAGCGCTTGTAAATTAAAAAAACTTCTGACAGATGATTATAAAGAAAAAAAGCTTCTGTCATATTATTATAAAGAAAAAAAACTTCTGACATGATTTTAAAGAAAAAAAACTTTTGACAGATGATTATAAAGAAAAAAACTTCTGTCAGATGATTGTAAAGAAAAAAAACTTCTGTCAGATCATTATAAAGAAAAACAACCTCTGGCAGATAATTTTAAAGAAAAAAAACTTCTGACAGATGATTATAAAGAAAAAAAACCTCTGACAGATGATTATAAAGAGGAAAAAACTTCTTTCAGATGATTGTAAAGAAAAAAAACTTCTGGCAGAGATTATGAAGAACCAGAAATAACAGCACACATGAGCAGCAAATGGTAGCATTTTTAGGAAAGAGAAAAAAAAGATGATGAAAACTTGCAAACAGGTGCAAAATGAAAAGAGTAAATTTACAATGAGATTATTGTCTAGAAGAGAAAGGGCATTATTAGAGATTCATAGATCATCCAGGTCATATTTAAAAAATCTGGAAATTTGATTGGGTAAAATATCCGGAAAACATTTTCCCTTATATTCCTCCAAATTATGATTTCGGCGGAATTGTTTCCAATTTCGGAATTTTTTTTCTAACTTTATTTTATTTTTCTATGAGTGATGAATGAAAAAGTTAAAAATATATATATATATATATATGACAAAAACTTATACTTAAACTTTATGTATACAAAATGTTTTGGATATCCGGAAAAACCAAAATTTGAAAAAAATTTCCGGAATTACGGAAATATTAAGAAAAGGATAATCCCTGATTTAAGCCTAAATATATATATGGAATTGACAGTAAATTGTTTTTTTTTTTAATTCAAATTTATTTTACTTTGTTTAAATTTTTATCTTAGTTGTAATAGTACTAGTAATAGTTCATGACTAAACTTTATAAATATAAAAATGACTTAACGTTTAAAAATTAAAAAATTTGTATTCCTTTTTAGAATAATAATTTAAAATAAAATCGATGCATTTTTAAAATAAAAACTTGCAAATAACTAACATTCGAATTACCTGCAAATAATAATAGTTTAAAATAACTCTAGTGAACACAGATTTTTATTCAATTATAAAAAGGAAGTTTGATAATACCCAAGTAATTCAAAATTAATTTTTTTTTAATATCAAAACATTTTTTATAAAATATCTAAAAAATTTAAACTGAATACATAATACTAAAAGAAATTGTTTCATGAAATGCTACTTCTGTAATTATTTATGTTACATTAAACGAAGATTTTGGCAATAAAACTAGACATAAAAACGTCTGGAAATTTTCTAAGAAAATGTGCTCAAAATTTCTGAAAATTTTCAAAAAATTTTTATTGCAATAAGCTTATATACTTTTAAATCATAACTTTGTTTCAAAAATATCAATTTGATAATTGTAGTATTTAGGTATTCTTTAAACATTTGAACCAAAATAACAAAATTATAAAGACCCAAAAGCAAAAAATAAACATTTTTTCGTAAAACTTTTATTTATGTTATCATTCAAGAAAATTTTATAATCAGTTTTAATAATATCAGATTTTTGCAATTGTTAAAAAAGCTCAGAATACTCTATTTCAAGCTTTTACTTGATTCGTCTACAATATAAAATCTTCTCAAAAAATTATTTTTTGTATTTTTTAGATTAAAAATTATATTGTGTAATTTTTTTTATAAAGCCTTTTAAAGCAATAAAATATCAAATAGAAAACATATATGCATGCTCATAAAAATTTCTTTTTCATTTTTATGTGTAAAAATTGCATATAAAAAAATTTTTTATAAAAGTTACATTTTAACAGCACTACCTGTGCTAGATTACAATAATTTATCTAAAAAGGACTTAAAAAAATACCTTCCACAAAAAGTTGCAAGGAAACCTATTATATTTTTCAATACACATTAAATTTTTTTTTGTTTTTTGTTGTTGGTTTTTTTAATTGATTTTATAGCGGCTGACATCTTGTTTTTCCACTGCCAACAACTTATATAAAATTTTATATAAAATTTTTTCCTATCAGTAAAAAATGCCCAATAACACAGGTCAACAATAAAAAATTTTTATGGTGCCGAGCAAACAATTTATTTTTTGTATAGCATTTCTCATTTTGATTTCAAATATGCAACTCATTTTTCAACATCACGCCAAGTTGTAAAGATATTTGGGATCCAATCTTGAGTATTTGGGGTAAAATCCTTAATATTGTCTTAAAAAAAATTTATTCAAAAGTCAACCTGGGTATCAAAAGAAGAATATTTAGAAAAAAATTTTTTCCTTAAAATTAATTGACAAAAAAAATATGTGAAAAAATGCTCAATACTTAAAAAAATTTTAACAAATTTTTTTAAGTATTGGGCATTTTAAAAGTTTCTCAGCAATAATACAAAAAGTACTTATTTTTATTACAAACGACTATAATTTTTAGAATCTAAAAACTTTGTAACTTGCAACTAATTTAATAGACATTGAAAAATGTCACTCCCCCTTTTTGAGTTGTGGGTGCAAAACATGTTCAGCCTGAATGTCAATATGCAAAGCAAATAACAGGGTAAGACAATTTTTTGAAAATTTTAAAAACAAATTATCTTAGTTGCTTCTTTTAGCTCCAATAAAAAACTCAACAAAATAGCAAAAAAATGTTTTTCACAGTTGTTTTTTTTTAAATCTTTATAATCTGCTTCTCACCGTAAAATTATCTACAATTACCTAATATTACCTAAAATAATTACCTAATATTACCTAAAATAAGAGATTACCTAAAATAAGAGATTATCTAAAATAAGAGATAAAACTTTACTCACTACTTATCTTTTTTTTTGAAAGTTTCCAAAATTTTTGGAAAATTTTCATTTCAAATATAAATAACATAAATAAACAAAAAAAAAAGCGCAAACGGACAATTGATAATTTTAAATTTACTTAAAAATAATTTATTAATTGCAATGACTTACTAAATGGCAGGAAAAGTTACAAAAAAAAAAACAAATAAAAAGATTAAATGAAAAAAAAAGAGAAAATGTTCTTAGTTATATACAACAACCTCAAATAATAAAAAAAAAAAAGAATTTTATTTTTTAAAGTTAATGATATTTAAAAAATGATTGCACATCTTATATCTCTACTCATTAAAATAATTTTAAAAATTGTTATGGTCAGTTAGTTAATAATAATGTTATTAATTCTTGTGTGCGCAGATACTAATAAGTGGCAAAAACTTATTTAGGGAAGTCAAAAAAATATTTTTAGTCATTTTAAGTGGTCATTGACCATTGACCGGCTGTTATTTCCACACTGTGTGTATATATATATATATATATATATATATATATATATATATATATATATATATATATATATATATATATATATATATATATATATATATATATATATATATATATATATTTATATATATATATATATATACATTATATATATATACATATATATATATATATATATATATATATATATATATATATATATATATATATATATATATATATATATATATATATATATATATATATATATATATATATATATATATATATATATATATATATATATACATATATATATTTATATATATATATATATATATATATATATATATATATATATATATATATATTATATATATATATATATATATATATATATATACATTATATATATATATATATACATATATATATATATATATATATATATATATATATATATATATATATATATATATATATATATATATATATATATATATATATATATATATATATATATATATATATATATATATATATATATATATATATATATATATATGTATACATTATATATATATATATATATATATATGTATACATTATATATATATATATATACATTATATATATAAATATATATATATATATATGAAATAATTATAAAATATTACCTTCACATTGATTTGAAGTAACATTGAAAGTATAACTTTCTTTACAAACTAAAAAAAAAGTTTAAAATTTTTTGTATAATGAACTTCCAATGTACATTTTAACTTGTGGCTAAGAACCAGATTTGATAAAATAATCATTTGGAGAAAACTTGAAAGAACTTTAAATAAATGGTATTATAAACATAGGGATAATAAATAATCAACAACTATTTGAGCTAGGAAACATAGGATGTCTTTTTACATTCAATTAATCAAAATACTAATAAATATATAAGTTAAATTAAAAATTTATTATAAAATAATCCCATGTTTTACTCTGGTAACACATTTACGAACAAAGCACCGCAGCCTTTATTTGAATTTTATCAATACAACTACAGATATTTGTATTTTAAATTAAAAAAAAGTTAAAATATTTATTCAAGAAGTACTGATAAATGGTATACTAAATAGAAGAATGAAAATCTTTTAACAAATATCACTTAAAAACAAATTTTTAAATTATTTTTAATGTTAAAAATGAAAAAGATAATTTTTTACAAACAAACTATCAATTTCTTGGTTTTTCTAAAAAAAAAAACACCAATCAACCTATACTATATAGAATTATAATCACAAATACAAATATTTAAAAAAAAATTTAATCAATCGCAATAAAAATACAAATACAACAATATAGCCTACTATTACCAAATACAAATAAATTTAGGTATTTGAACTCAATCCTGATCTGGAGATAATGAAAGTTTCTATCCACCTGACACAACAGTTCTCCTTTTTTATAAGTTAGATTTAACAAGTTGGTCAAGTCTTGTGTTTCTGGTTTTCTGCTGTCTTTTTCATACTTTTTTTTGTACATTAAAAAATGTTCTTTCCATTGTAGATTTTGCTTGTTGAGTAAGAAAATTCAGCTTTTTCCTTAAGAATTTTACTTTTTTAAACATAGTCACAACTTTCCTTAAGGCTTTTCACATTAGCAGCCAACCACTTAAATTGATCCAGGATAAGCTCTTCTGTAGGCATTTTGTTTATTTGATCCACACTGTCACCAACCTTTTTATATTTTCTTGCATTCTAAACTTATTCTAATCTCAACAAACTTAATTCCCACTGTTTCTCATTGAACTATGAAGATTATTTTTAGACATCAATAAGACTTTTGTCTTATTAAATTATAATTTTGTTGTTAATTTATTTACCTAATAATAAATAATTTTTGAGTTTAATTATCAAAAGAACTTTATAAAGTATCAAAAGTCAGGTGACATAACATACATGTTATTTTACATGTTTTATTACACATACATCTTATTTATCTAAATTTCACTGCAATAAATCAAAGCTACAAAGCTACCTTAAACTATTATATCTAGCAAAAAAATAGGAGAAAACAGTTTTTGGCTGTGGTTGTTCTTTTCTAAGATATAACTCTTTCTGATGGTATTTTCTGTTTAAAAATGTACTTTATTTATTTTTTTTAGTGCATAATATAAAAAATCATAATTTGCAGGTGACCAAAAAAAAATTTTATTGATTTTTCTTATTATGTAGTGGGCCAGGTGGTAGACAATAGTAAAAAAATATACATTTCTAAAAGTTACATTATTATATACCATTTTATAACTTAAACATTCAGCTTCTATAAAATGCATATATTTTTTTACAACTATCATGAGATAACTAAGCTGTAGAATAAAAAAGCTTTTTTTTTAAAAAAAAAATTTTCAAACTTTTTTTTTATAATTTAAAAATATTTTTTGTGGCACTAATAAGCATAGAATAGATTTTAATTTTAAAACTTTTCTTTTTATTGTATACTTTAATAAAATTAAATATTTTCTTTCAAATGAGCTATTACAACACTTTTTACCACAAAAGTTATTTCAAATAAAATGATTTCAAATGACGCATATTTTAAGTACTTTTTTTAGTTAAAATTTCAATTATATATTCAAATACTTTTATGGTTCAAAGCGATCCAGTAATTTGAGACTTGAAATACATAGTTCAATATGTAAATTATCAATATAAATTTGATTTATGGTACGCGGATGTCTGCCTGGCCTCTAATAATGATTTTTAAAATTTGAATGATGTACCGGATTTTATGTGGCGAAAACATTGTATGTATTTTATTCTAAATGCAATAATTGGGTCTCTGCATGACTAGATTAGTGTTACAAACTTGTTAAATTTTTAATACATCTTAAAATACTTATTTATAAGATTTTGCAAATAAAATTCATATTTTTATATAGTTAAAACAGAAAAAGTATTCATATTTGTTCTTATATAATACAAAAAAACTTGAACTTTGCTGATTCTAATATTTTGGATACAGTTGTAAATGGCATAAATTTAACTTAATAAATAATAGCCTGTCTAATTTCGTAAAGCATCTTTGACAAAGGTATGTATGCAGAAACTCTAAAATTCATTTTAAAGAGAATAACAAACAATGACTACAAAATGAACTAATATCAGTTCAATTTGTAATTGATAATTAAAAAATTTTACTAATTGCTTCCATTGATAAACAAAACACAGGTCTTATCTGACTGTAGTAATTAGCAGGCCCTAGGTGAAATTTGATACTGTAAGTAGTAAAACAAAGAGAAGAAGATTGATGCCATTAGTTGTATCATACTTATCTTAAGAACTACTGTTTGTATCAATTTGCAGTTTGCGCCAAAATGGTCAACAAGATAGTTGCCAATACGATCCCAAAATTTATTAAAGTAATCATAATCAGAAAAAAATAATACAAAGTAAAGATTCTCAAACACAACTTGATGAACATGAAAAATTATTTTAAAAATACCACTATTTCAAGTTTCTTGCACAGTAAGTGTGTACATAGTATGTACACAGTAAGTATGTACACAGTAAGTATGTACACAGTAAGTATGTAAACGGTATGTATGTACACAGAAAGTATATACACAGTAATTATGTACACAGTAAGTATGTACACAGTAAGTATGTACACAGTATGTATGTACACAGTAAGTAAGTACACAGTATGTATGTACACAGTAAGTAAGTACATAGTATGTATGTACACAGTAAGTAAGTACACAGTATGTATGTACACAGTATGTATGTACACAGTATGTATGTACACAGTAAGTATGTACACAGTAAGTATGTACACAGTAAGTATGTACACAGTAATTATGTACACAGTAAGTATGTACACAGTAAGTATGTACACAGTTTGTATGTACACAGTAAGTAAGTACACAGTATGTATGTACACAGTAAGTAAGTACATAGTATGTATGTACACAGTAAGTAAGTACACAGTATGTATGTACACAGTATGTATGTACACAGTATGTATGTACACAGTAAGTATGTACACAGTAAGTATGTACACAGTAAGTATGTACACAGTAATTATGTACACAGTAAGTATGTACACAGTAAGTATGTACACAGTATGTATGTACACAGTATGTAAGAAACTAATTTGAATTAGCATATATCAATATGAAAATAATACAAAAAATACTGTTAATCAATACACCAAGATATTGAGTAAAACTATAAGGATATAATTGTTTGCTATTCTCATATTATTACACTCATCATGGCAACAATTTTACTATAATAATTTGTTGTATGTACTTTGGTTCAGATTTAAACTATTTTTAACACAACACCTACAAAATAATACTTTACAATTATCTAAGATAAATTAAAACTTGCTTCTTAAAAGACTGGAAAGCTGAACAAACAGGTAAATATTGGAGGTTATAGTATATCATTAATCATCTGTTATTTATATATTCTAACCTCCAATATTTGCCTGATACATAAACATATGATTTACTGTTATATTTTCTATATCATTATTATATAACAAATGACTTTTTATGATTATAAAAAAAATAATTTGGAGTAGGTCAACTTGATGATGATGATGATGATGATGATGATGATGATGATGATGATGATGATGATGATGATGATAATGATGTGATGATGATGATGATGATGATGATGATGATGATGATGATGATGATGATGATGATGATGATGATGATGATGATGATGATGATGACGATAATGATGATGATGATGATTAGAATAAATAAAGATATTTACTTTGATAAATGCAGAGATCATCAAATCTTGTAAACGTGTTTGTTGTTTGAAGGTCAAACTAAAAAGATTTATATATATATATATATATATATATATATATATATATATATATATATATATATATATATATATATATATATATATATATATATATATATATATATATATATATATATATATATATATATATATATATATATATATATATATATATATATATATATATATATATATAAGTATATACATATATAAGCAATTAAATTAATACATAACTGTACAAGTTATGTCTGTATATGTAAGTTATTTAAAAAAGTGAGTGTTTCTATTTCTGTATTTTATGTATAATGTATTTTATATAACTGTATATATATATATGTATTTAATATATATAATATATAATATAATATGTATTTTATATAACTGCATTATTTTAAAAGAAATAAATGAATAAACTAATGCAAATATAACTTTCTGAATAACTGCTATACTAGTTGTAACTTTCCATAATATTCGACAAACTTTCAAAATGTTCTGGTACATTCAAGAATGTTTTGGTAGAGTGCTCAATGTTCTTAAAATAACAGAGCAATAATAAATTAGTAGTAAATCACTAATCAATTTTTTTTATTTTACACAATGTTTCATCAATAAAGACATATAAAGATTATTTATTGCAGGAAAACATACTTTAAACAAAATATTCAAGATACAACAAAATTTCTTTAATTTGTATATTTATTTATTAATTGTTCAAATAAAAGTAAAAATCAAATCAGAAATTTTTTGAGAAGAGTCTTCTAACATATTAATACTGTTTTTGAGATTTTTTCGCAAATCCAAGCTCAAAAAATAAAAAGCATTACACATTAAGAAAAATTGAAAAAAAAAGTAGCATTATACATTAAGGGAGAATCTTTCTGAAAAATGACTTCTAGAGAATCTCTTCTCTAGAAGTCATTTTTCAGAAAAATTGAAGAAATTGTTTTATAGACTTGCTGTCAATGCCTTCAAGGAAGCAATCTTGGAATTCAAAACTTAAAATTACGTGACACTGACTTGCAAACAAAAGAATGCAACAGTTAATACAGATAAGAAATGAGATGCAATTTTATTGTTGAACAACTATCAAACAAGAGACGGTTAATTAACTTTTTTTGACCAAAAAGTAGTTATAAGAAACTTTGCAAACTGAAATTAATTCTACTTTGAGAAAAACCACTAGATGGATTTTTGCTACAAACTAGATGACTTGTAAAAAATATGTATCTAATGGTTTTTGTTTGTTAGATGACCATTCATTATAATGCATAGATTTTTAAGTTTAGAAAATAAATGCTATCAAAAGGACTCTTTATTAAAAACATTTTTTGGACAAACAATACAGAAGAGAGGCACAAACAATACAGAAGAGAGGCACAAACAATACAGAAGAGAGGCACAAACAATACAGAAGAAAAATTAAAATGATGACAAGCTATTTAAAGAGTATATCACAAGATAGTGAAATGTATTTATGGAAAGTACATAAAAGCATTGATGGATGAGATATCGAAAATAAATTATCACTCTTACCATAGCTTGAAGTGATTAAAATGTTTTGAATCCTTTGACCTTTGTAACTCGTTTTCCTGACAACCCTAATTATTTACCTTCACTCCATGATTTATATCTGGTCTCTGATTCTAGCTTGTGTTCAATTTCTCCTTTTTCTCCTTTAGATGGTTCTGACCATGTAACAATCTCTTTAAATCTTTCATCCCCTACTTCCTTTTTGGACTCATCCTATCATCGCACTACTTACTATCCTAAAGCTGACTGGGATTCTTTTCATGAGTTTCTTAGTTATGGTCATTAGGTTGATATCTTTTCTTAATTCTCAGTTGAAAAATATGCTTCCTATATAACCTCCTGGATTCAGGCAGGAATCAAAGCTTTTATTCCTTCTCGCCAGTTCCAACTCAGGCCTCATTCTACTCCATGGTTTTTACCCTCTTGTGCTTTATCAAATCGAAATCATTTTTTTTTTTCATATTTTTTAACAGAAGAACCTCCTTGAGAACAAATAGCTATTTATTATTGCAAGAAATCAATGTAAAAAGGTGCTGTCAGATGCTAAGCTCCATTATTTATATTTCACTAAATCTCATATCTTATCTCAGAAGTTAGGCTCTAGAAATTTTCAAAAAATCTTTGATAGCATCATTAACAAGAGTAGGTCTAACATTCCATCTCTCATTCATGGGACTGATCTAACTACCTCTTCCAAAGATGAGGCAGAACTATTTACAAAGAACTTTACTTCTAATTCGACTCTTTAATCCTATGGCCATTCTCTTCCTTCCATTTCAATTAAACAGGTTAATCCATTGTTAATCATTCAAGTCACTCCAGTTTCCATTGCTAAAGTCATATCTTGATTAAACTCTTCTACAGCTTGTGATGCAGACAATATTACTGTCATAGTCTTACAATATTGTTCTCCAGAACTCTCTTCAATTCTCTCTAAACTATTTAATGTGCTTGAATGAATCTTGTTTTCCTCCCTGCTGGAAAATTGCATCTGTTGTTCCAATTTTCAAAAACTCTGGTGAACATTCTGACCCTTCCAATTATGGTCTGGTTGTCTTCTTTCTGCTATTAGCAAGATCTTTGAGTCTTTGATAAGCAAATTTCTTACATCCCATCTTGTATAGATCATCCAGGTCATGTTTTAAAAATCCATAAATTTTTTTGGGTAAAATATCCCAAATATGTTTTTCCTTATTTTTCTCTTAACTTTGCTTTTACCTGAGTTGTTTTTAAATTTATTACCTAAACTTACCTTCATTTTTCTATGAGTGATGATCAAAAATGCTTAAAAAACAAATATTTTACAAAAATTTATACCTAAACATGTAAGTATAAAAAATGTTTTGCATATCCGGAAAAAACTAGAAGTTGAAAAAAAAATCTAGAATACCGCAAATATCTTGAAAAAGATAATCCCTGATCTTGAGTCAAATAACTTACTGCCAGGCAATCAATATGGCTTTCTATATTTTTTCTCTACCGCTGACTTGCTAACAAGCTAGGACTAAAAGATTTTATCATGCATTAGATGGAGGCAGAGAGGTTAGGGCTATCGCTTGATATTTCTAAGGCTTTCAACAAAGTTTGGTCTTCTTCATAAGCTTGTTTCATATAGTGTATCTGGGAAAGTTTTGAGATTTATTTCAGTCATTTTTGAAGGCCGACACTCTTCTCTATTTCCAGTAACTTTTAGGCAGGGCCCTCTTAGTTTTTGTTTCAAATCGAATCTCAAATCAAAGCAGGTCTTGATTCGCAATTCGATTCACGTTTTCAATCGACATTTTGAAGTCTAAATTTAAGCATTTATAATTTAATAATACATATTTCAAAATAAAATAAAATAAAAAAATTGTATAATCTCTTTATTGATACTTCTTGCCCAGGTTAACCTTTTTAATGACTGATTAAAAAGGTATTTAAGAATAAGTAACGTTATTTCAATAGCGCCAAAACACAGAATATCTAAAAGACCCACAACAAAAACAAAATAAGTAAGGATTTGATTTTTGAAAATTTTTGAATCGAATCTCGAATCATGTTTTTTATTCAATTTGATTCGAAATTTCGAAGCTTTGCAAGGCCTTACTTCTAGAGTACCTCAAGGTCTTTATACTCCTGTCTTGACAAAAAATCTTCTCTTTCCAATCACTTAGAACAGGCAGCTGATCTTGAATCCGATCTCACTTCTGTAACAGAATGAGACTTACAGTGGCTTGGAAGTTTTTACTCCAACAAAACTCTATTATTTACT
>NC_061167.1:37453047-37498047 GCF_022113875.1 Hydra vulgaris | reverse complement strand
TAAAAAAAATATTTTATAATATCTTTAATCAAATTAAAATTAATCCACAGATTTAAAATTTCATACAAAAACCTCTTCTCTTTAAAAAGTTATTATTGTTTTTAGGTTTTTATTCCCCAATTAACTCCAAAAAATAACTTTAAAAGATCACAACTTTTAAACAGCATATTTCTTTGGAATGATATTTAAAATTTATCAATAAACTTTGATTCTAATAAATATGAAAAGAAAAAAAAATTCATAAACGTTTTAAAGACGTTACATTAGGGGCGTGTTCTTAGAGTTTAAATACAATCGGGCCCGATCACTGGGACACAAATAAAAAGAAGATTTTAGTTTTTAGTTGTAGTTTTTAGTTATATTTAACATTACAAGTTAATAATAACTGTTTTATATTTTACAAACTAACTTTTCACAATAAATTATATATAGAATTTTTTAAATATTCTTCTGTATGTTTACCAAAGCGAGTTTATAAAATGTTACATGTTTTACTTTCACAAACTACTGTTTTAATTTGTATTACGTCAATTTAAACAACCCTCAAAACCATTCTTTATTGCTAAAATATTTGAAATTGGTTAATTGAAAACCACTTTTAGTTTTAACGAGTTTTGATTTTTATGCATTAATTTTTTAATTTGTGTTTTGTTACATGTTGGGTTTGTAATATCGTTAGTTGTGCTTTGAAAATTTAAATATTAATGATTATTTCACCTTTGAAATGCCATATTCAAGGCTAAGTCACAGTCAAAGTAGGAGTAAAGTTTGTTTAACTTGCTTTGAAAAAGGAAAAAATTCAAGTAAAATACAAGAAGGAAGTGTAGTTTTATTGAGAATTAAAAAATATTTCATTAACAATATTAATTTAAATATTAATTTCATTAACAATATTAATTTCATTAACAATATTAATTTAAATGATAACCGTTTTCCAAATAGAATTTGTGGAAGATGCCAACTAATTTAGCAAAAATGGAAAAAGGTAACACCAATATAGTTTTATGTAAACCATTTGATTTCTCTAGGATCAAAGAAACGATTCTAACTAGAAACCAACAGTTTTGCCAATGTGATATCTGCCTTACTGCTAGGTGTAATTTAACATGTGGATCAAATATAGAAAAAAGAGGAAGACCAAAACTCAACATGAAAGTTTTACCCTCTCCTGGACCAGTTAAAGTTTGTAAAAGATGTCTAAATGTTATTGGACCAGGATTAGCCCACACCTGCTGTATTACAAAGCAAAGGGAAAACCTAATGAAGCAACTAGATAAAAGTAAAAAAATATTAATTTTATTATTAAGTTCCTATTAAAACTAAATTATAATAATAATTCCAAAGTAATTACAAATTTTATATTGTAGATTTTTATTTAGACGATAGAGGTGCCGAATTGCAATGTTCAAAAACACTTAAACAAAAGTTTGAAAAACAAGGCAATTTAGTTAAGGTTGCAACATGCAGAACTTCAATTAGTATACAAAGACCAAAAACTTCTTCTAAAGCTTTGTTTACTGATTCACCGATACATACAAGTGAAGTGAACAAATTAAAAAATGCATGTGGTCTCAGTAACACACAAGATGAAAAGTTTTAAGTATTTTTAGAAGTTGGAAAGGTCGCAAATCATTTGAAAAAAATACAAGTAATAAACTGATTGAAGAAGACGCCATTTTAAATGAATACTTTGATGTAAGATCTGTTAAATTTGATGAGGGTGAAAAGGTGATGGCTTATTGCAAAGATATTCTAGGACTGGTGGAAAATGTTGTCAAAAAAAAAAAATATTTCAAGTGAGTACATTTTAAAAGTGGGCATTGATGGAGGAGCTGGATTTTTGAAAATTTGTTTAAATATCTTAGATCATTGCGAGGTATCTAAAGAAAAGGTAAAAAAATTTAGTTATGACAAAGGCATATGTAAAGAAAAATACAAAGATGGTGGGGTTAACAAACTCATTATTATTGCACTTGTAGAAAATTTGCAAGAATCTTATGCAAATATGAAAATAATAATCGATTTTATTAATTTAAACAGCATTAAATACTTTTGTGCTTTCGATATGAAGCTGGCCAATATTTTTTTGAAACAGAAACTGCAGCCTCAACTCATCCTTGCCCTTAATGTATAGCTAGAAAAAATGATTTTCAAAATTTTGAATTTCAAGGTGAACATAGAACGCTTGGAATGATTAGATCATCAGCTAATAATTACAAAAATGCTTGCAGAAATAAAATTAAAAAATCAAAGTTATCTGCAGTACCCTATCATAACTGTGTAGACCAACCACTTATTGATTTACCAAATGAAACAAAGGTTATAAAACTTCTTACTCTGATGGAGCTACACCTTCTCAGTGGAAACACCTACAAACTTTTTAATTATCTTGATTCATATACAAAATCTAAAGAATTTTGTTTTAAAGCAGAGGAGTGGGATGAAAAACTGGGGCTTAAAAGACCGAGGCTTCATGGTGGGCAATTTAAGGGATGACAGTGTTCAAAACTTCTTGATAATATAAATATTTTGAACAATTTGATCAAGTCTTTTTCACTAGATAATGATGAACAACTTTCTTTCATACTACAGGCATTTAAATGCTTAAGAGAAGTTAAAGTTAGTTGTTTAGCCTTGACTTAAGAACCCGACTACGAAATAAAAGTAAAAGATTATCAAGAAGCTTACTATAAACTTGAATTAAGAGTATCACCTAAAGTACGCGCTTTAGTAAAACATACAGTAGAATTTTTAAAAATGATGTCAAGTGATTATCCAAACAAAGGTTTAGGCTATTGGAGCGAACAAGCCTCTGAATCTGTTCATCAAAACTTTAGTCAGTTCTGGAAAAAGGGTTACAAGGTATCCAAATGTCACAAAAATTATTCGAAAAGATTGCATAAAGCTATTGTTACATATAACTCTCGTCATACTTTCTTTTCTGAAAGCCTTACTGATTAACTATATATATATATATATAATTTATTGTGAAAAGTTAGTTTGTAAAACATGAAACAGTTATTTTTAAGTTGTTATTTTAAATATCACTAAAAACCACAACAAAAAACTAAAATCTTCTTTTTATTTTTGTCTAGTGATAGGGCCCAATCATATTAAATCTCTAAGAACACGCCCCTAACGTAACGCCCTTAAACTTTTATGAGTTTTTTTTTTCTTCTCATATTTATTAGAATCAAAATTTATTGACAAATTTTAAATATCATTTCAAAGAAATATGCTGTTTAAAAGTTGTGATCTTTTAAAGTTATTTTTTGGAGTTAATTGGGGAATAAAAACCTAAAAACAATAATAACTTTTTAAAGAGAAGAGGTTTTTGTATGAAATTTTAAATCTGTCGATTAATTTTAATTTAGTTAAAGATATTATGAAAAAAAATTTTTTTTTGCATTGAAACCATACATGGGACTCAAGGACCCAATTTTTAGGTTTAATATTTTTTCCAGTCTCCGATCGTCGCAATTTTTTGTAAAACATTCTTATTTTGCATTAGTATTATTATTACAAAATTTTATGAAAGCACCATTTCTGGAAGTTATCTATCTTAAACACTAAAAATTCTGGACCAGCTTGTTTAACCCCTTTTTATTTTTTTAGATATCAACAGAATATTTTTAAAATCTAGGTCATAACAGAACAAGGTAAAATGTAATCCGTTTCTGGTGTACTTTTTTTTCGTAAGAAATATTTCCACTAGGGTGTGTAGGGTACAGTTTTCTTTTTTTTTTTTCGCTTATTTTAAAAACTATATTTCAAAATTACAAAAAAAGAAAAATAATCAAGGTTATAAAACAAGTTACACTTAAGAAGTATCCATGATCTAAAAAAATCTATCCATGATCTAAAAAAATCTATCCATGATCTAAAAAATAAAAACAAGGAGAGTTTATAGTCACCCCATGTTAGCTTTTCATTCTCATTCAATTTAAAAAACACAAATATGCACATATAAAATCAGAATACTAAAGAATTTGTTAATCAGTCCTATTCCTGGTAGTTGGATAGTATAATGTTCTGTTAAAAAAAAAGTTGCAATTAGGCTAACAGTTTTCTTCTATTATGCAAAAATCTTTAAAAAGCATTTATAGTAACCCCCATAGATGGTAATCAAAAAGGCGGCAACACCATACTGCAAACTTGTAAAACACATTTTGTAAACTTGCCCAAACTAGTTTTTGAAGTAACATGTTGAACGATCAAAAGGTCATCCTGTGTCATCAAAACTACTGTGCTCAATCTGTTTCTCTGCATATTACCTCTTATGGGATTGTATATATTTTTTAGAAAAATGTGTAGTGGACACAGGAGCTATGGGGAGGTGAATTAAAAATAAAAGTAAATATTTTTACAAAAACTAAGATCAGTTTTAAAAAAAACCCAAAACATCCATAAAAATCCCAAAAAAAACTATTTGTGTAAGGTTTTTTTTTAAATAACCTTGGGTTTTTTCCAACATTTGATATGAAGTATTTTTTATACGAAGCCTTTTTTATGGATTCGTGTTTTATCATATATATAATTTTTTTTCAACATCTTTGCTTCTAACAAGGCTGCAAGCAATCACTATTAGAATTGGAAGTTACTGGAAGAGAAACGATGAAAATTATAGAGCAAGATAACGATTAACAGACGACTTAAACGATTGCAAACTATATGAACCACGAAGCAACATGAAGGAAGCGAATTTCAAAGCACTGATGTTCACGGAAAACAACTAGACAAATAAGAGTTTTTGGAGCATTTAGATACAGTCACAGAAAAAGGATTGAATGATGAGTAACACGATGAATGAATTTTAGTAGCACAAGAAACGCTAGCTCTTAAGGGCAGTGCCTATTATAGTATTTGTAGAAAAAAGAAAGAGAAGCAACACTTCAACGATGTGATAATGGTTGGAGGTTGGCTGCAAGAGCAGGTCCAACTATGTTTACAGCGCTCGAAATAGTTTTTTAAAACTTGCCAATCAAATGTAATTTTTTGACAAAAACAGCTTATTTTCCCTTGAATTTTTCTAAATTTCTCTAAAAATAGCCGATCATTGATCGTTGATCGGCTGTTATTTTGAGCGTTGTGTTTACAATGCATTTTTGCACTTTTTCTAAAAGAGAAAGGGCATCATTAAAAGATCTGCCCCAGATATGGCAACAGTATTCCATACAAGGCTGGATTCGAGATTTATAGAGGTAGAGAATGGAATCCGAAGTAAGAAAGCCTCGAGCTCGATAAAGAGATGCAATTTTAGTGGATACTAATTTTGCAACGGATTTGATATATGGTTTCTAAGAAAGATCAAAAGTAAGAGTTTATCTTGAAGATAAAGGGTAGATGACTCATTGAGTACATAACAGTTTATAGATATAGGGTAGATGACTCAATGAGTACATTACTGTTTATAGATATAGGAAGATCTAAGTTATTGCAATAACCATTGACTGATAGATTGAGTTTTATCTGAATTAAAGTTCACTAGCCACTGTGAGTCCCATGCTGTAGCAGAAGTAAGATCCTTTTCAAGCTCAAATTTGATGAAAGAAGTCAACACTCAAAATGAGAGTGTTGGCTTCTTATGACAAGAAAGAAGGTAGTATCATCAGCAAACAATGTCACCTTAGATATGAGAATATCTGGAAGATTGTTAATGTAAATTAAAACGAGTATAGGGCCAAGAATTGAACCTTGAGGAACCCCTGAGATTACAGAATAAGAAGAAGAGCGCTGTCCATCAAAGACAACTTTTATACTACAATTGGAAAGCAAGGATTCAATAATCTTAGTATGTTTCCAGATATACCGTAAGAAGAAAGCTTATGGAGAAGACCAGCATGCCATACTTTATCAAACGCTTTAGAAATGTCAAGAGCGATGGCCTTAACCTCTCCACTTTTATCTAATGCACGATAAAACTTATCGGTTATTACTGTTAGCAAATCAGCCATAGAGTGAGAAGATCGAAATCCATATTGATGAACAAAAAGTTATTAGATTCAAGATGAGAGACTAAGTGTTTGTTAATTAAAGAATTGAAAACCTTGCTTATGATAAGAAGATTAATGGGATAGTAGTTAGATGAATGAGATCATTCTCCGGAATTTTTGAAAATACGAATAACAGATGCTGCTTTCCAACAGGCTGGAAAACAAGACTCTGATAAACACTTGTTATATAGTTTTAAAAGTATAGACGCCAGCTCCAAAGAACACTTCTGCAAGACTATAACAGATATGTTGTCCGGACCACAAGCTGTAGAAGAGTCTAAGCAGGAAATCACTTTAGATACAGAAGCTGGAGTGATATAAATGTCAAGAAATGGATCAACCTGTTTGACGACTAACTCAGGAAGAACGTAACTAGTGGAATCAAGAGATGAAATTGATGAAAAGCTCTTAGCAAATAATTTAGCTTTGTCTTTAGGTTTGGTGACAAAGTCTGAACCATACAGATGAGGTGGAATAACTTTGCCCTTATTATTGATACTATTAAAGATTCTCCATAAGTCACGAGAGCCTAATTTTGGAGATGAAATACAAGATTTCATGACCTTAGAATAGAAGGCTTTGGCGTTAGACAAAACCTTTTTACAATGGTTCATAGCAGTAATAAACAAAAGTCTGTTTTCTGGAGAATCGCTTTGTAATGGTTATATAAATATATAAGTAATGGTTATAATTAGAAATTGCAGCAGTACAATGAGAGAAAAACCATGGAGAAATGTGAGGCTTGACTTGGAATTGCCGAAAGCAAATAAAATATTCAATACCAGCCTGAATTAAAGAAGTTACATAAGAATCACATTTGTCAGCAGGAAGACAAAAAAAATTTTAACCAAGGGACATCACAAAGAAAATCACGGAAAGAGTCCCAGTCAGCTTAGGGTAGTTGTAAGAGGTACATTGATAGGGGGATTCAAATGATAAAGAAGAATGAGATAATAGTTTTAGAGAGATCAAACAGCAATCAGAAACACCTAAGAGTGAATGTGGAGAAACTGAGCACTGACTAGGATCAGAAACAAGACATAAGTCGTCAGGTAGAGAAGGTAAATGAATCAGGTTGTCTGAAAAATGAGTTGAAAAGTTGACTATTTGAGTTAGGGATTGAGAAAATCAAAGGTCGTGGGCTTTAATGCCTGCAGAGTCACTGAAACTAGAGCCAAGCCATTCAGTGTGATGAGTATTAAAGTCACCAACAACAACAATATTGGCTGATGCATAAAGAAATAGGGCATGACTGTTGAAGTCTTTACGAATTAAAGGAAGATAACCATCAACACTAAGATCACGAAAAAAGACAGCTGAACTCAATTTAGTCTCATAAAGAGCAAGTAGGTCTGGTAAACTTTGCAAAAGATAAGACTCAACAGAAGAAAAGTTACTTCGAAGACCACGAATATTATTAAATGATAGACTTAGAGAACTTAGTGATGGCAATAGTTTTTTGTATTTTATTGTTTTTGGTACTTTATTGATTTTTAAATTTAATAAAGAGCTTGACTCAAAGCATAGACACTACTCAGTACACTGTTTAATAGTCCAAGCAATTGCCTCATTACTATTAATAAACCCTAAGCCATAACAAAGGGCTCCAAATGTGGCCTTGACAATGCACACCAAAAGTACAAACAGGGACACCATCCATGCACAACATGACACTGTTAATACTCTGATATTTTTCAGCTGTTGATGGAATCAGCCTCTCTGAGAGCTACCACAAAGTTCAGGAAACCTGACTACCAGCCAGACTCAGAACCATAAAACTTAGTTTTAGAGCTGCACCCTCATTAGGAGATAATAGAACGAGTTGCCTAGTCATAAACCTATGCATTGAGTCAGAAAGATCTAGCATTCAATGTCCTAAACTGGAAACAATGTATTATAAATACATCTGCGCCAGCCTAATAGATGAGGAAGGGGTGCAAGGTTGGTCAACAAATAGAATATCTTTACCCCTTAAGTCTTTGCCGGATGCATTTAACATCTGCCCAAGATGAGTCTTTTTATAGAGACATTATCTCTAGCCGTAACTCAACCAAGAGCCCCAAGGCTCTTGGTTGAGTAAAGGCTGTTTTAAATCGGAGTTGGCTTCTCCTAGCCTTTGTATAAAAAAGCGTATCCTACAAAGTAGCAGGACATGAAGCAGATTGTACTGGGTTACATGTTACCAGTAGCAGGATAACCTGACCTGACATATAGTTTTACAGTATAATTCATAATTTTAAGATGATTGTTTGATAAAAAATTGTTACAAGTCAAGAAAGAAAACAGATAATATTTAAGAAATTTAACAAAAATACAAACTATTTCATTATCTTTTAAAGTTGTGTTTAATATACAAAACCTGTTTTAAACACAACCTTTGGAAAACCTGTCATAAAATGAATTCTGTTAAAGAAAGTATTTATGATTAACTTCAAAAAATCCAAAACATTTTCATATTTAATTTTTTTTTTTTTTTTTTTTAAATACAAAAAAAAAAACTAAAATGTATTATTTAAAGTTTAATTGTGTAAAATATATTGTCAATATTATTAAAGATAAATTACAAAAATTTAAATAAACCATACCAGATTTATCTCTACTTTCTGAATATATTGCCATAGTTATATACACATTGAAATTGTGTATATTAGTATATAAGTTTCCATAAATATTTATTCGAAATGTACTTGCATTAAATCCATAAATGTAACCAGGACCGATATCTATTAAAAGAATTTTTAACAAAAAAAATTTAGATTATAAGTGAATATATATATATTAGGTTGTCCCTAAAAACAACATTTTTGAAAAATATAAGCTGTCACCCCCTTAATGAGTAAAAATGATAAAAAAATGTTGCTTCCCTTTCTCTTTTCTATAAATACTATAATGGGCGTTGCTTTAAAGAACTAGCGCCTATTGTGCCATCTACTAAAATTCATTCTTGCGTTATCATAATAATAAGTCGAATCCTACTTTGACTGCTCCTAAGTGCTCTGAAAATTCTTATTCATCTAGTTTTTTACCTCAGACATCAGTTCTTTGAAATTCGCTCCCTTCATCTGATTCATACAACTTGCAACCTTTCAGTTTGTCTGTTAATTGTTATCTTGCTTTATAAACTTCATTTTTTCTCTTTCGGTAACTTCTAACTCTTTTACTGGTTGCTTGCAGCCTTGTTTGAAGTGAAGATGTTAAACAAAAAAAATGCGTAACGCTTATAAATGTAATTCACCTTATTTAATGAACTATTTTTTAAAAAAATTATAAACAAATTATAGATAGATTTTATCAGTTACCAGTAAAATATACTCGTACAAATAATTTATGTTTATAAATAAACCTTTACACAACATTAAATTAATAAGAAACATAAACTTTAAATCCAATTGAAAAAATAATTCTCTTAAACAAAATTCTCTTAAACTTCTATAAGCCAAAAAAAAAAAAAATTTTAGTTATTTTCACACATTTTAATCTCTAATGCTGTTTTAGATTATGCATCAGTTAGCAGATTATTAGAAAAAAATTTCTTATTTAACAATTATTGTAAACTATTTTACATTCTTTTGAAACTAAATTTTACTTTCTAAATTTTACTGTTTTACATTCCTTCAAAATTAAATTAACATTTTGAATTTTAAAATCATAATTAATTTAAAATCTTTTAATTAATAAATTATATTAAACAATCTGTTACTTTAACAAAAAAAATTCTTAACTGCAATTAAATGCTTTTTTTCCATTGAATGAATTTTTTTACTTGAATGAATTTCTGAATAAAGATCAAAAAAATTTAAAACAATTATAACTTACCTGGATTAAAAGAATTGTTTGGAAGATTTTTGGATGGAGTGTCAACACTATAAATAAAGCCACTGCTTTGAGCATTGCAATTATGATTATTGAAGGAACATGCCAAAATGCGATTATGAAAAGCATCTTTTTAAAAAATAATAAAGCTATAGTAAAAACAAATTCTATAAAATAAAACTTATGCTTACAAGAAAATAAAAACATAATTTAAAAAGTATTAAATATAATCTAAAAACATTATTTAATAAAAAATGCAACAACATAATTACCATTTGTTCATTTATTATTCTCAGATGCTTAATACACAGAAGGAAACCTTTCATAATTTTATAGCGTTTTCCCACCCACCTTGAGCATATTAAGACACACACATACACGCACACACACACACACACACACACACACACACATGCACACACACACACACACATATACACACCATTTACTAATTTATTTATATAATAATTTATTAGAAAATATAAACTTACTGATAAAAAAAATTATTTAGTTTATTTAAATTTTTATCATATTAAGACTATTATTATACCATATAGTTATTCTTCTTCATTTTACTATTGGGTGTTTAATACAAGGTGGGGTGGGAATAAAAGTGGTGGCAAGATTTTTTATCCAGATATATTATACAGGCTTATACACCAGAGATAAATCAAAAAATAAATAATAAATTAAAAATTGTTATTATATTATTATAAAATAATACTATTAAATTATCAAAATATGCAACTACGACATCTAAAAATATTATCTTATTCTTTATAAAATGTTAAACCAAATAAATTTTAAATAAATTTAAATATATTATCCACAAGTTACAGATGTCAAGGATTAAATCAGCGTATGTCTAGTCTTGAGATTATGTTTGGCTTGCTATTTTATATATAAGGTTTAGGTAAAATCTACTATAGATCAATGTAGATTTGTAATCATGTAGACATTGAATGTAGATTTGTACACATGTGACATTGAAATGTATTGAAAAAATTGGGTTTTTATTTTATACTATTTTTAATTTTATTACTATTACAATTAATCTTTCTTTTAGTTCCTTATTAACAACAGTGTTCCCTCAAAAATGGAACTCCACAAAATACAATAGCTTATGTACTAATGTTAATAATAATAACATTTGACTTAAAGTTTATGTAAACTAGACAAAATGTAATTACAAGCTAAAAATAATTTTTCTTTAGTTATAAAAATGAGCTCAAAAAAAGTATACGCAAGAAAACACATGTACAAATTCTACAAAAATAACATTACACAAGGAAAACTGTTTACTCATAATCATTTTAAAGCGAAAAATGTTTCATAAACAACTGTATATTGCATAATTAAAAAAAATAAAAGTGAACTGAGTGCAGAAAATAAAAGATTTTTGAAAAGAAATGGCACAAAAATTACAAAAAGTCAACCAGCTTGCTTTGATAATAATCCAAAAGCAACCATAAGAAAAGAAGCCAAAAAATTCAAAATTTCAATTACACACACTCATAAATTGTTAAAAATAACGACAACCATCAAACAATGTCACTGGGAATCAATAAAACACAGTCTGAGCAGCAAAGAGCTGTTGCATGACCGAAATGCAGACGCTTAATTAAAAAAAGATTTTTAAAAGTTTTATTTTAAATCATGAACCTTATTTTACTTTGTCAAACTCTAAAGTTGTTGGGAATAATTGGTATTACTCCAGTGACCCCAAGAATACTACTCTTGACCTCAAGTACAAAAGAAAAGCTAAGTTCCAAAGCAAAGTACTGGTATGGCTTGCAATTATTCCCAAAGGAATAACTAGGCTAGTGTTCAAGCAATCTGGCTTTTTGAGATAAAGCTAATCAAAGACTTTTGGGGTTATTTAAAAGGTTTAGTCTACAAGGGAAAATAAGAAACCTAAAATGTTCAGAAAATAATTGGAAGAATCAAGTATTGCTTAAAAAAAGAATCACTCCAGAGGTTTACAGCAGCTTGCAAGCTCGACTAAAAGAAGATTGAATGCAGTTTGTCTTAAAGGATTACCAGAAAATAATTGACTAACAATATTAAATGTACTTTAGTCCAGAAAAATAATCTTAATTTGATTTTTTTCAAAAAAATATGCTTATACTTTTTTTAAATGTTTTATTGTAGTTCTATTTTTGAGGGAACATCTGTTATGTAATGATAGTAATAGTGGTTCTGTTGTGATAATAGCATTATTATTGGTGTTATAATTATTTTTGCAGTTGATATGTTTATTTTTATATTTTATCGCATAATAAAAAATTATATAATCATTAAAATTAATTTTTAGCATTAGCTATAATTTTTGTTATAGTTATCATATTATAGTTTTTTATTATTAAATACATGTTATCATTATTTATTATTGCTAATATTTTTATTATTTATAAGTAATTTATTTTTTTTAACTTTCTTTTTTTTCTTTAATTTTTTATATTAGATTTCTTTATGTTTTTTAAACATAATATTGAAATAAAACACATCTCTATGTTTAATTTATTTTTTTGTTTTTGAGGTGTCACTCAATTTACTAGTTTTTAACTATACGAGTGATACTTATTCTTATTCATGTAAGTTTTTAATTCATTATTGTCGATTTCATACTTTATAAGGAAAAAAATGGTCAAAAAACTTTTTCAGTTTTGTTAGACAGAATACTTCAAAATTACATTTTACAGTTTAATTTTCATTCGTTTGGTTTTTGTAATTATATAGTTTTTTAAAATATTACTTGAATATTTTTTAGAGTCCATGTTTTACACTTATTTTAACACATTATTTTAACACTTAACTTTAACACTTATTTGCTTAACACTTATTTTTGGCTTTAACAAGTTTCTATAATGCCATTTTTTAAATATTACTATTATCAGCTTTTTAACATGTTTTAACATGTTTTATATATACAGCTTTTTAACATGTTTTAACATAATTAAAAAAAAGATGAAGCAAATTTTTACAATTGGATGAACGTGATATAATCTTGTTTTGAAGATCAGAATTGTATTTATAGTGGATTATAATATAAGGTTTACAATCTTCTACCTTTACGCACAATTAAATTGCTTTAACTATAGCTAAGAAGCTTTATCTACCTCAATATAGAATCGATTCATACATTACAACCTAGATTCAACTTACAACTTACATTCATGACCTTAAACTATTTAATCAGTTTAATGTCATGAATGTAAGTATTGGTAAATCTGATAATATGAATACGCTAATTTAATATTATTATTATTAGTCGAGATACGTCATTTTCTCGGCTTTTCTATTTTAAAGTAGTTTCTAGGCTTTTCTATACGCGGTTTTTTTTTTTAATTTTATTTACTAACAACGTGTATTACGGGTTGCTAACTGCTAGTCATAATAAAAAGAGTAAAATATATAGCGCTTTTTGAATTTTAATATAAAAAAAAATTGATAGAAAATTTTCTGAATTTTAGTGAGGGAAATAAAACATCCTGGCTCGAATGGACTGACGATTAAATTCTATAAAAACTTCTTCGAAATAGTTAAAAAAGATTTAGCTAATACCTTGAATGATGTTTTGTTTACCGGTGAAATGATAAATTCCCCAAAAAAAAGCTATAATAATATTTATTTTTAAAAAAGGAAACAAAAATGATATAGGAAATTCGAGACTTATATCACTCACAAATCTTGATTATAAAATTCTAACAAAATGTTTAGCAAATAGAATGAAAAATATATTACCAAATATAATACAAAGCAACCAAACAGCATGTATTAAAAACAGAATTGTAAACTATAATCTTACTTACACAAAAAGTTTTATAAGTTATACTAAAACAAACAAATTATATGCTTGTTCATTTTCTATAGATCAGGTGAAAGCTTTTGATAGGCTAGGTACGAACATTTTGTTTGAAATTTTGAAACATTTTGGATTTGGAAGAGATTTTATATTTTTTTATTAAAACGATTTATAACAAAATTTTCGCAAAAATTAAAATTAATGGTTTATTATAATCAGGGCCGTCCCGAGGTCTTCCATGGGGAGGTGTATGTACTTGTGCCAACTAGAAACAATTTAAAAAAAAAAAAAGGTTCTGAATATTTGCAATTTGCCAACTATAGTTTAAAACTTGCTTAATGTTCCAAGATTCATCAACTGAAGATTTTGCAATGTCTCCAAGAATTAGATTGAATCTGGGACATCCGCATACATATTAAATGACCTGGGATTGCGTTCAAATATTTGATTTTTCAAACTATGGCTGCAGCCTTTCATGTATGCTCCATTATCCTTGATCTCTGCAGTTCTGAAAATTTATATTCAAAAGTTTAAGCATTTGTAAGCATGCTTCTGCAAGATCTTAAATAATCCTTGAATTGTTAGGTAGGAATTCCACAAAGAATTTATTGGTTTTTACTGGTTTACTCCTAAATCGGTAGTAAACCAGTAGAAATATTTTATTTGGGAGTCCCAATATTTCATATTTGCAAAATCTTAGTCATTTGCTCTTGGTGGCCAATATCAGACCAAAATCATGGAACAATATTTTGAATTTTGAACATTATTTATAATTTTTTGTAAGGCAGTAACACTAATCAAATTATTTACTGTTTTGCTTAAGTAATGATCAGGAATTTCCTTCTAATAATAATGTTCTTGGATGAATTGCACTTTCTTCAGAACATGAATTTAAATGATTTTTTTAAACATTGCTCCTGTGCTGACTATCTTTTTAGACTGTGTTTCCTTGAGAATTGTCTCTCATTCTTTCAAGCAATTTTTCAGCTCAAACCAAGCGCCAACAGGACGGATTCGCTTTGGGGATGAGGATGATTAGCTAGACTAATATATTTTTCCAATCACTATTTCCTTCAACAGCACAGTGGGCCAGGTGGTGGAGAAAAGTTTAAAATAAAAATTCTTAAAAATGACATTGTTATATACCATTTTATAGCTTAAAAATCCGGCTTTTGTAAAATATATATATTTCTGTATAACTATCATGCCGTTTGCATTTTATGCTGTTAATAAAAAAGGTATTTTTTTTTTTCAAATTTTTTTTTTTGTTGTTTTTTAATTTAATAATATTTTTCGTGTTAGTAATAAGCATAAAATTGTTATTAATTATTAAAACTTCATTTATATATTGAATAATTAAATAAAACTAGGTATTATCTATCAAATGAGCTATTGTAAAATTATTTTGCACGTAAGCTATATCAAATAAATTGATTTCTATCGATGGCGTATTTAAAGCAATTTTTTTAGTGAAAATTTTACTTAAATAATGAAATACTTTTGCGCTCCAAAGGTGCTCTAGAAATTTGAGACTTAAAATATCTTGCCCAATATGTACACTATCGATATATATTTTACCTACTGTCGGCGGGTGTCGGCTGCATCTCTATTAATGATTTTTACAAGTTTCATCTTTAAGGCAGGGGGGCCAACATTCTGGCTTTTCTTTGTGTTCCCAGGTTCCAATCATCGCAATTTTTTAGCAAATCATATTTTTATTACATTAAAATAAACATATAAATATTTGGAATTTGTTTTATCTCCAAATGTCTCATAAATAGTATATTTTTTGTATTTGTAGGCTGAAAATGAAATATTTTAATATCTATGCATTCATTATGCATAAGCCTAATAATCTACAAATATCTGACTCTGGTATTGTGGACAAACTTATTGATGCTATGAATTTGGATTGCAACAAGCAGCAACAAGGAACTATAATAACGCATCTACGAGATAAGTGGCGCAAGTCATTTTGCAGCGTCTCGATTTAAAAAAAGAATAAAAAATGGCTGCAAAGCCATGTTCCTGAAAATTTAAATGTAACACCAATACCTACTGGAAGGCCAAATAAGACAAACTTTGATGACTACTCTACTAAAACCAAAAAACATAAAATTAGTCACTTAACTGAAATGTATTCTGCTTCTGCGTTATATTTTGCTTCAGAAATTAAACAGAGAAAAGAAAATCCAACTGAAAAACCTCAAAAAAGGATTGTAGAATGTCTAAAGATGAAGCTCTTTGTCTTCTTTTAGATGCTAGATTGACAAAAGCTTCCTACCAAATTATTCAAAATTAAGCAGTTGAAATGGGAGTTGATATATATCCTTCATATAATGATGTTCAGGATGCGAAGCTGTTATGCTATCCTGCAGATATATCTGTCTCAGACCTTTCAGCTGAAATGAAACTGCAAGCTTTGGTCTATCATACAGCAAATAGAATATGCAAAGCACAGAATTAGCACTGAAGGCACTCCAAATAGACTTTCTCTTTGATACAAAATAGGCTTTGATGGTGTCACAGGACAGTTTACATATAAACAAATATCGCAAGGAACAGCAATAAGAAATTTAAACAATTAGCAGGCACTTTTTATTACTCGCCTAGTACCATTAGACAAGTGTGGTTTTTCAAATGAAAAACAGTACCCAGCTTGGCGAAATCCACGACCATCATCAACAATGTACTGTAGACTTCTGCGTTTTAAATTTGAAAAAGAAACGGCAGCAGTATCTAAATCAGAAGAGGATCTCATTAGGGTTGAGATTTCAAACTTGCAAGATACTGAAGTTGATATAAATAATAAAAAAATCAGATGTTACAAATTTATGTCAATGCTGTACTATATGTGGGGCAAGTCCTCAAGCAATGAATGATACTGAAAAAATGGTTTTGAAAAAGGGTATGGCAGGTAGTTATTCATTTAGTTTATCATCCCAAATTTTAATCCATGGTTCTGAAATTATCAAAAATTTAGCATTACCCATTAGTATGTATTCTGAAGAAACTCAAGAAGCACGCAATTAAGACTTTCAAAACTATCGTGAACATTTTGCAAGAAAATCATCTCGTGTGAAAACTAATCAAGATTTGTTAAATCGACTTCTGTGTACATCTGATCCATTTATTTCATCTCTGAGAAAGACAGCAGGAAGTCATACCAAAACGAAAAACTTACCAGCTGGAGTTATTGACTTATTGAGGTCATCCACAGACAGTTTATATATGTATCTTTTGTATCTTTATAATTTTGGAAATGTCTGTACCTATATGAAAGTGTGACTGTAAATTAAAACAATTAGTTATGTTCAATCCTATTAGAATCATCAAGTTAATTTGCATACCAAGTTTAGAAATAGCCCTTAGGAACTAAACATAAATATATGTTGCTATGCAAATGGGGTTGCCTTGGCAACCACACTAAAAAACAATGCTCATTTAAATTATAACCGTCCAATTAATTTATATACTAATTTTTGAGGCCTATGGATGAAAGGAATAAAAGTTATGACTTTTTTTCAAAAATATGGGATTCTGGCCTACTGTGAATAGGGAGCTTGATTTTTAGATCTGAGAACAAATTAGATCGACAGCAAAATCAATTTTTTTTTGTTTCAAATAAACTAGTTAATAACAATCTGAGCATTCAAAATTTCATAACTTTCTAAAAAAAAATCCTTCAGATAATTTTCTCAACTCTCTATCTATTTTTTTGACCAAGTAAACACATTCTTTATCGCTAACTGAAGATGGCAATAAACTTGTATCTTTCCGATCGAAGTTTAATATTTTGGCTCTCATTTGCATTGCTTGAACATGTATCTTCAGCGCCTATGATTTCTTTCTGTAAATTAGCCAATTAATAAATATATATCAATATAACGCGAATGGAAAACTATTTTCTATAATTTAAGGTTAAATGATTTCAATTTTAATTATATGCTGGAAAAAAATCAAAAATATTGACCTTATTTTTGTTCATCTTTTTTCTTCTTTTTTATTAAGATGAAATTATAAACATTAACTTCATATTTCGGACTGCAAGTGATTGTTTTAAATCATGTGGTTAGTAATTCAATAATGCGGCATTTACTAATACTAGCTGTCTGGACACGTAAAGTATGTCTCGGTAAGTCTATTCCAATATTTTACAGTTTGTGGTAGAAAAAGAATTGAAAAGAAAAATCTTCATCATCAGAGTCCGAACCTAACTCATTTGAACTAATTCGGAAGTTTTTCTTTTACAAAGAATCAGTTATTCCCAAGTGAGTGCCATGATTAGTACAATACTGGTCAATAATCTTGACAGTTTTTATATATTTCCTGTTAATCCTACAAGATTTGGTAGGATCAACAAAAGACTTTTGTTGATCCTACCAAATCTTTTTCAAATTCAATTAAAAAACCTTTTAAGTTATTTGATACTTTTTCAACCATTGATTCAACATTGCACGAAATAAAGATGCAAATTAATCTCAATTTGTATGTTTTATTTTCGCGAGCAGTTGGTATATTTGTCAACACTTGGACTGAATTTTCTTACTTTTTCTTCGCAATTTTTGAAGCAATTTATGAAACCATTTGATTTATCTTGTTATAAAATCAGCGTTGATAAACTTCATCAACCCACTTTCATTTTTTGGATGTTGATATTGTTCTTTTTTGATCGCATCACAAATGAACTGATTTTTGGTTATAGCTCTAATCGATATTCCGTCTATGACCATGTTAGAAATTATTTCATTTCAGCTCTTTTTTTTTTCTGCTACTACTTGTTCAGGAAAGATTTTTTTCAGTTTGAGACCAATCAATTCCATGTTTCGATTTAAATTGAACCTTTAAGCTCGTGGTAGATCATTCAGAGCACTTAATGAAATAATTGAATATTGAAATAAGAGATTGCAAACGCCCTCTATATCCTTAGTCACAGGGTTCTTTTGTTTTGTCCCAAACTCTTTAACACATGACATCTCTTTTGAATAAAGGTATACATTATATATACATATATAATATATTCTTCATAAGAATAATATATCTACTTTCAAGAAAAATATTGAAATAAATAATCAGAAACTCAATTAGTTAAGTTAATAATATTAACAACTCAACCTCTTTGTTATATTTTGTTTTCTCATTTATTGGAAAGAGAATCAGTATTATATTTTATCTAACAGTTAATTCTATATTATATTAGGCTATTACAGTTAATTATATTATTTTAAGACTATTTAATGTTAAGACTATTAGTTTCTCGTCTCGTTATTCCAATACTGTCGAGTCTAGAGCAACGGCTTTTGTTACTTTCGTGCGAGATTTCCTCGTGCAAAGTTAATCGCTTTAGGGAATAGTTTTGCAATCATTATAGAGTTTTTCATATAGTTTTCTAAAAGACATTGCTTCTGTTGCAATCTTGAATGGTTATTCTTAACGAGTATTAGAAATTAGTGATCAACCGAAATTCTGTTTCGGTATCGGTTCCGGCCGGAATTTAATTTGAACCGACACCAAAGTTTTGGTTTCGGTACTTTTTATAAACTCGGTAAAAAGCGAAATTTCGGTTAAAATACATATCAAAAACCAAAAAATTTGTATGATTTTAAATTTTTATCTAATTTAGAGAAATAGCTATTTTTGAGAATTTTCACAAAATTCCTTGAATTTTCGTAAAATACCAATATAATTTAATAACTTTCGCTATTATATTATACTGCCAATTTATGTATTAAATCTTAATTTGTGAAATACGTATACCCAGTGGGCACTGGACCAAAGACGACTTTTGAACGTTTAAAAGACGTCCAAAACGTTCAAAAGACGATCAAAAGACGTCCAAAACGTGTATAAGACGTTCAAAAGACGTCTTTTTTACGTAAAAAAAAAAAAACATAAAAAAAAACCATCAAAAAAAGTGTTTATTGAGCAACAATTTTTTTTAATTTATAAAAATTTAGAACTTATGAAATATTTTTAATTAAGAAAATATTTTAATAAAAAATAAACTAGTTAACAAAAAAAAATGTTTATATCTAAAATAAATTTCCGTTTTTCAGTATTGATGATGTTAAAAAGCATACAATTTTTCCAAAATGTTTTCTTAAAGACATCCTTTTTTTCAGTTTTTCCAACAGGCTGGACATCATTTAATAATTTTCCAAAAAACTTAAAAATACCACACTCATTAGTGAACTTCATTTTCTGTAGCCATGTTTTAGACTTTAAAAATCGTTATTTATATTCTCATTTTTCAACAAAAAACCTAAATAACAGTTAAATTTAAACAGAACTCTTTAATTAAAAAATCTTTTCCATTTTTTGTCAATTATAAATTTGATTGAAATGTGAAATTGGGAAAAATTTAAACCTTTAATCTAAATGAATTAGGGTAATTACTAATCATTAGATTAATTAGGTTAAATGTCAATTAAAATTAGAAAACAGTATTAAACCTAGGATACAAAGTTTTCGACGCTTAAACTTACTTTGAACAGAATCGTAGTATATTCCTGGACAAATCATGTTTACTGAATCAGTGATAGAATCATTTATTAAACCAGAAACTGATATAAACCATATATGCAGTAAATAAATAAATGTTTTGTCAATCTAAAAATAAGGTTTTATAAAATGCTATAAATTATATATGATTTTATAAAATAAGGTTTTATAAAATCATATATAAAACAGGCTTGGACAGGAATGCCGTGCGATCGAGCGCAATTGGTGACCACGCAAAAGATTCTTTTATTTTTTTGACATCTTGAGCACGAATATTTAGATGTTTTAGAAATGATTTTAGAAATGTGCTGAAAAAAGAAACGCTAAGCTTAGTTTAAACTTCAAAGAAAATTAAAAAAAAAAAAAAAAAGAAATAAGAAAACAATTCCTTACAAAAATATATATATATAAAAGCACTAAAATAAAACTCGAAGCGAAAATTACTTTTTGTTAGGTTTTTAATTGCGTATATATATATATATATATATATATATATATATATATATATATATATATATATATATATATCGCTACTGATTTGGCAACAACACGTAACTGACAATCAATACATTTTTCAGGAGCAACTAAAAACTAATTTATTTCTGTTTAAGACATTATTAGGTAATATTTTTAATTCATATAGTTTTACTTTCAGATTCTGAAAGTAAAACTATATGAATTAAAAATATTACCTAATAATGTCTTAAACAGAAATAAATTAGTTTTTAGTTGCTCCTGAAAAATGTATTGATTGTCAGTTACGTGTTGTTGCCAAATCAGTAGCGATATATATATATATATATATATATATATATATATATATATATATATATATATATTATTATTTTAAATTGTAAAAACATTTTTTCCATAATATTGTGAATTAGTGAATTAACCAATGGGAAGACTTAATTAACCTTTCCCCTATTATTATTTCACGCAATGCATTATGGTAATTGTATGTAGAGAAAAATCAAGAACTCGCAATTCATAGTTTTTTTATTTTTTCGTTATTTCGTGGCTTGCTCGTACACAGATAATAGTTTTTCCGCTTGTTTGTACATAGATAATAGTCTTTTAAAATTAATGGTGTAAATATAATTACTTTTATAAACTAATTATATTTACACTGAAATCTTATAGAAATATTTTTATCTCCGCAGGAAAATAACTACATTGTAATATAAACAAATATTTCAACATAGTGCTAGTTGAATTTCGTAAGAGAAGCTTGTTTGAAGTATATTGTACAAGTATACATAAGTAAAAGAATATATAATTAACTCTATCAGTGTTCCTGCTGGTTCTAGTTTTTTTTAAATCCCTAGCATGATTCTACTAAATGCAACATTTTGCATAATTACAAACGAGGAACTTAATATTGGTGAAAACAAAATAATCTCTCAAATGTAACTTAATGGTCAAAAGACAACATCTCTGTTTCCGATAACACATCAACATTATTTACTTATATAGTATTAGACAATATTTTGAAAAAAGAGCTGCAAAACATAAAATAGCTTGTTATCAGTTATTCAAAGAGAGCTATGTAATATAGATTAAAACAAATATTTTATCATATAAAACTAAACCAAGGAATGACAATGGCTGCATCAACTATTGAAATTAAATTTGGCCAAAATCATTTTGTGCAATATTTAGTAACGAGTAAATAAAAAAATTTGAAAAATTTTAGCCTAGTTTTAATGGAAAAGTTTCTACATTGTCTGGACCATTTAATTAAAACTAATTTGAGTGAGGAAAATTAAAGCTTGCCATAATGCTAATCAATGTTGAGAAAATAATTCAGATTAAATCAGAAACTAAAGATCAATACAAAAACAACAATGGATTGAAGAACAAAATAAAAAACTAACTGCATCAAATTTTGCTACAGTTATAAACTGTAGAAATAATACTCCTCCAATACCAAAGGTATGAAATAAAATACACCTAAGTCTATTGGGACAAACTCAATTCTTTCAATGTTTGACATTTTACTCTTTTTATTTTTGTTGTTTACTTACGCGTACATTTAAATACCATAATGCATTGCATTTAAAGGGAAAGGTCAATTTATAATTTAAAGTAACTTAAAATGATATTGTAAAAGATTTTTAGAAAGACTTGGAAAAATAGCTTTAAACGTTTATATTTATCATAAAAAATACATTCCTCCATAAAAAAAAATTGAAATATAACATTTTTTGTTAATTTACACAAAACGTAAATTTATTTTAAACTTTAAACAATTATTATAATTAATTTTTTATTTTATTTAAAGCCTTCGCGTATAATAAAAACTTTGGAAAAGATCAGCAATTTAACTTAAAAAAATTTTTAACTTAAAAAAACTTTTTATTGCATTGAAATTGTTAAACCATCAAAACAGCCGAATAAAGAAAAAATAAAATAAAAGCATGGTCAGTTACAGCGTAAGATCGTATGCCATTCCTGTTTAAGTCTGATATATAATAAAACCAGTTAAAGTTTAACTAATTTTGTTATATATATATATATATTTATATATATATATATATATATATATATATATATATATATATATATATATATATATATATATATATATATATATATATATATATATATATATATATATATATATATATATATATATATATATATATATATATATAATATACATACATATATATATATATATATATATATATATATATATATATGCATATATATATATATATATATATATATATATATATATATATATATATTATATATATATATATATATATATATATATATATATATATATAAAACAACGAATAAGCTTAGTATTGTTTAACTTTTAAACAATACTAAGATTAATAGTTCTTTTGATCACAATACAGTAAAACCTCTTTGTTAAAAAGATAACAAATATAAAAGAATAAATTTTTACTTACATGATTTTTAAAAACCATTATTAGATATTTGCCAAGATTTAAACTCAATATAAATCTAAAAACCAAAAAATGTTTTCGAAAGCAACTTTCAGGAAATTTGAAAAGTACGTACATAGGCTAACAAATTGGAAGGACATACAAGGGTTTGCAGCTAAATCGACTAAGGGTTTAGGTTGGGGCAGGTTTAAGGTTATGTTTCATTAATATTCGTTTTTTTAAATATATGGTTTAATATACAAAATATAATATATATCATAAAAATAACAAAAATAGATTTTGTACAAAACATAACTTTATAGTAAAATATTAAAATTAAATATGTATAAACAAAAGTTGAAAAAAAATAAAAATGTAGAAAAAAAAGGAAACTTGAAAAAATTAGTTAAAAAAAAAAAATGAAATAAGTTTTTAGATATGTTCTACGATATAAATAAAAAGTTCAATAACAAGACATAAAATGTTCACAAAAATTTTATGGAAAATATTCTGAGATCAGGGTTGAGGCAGCAATTTTCAATTTTCATGGGGCACATTTGGACGTAGTGCGTCTTTTAACAATCTTATCGACAAACTAAATGATTAAAATTAAGAAATTAAACAAAGTTTAATAAATGGTGCGCAACTATAAAATGATATGTGAAAGATATATAAACGAAAAAAAAATTAAAAATTGTAGTAAAACATATTTTTAATAAAACAATGAACAGGAAGCTTTAGCTGTATTTAGGTTCTTTAAAAGTACATTGGCTTCTATATATAACTAGTCGAGTCAATGCTTATTGCTGCTAGTTATTGAGTTAGTTACAATTCTGTAAAATTTCTAAAAATTTTCCTTTTTCTGCACGCTCCATGACATTGTTCATCTCAGTGCCGACGGCACAGGTTTCAAAGTGGAGGGGCACAATCGTCAATATCTAAAAAAAATCCTTTATATCAAAAAAAAATATATTTTTTTAAAAAAAAACAGAAAAAAACGTCCATCAGTAAAAAAGTGGGTGGCTAGTGCTTCTGCCTCCCCCTTCTTTCTTTTAGAGTCGTTGGTCCTACTTGCTATAAACGTCAATGAATAATTTTTTTTTCTCGTTATATTTCGCTATATATCTTTCACATTTTATTTTAAAATTTTTATTATAAGATTGTTAAGAGACGCACAGTACGTCCCAATGATGTGCTCCATGAAAACTGTTCAATGCTGCCACAACCCTGATTCTAGAATATTGAACTTTCTTTATTTATATCGTAGAACATATCCAAAAACTTATTATATTAATTTTTTTTACTAATTTTTCAAACTTCCATCTTTTTAACAATATAATAATATATAAACTTGGTATCTGAAAGAAGATCCAAATGATCTTGTCGCCAGAACCATATAGAATATATGAAAGGTGTATATATAATAAAATAAAAATAAAATTGATTTAATAACTATTAAAATAAACAAAAACTGAAAATAATTTTACTAATTATCTAAAATGAAAATAATTTTACATTTTAAAAATATTTATATATATTGCCTGTAGAAAGAATATAGTATTTAATTTAGTTTTAAAAACGGAAAACGAAATTGACAAATCAAAATTTGGAACAACAATTTTGTTCCATAAATAAGGTGCTCGATAGTTTATGCAAAATTGATTAAACTTTGTTTGACAAAAGGGTTCAATTATCAGATTTCGTAAAGTATATTTGTTTATAACTTTATGGGTAAAAAGATCATTAAAAATGAACAATGGTTGTTCACTTTTACAACGAAACATAAAACATAAAATTTATAGACATTGAGTTCGTAAACGTTAAGTGCTTTAACGTTTTTAAATAAATTATTTGAATGAGAATAACGATTTTCAAAATATATTAAACGCATTGCGTGTTGCTGACGATAGTAGAGATTTCGTAACTTACTCTTAGAGGTACTTCCCTAAAAAATATTTGCATAATTTATATAGCTATCAAGAAATAAGTAGAATGTGTTGAATTAAATTTTGTTTACTTAGATAGTATCTGACCTTATAGTAGAAATAAAGTCGATATGATACTTCCATGTAATATTTTTATCAATGTAAATCCCTAAAAATCTTGTGACCGACTCCTTTTTTATTTCAATTTTATCAATAAAAAGTTTAGGTAAGTTATTTGGTAAAAAACGCTTTTTTGCGAGGGAGTGGATATTTAATTTTAATATTTTTGAGTGGATATTTAATTTTAATATTTAGATATAAGAGTGGATATTTAATTTAAATATTTTTCTAAACTACGCATGTTGTTTGAGAAAGACCACAAACTGAAAAAGATCACGAGGTCTTTCAACTTTCAACGAGTCGCGGAAGTAGTGCTTCTCTTTGTAAAACGTTTATAATATTGTTGTATTGTTTTTACGTTTCGGTTAATATTTATTTAATTTTTTTTCATGTTGTTTAGTTAAGTTTTTAAAGCTTTTTATTTTATTTTTATAACTTTTTAAAAGTTTTTTAAAAGCTTCTAAGATTTTACATTAACCAAGTGTTTCTTTTTCTTTAAATTTTTTAATTAATCTTTTTTAGCTTCTCTGTTTTATTTAGCAAAAGTCTGTCTTTTAAATGGTAATAATTTTTTTATTACAAAAGATGGAAACAATAATTAATGATAGCAAAGGTAAAAACATCAATAATGACGAACGTCAATCTTTAAATTGCTTTTATTTTCTCTTGCATCTTTGCAGTTTAATTTTTATCTTCAATTTGTTTTGGCTTTAATATAGTGGCTGAATTGTTTTGATATAAATTGCATTTAAGTTGAACTGTGTCATAGAATTTGCAGTTCAAATATCTTATTAAATTTAATACAAGTTTTCAATTTCAACACAAATTTAATATATTTTAAGTTGAGTCGTATTTTATGTATGTTAACTAATATATTAAAAAACGCGCCTCGCGTGTTACGTGTTCAAAGTAATAATTAAAAAGTTCTTCTGTTTTGAAAACATTTGTGTACGAAATATTGTGTACAAAAGAGTTAGCATTAGGAATCGTCTATAATTTACGTCACTCTCTAAGGGAGGGGGGGTAATGGTTTTGTGACGACTCACACCGGACTTATTACTAAATTATTACGATTTTTTGACGAGGAAGGTTCAAAAACAGTCGGTATATTGGTCGTCCATAAATTACATGACGTTATTTATGGACAACCACTAAATTAAAATATTTTTTATTAGAAAGTTAAATTAAAAATATGAAACTAAAAACTGAGAGTTTGTTCAAAAATAGCAATACCACAAGTATTTTATTTTATTAAGACAATGAAAGTGTAAAACGGATGGAAGTTCGTCTAGCCGCAAACATCACAGCAATTTCAAATTGTCTCAGGAGTATGCTTGTAACCAGCGTTCCCACTGGGTGGTTTTAAACGTAGGAGAGTGTCGAAAAGTTCTTATATAAATTAACTTCAGTGAATTTATTTAAATAAGATTTTTTCGGCACTCTCCTACAAAAAAACACAGGCGGCGGCAGCGCTGCTTGTAACCGAGAATAAAAAAAATGAGTTTCACTGAACTAAAAACGACATAAAATACACTGAAATGATTTTTATTAAAAAATAAAAAAATAATCATTCAAAGGAGACGCTATAATTATTAGTTATTATAATTATTCAGCTAAATGTTTACTAAAACTTTGTAATTAAATAGAGTCACTTAAAATTAAAGCATACGTTAGTTTAGGGTGGAATGCAAGAAGCAAACTTGAGTCAAGTTCGACTTGAACTTTAATTTGTAACCAATAGCGGAGGGAAAACCCATACTCTGTCGCTATTGGTTGCAATGTAAAGTTTAAGTCAAGTTCGCTTCTTGTATTCCACCCTTAAGCTTCTTTTCTTGCTTCGTATCATAACACGATAATTGATTTAAAAGGCAACTTAAACAATTTATAAAAAATCATAAAAAATGTTTTTAAAATTACTAAAGCTTAAAGTTTCAATAGTTGCGTATCGTAATTCCATTCATCATTGTATGCTTCCATTCATTTAATATGAAGTGTAAGAAAAAGTTGCTATTTGCCGTTTCGTTGTCGCCATTTTTAATGATTATGCTTTGATCTTATGTTAATACTACGTCAAAATACTATATTTTTAAATTATTATAAACGTAACAATTTGCGTCAACGTATAAAGATAAAGCTTTTAAGCTCGTCTTGATGTCATTTTCTTTTTGTTTACGAAACAAAAGGTCACAAGCATAGTCCTGAATCATTTCAATAATGCGGTTGATCTTCCTTCTGATTTAAACTTCCACGTTAAGACGAGTCACAATAAAACGAGACAAAGTGGTTCAAGAGAAACTTCATTTACAAGTTATTTACATGAGTTTATTAAGAGAAATTCAATCAAGTAAAATTTTTTTAATTAATTTGTAATTTTATTTTAATTTTTTTATTTTATTTTTATTGAGTTTGTAATTTTTATTTTAATAAATTTTTAACGAATTCGTTATACTCTATATATCAACTTACCAGGTTTGAATATATTAACAAGAAAAAATAAAAACTTTGAATATTTTTTAAAAACGGAAATTCATTGTATGACATTAAAAAAAAAACATTTTCTTTTTACTTTTCGTGGTTGTCACAGTAATATTTTGTAAAGCACTATTTAATTTAAATATTTTAAGTTGCGTTTTTGCTTTTTGTGCTAACGCATGAAAAATACGATATACTAATGAAAAAGGGAGGAGGACGGGTAATAAAAGGGAGGGAAGGATTTATTTCATTAATCTAAATTCAATTCATTAATTCAAAAATAATTAATACTTATATAAGCAAATCTGCTTTACATTTTATTATTTTGGTAAAAGCTTTTAAAATTTGTATTACTTTAAGCTAAAATAACTTTTTTCACCTGCCAATTAAACATTAGGAAAAACATTAGGAAAAGCGAAGAGGTGGTGAGATCTTAATCAAAGTGTAAAATTAAAAAATAAAAAAACATTGATATCCGAAAAACACCGGGAGAAATTTCACACAAATGCCAAGATTTCTAAAACAATTAATTTTTACTGGTTACTAAAAAATATTGAAATGAAAAAAATAATATAAAGAATAAATATAGAAATAATTGATGTTAATTCGTGTTAAGGCTCAGGGTCAGCATATAATATGATGAATTCGGTTCCAGGAAAAAATCCTCCCGGAAAATATCCCCCCGAAAAAAATAAAATTTAAAAAAGTATGTCGCTTTGAAATTGATAGGTTGACTGCCAAACCAAAATCCTCATTCAATGTAGCGGCACTCTTTGTATGTACTATCTACTTGTAAGGCAATGTTTGTACACTCCTTGCATGTTCTACCTATTTATCAGTCGATTTATGAAAAACGGAGGATTAAGGTTCTGCTTTTATTATAACACGTAAGTATAAAATATTTATATTATAAACAACAATTATATTGATGTATCATTTATTTAATGCGCTGTAAAAAAAAATCAAGGAGGAATTTTTCCGAGGGCATTTTTTCGATGGGATTTTTTCCCATCGAATTGATTACATAACTCAGTTTTTAATTTATTATTTTATTGATAAAAATTGAGTTATCGATATAATGTTATTTGGTTATACTAATCAGTGTTATATTAATGTTTTTAAAAACTTTTATACAATATTTTATTGCTTTTACAGGTGGAATAAAGGATAAATGAAAAAAAAATCACCATCCCCAAGTGTCTATTTAAAATCTGGAATTGATATGATGTTCATTAGATTTTGTTGATTCAATTTTCTTAAGTAAGCAATCTGAAAAAAAAGTGATTTTTTCTTCAAAAGTTAAGAACTTTAATGAGGAGTAGAAACTAACAAGTAAGAAATAGTAAGCCAAAATAAATTTTAATATGAAAAACTATATAAATTTAATTAAAAATATATGTTCGTGGAAAAAGATCCAACTTCAATCCAGACAATTTTTAAACAAGCAACATTTTATTACAAAAACTATTAATAGGCTGGATATCATTATTATTAACAGAGAAATAAGATTTTTTGTTTTAATAACAATTAGATAGTTTCAATAACAGTGAAACAATTAAAATGATTTATTACTATAATCTAAAAGCATTTTTTTAATCAAAATTACTATTCAAATAATGTATCAAAGCAGCACACTAGCTTTGGCGCAACATTAGAATAATGGTTATTGATAGGTTTAATGATTCCAAGGTTGTTTTAATGTTGGTTGATTGGTCCAATGATTCCAATTTAAAAATTCCAATGTTAAAAGTAATGACAAAGTGTCGGATTTTCTAGCTGACCATCTAAATCAAATTATGGAACAGTGATAGATACAATATCAATGCCTTTTAAGTTTTAGATTACTGGAAAAGTAATAACACTACGTATTTTATATATTCTTCTTTTAGTTAAATGAAAGTTTACGTTAACCCTTATATTGTTGTCAAAACAATTTTGTTTACTGATTTTTTTCATTTGGGGACACTTTTTGCTGTATATTATTCAGTTCAACAAACAATTTTTCAAAAACAGTTTCTTTTAAATAAAATGTGTCGAAGGTCAGCCGAACTACTCTAAATACTATAAACCACCTGATTTACAGGGTTATTCATTATTACATGCGCGTCTTTTTATTTTTTTACGATAAAGTAAAAACTATTCTTTAAAAGTAAAATTGGCTACATAAAATCTGATTCCTTTTTATTCATACTAGAAAACCATTTGTAGAAAAAATTGAGAAAGAATCTCTAAATTTTTTTTTTTTTAAGTTAACACAATTACAACAACCAAAAATTTCCTTATAAAAATAATTGCAAGCAAGATATAAAAGATAAAAAGGTTTCTTTGAGAAAAAAAAAATTATTTTAATGTATTTTAATTAAACTTGTTTTTATTCAAATTGAACTTGCTTATAACCACTTAATTGCATAAGTTACTAAAAACTGCAAAATATTAACTAAATGGCTACGCAATATAAAAAAACTTTCACTGAACTTCAATTAAGTTCACTTTTATTTTACAACTGGAACATATCTATTCATCATTCAACATTGAACATTCATCATTCAAAAACTGGAACTTATCTATTCATCATTCAGCATATAAACAAATAATATAACTGTAATAAAAATTTATATACCACTAAAAATAAATAATAACTAAAAAACAAACAAATGACTAACAAAAAATAATAAGTAAAACTATATACCGTATTTAGTTTTACTTATTATTTTTAACGTATATTATACATTAAAAAATTGAAGCAAAATAAATAAATAATAAAATAAATAATCCTAAGAAATATATGAAAGAAAACTAAAAAAATATATGAAAAAATCATTATCCTGAATCGCAGGATTAGGATAATGAATCATCTTCTTTATTTGAGGAAAATGATTAAAAGTTTTAAGGTAAGATCTCTCTGAAATAGAGCAATTTTTTTTTTGAAAACTAAATATAATCTGAGGAGATGTTTATTACTTATCAATACACTAATTATGTTTACACATTCATTTCTTCCCTCAGGCGTTCACTGCTCGTGTGTGACCATTCGGCGAATTTTATATGCCAAAGTTTTTAAATAATTTTTTTTTTGAAAACTAAATATAATCTGAGCAAGATCAGATATATTTTTTTTCTTTTCCGTGAAGCGAAAAGTTCAGATTTTGTAAATGTTGCATTACATCAGTCAAAAACATAAGATCTTGCAAAAAAATTCATATCATCAATCATTTCAAATGTCTTTGGCTTTTCAAGCAAAAAAAATTTAATTAGTTCTAATATTTCTACAAACCTATAAACGTGAATACTTGAAAGCCACCTTACACCACAGTAAAACGACAAGTCACTTGGTTTGTCATCAAGATCTAATTCACTAATGAAATTTTTAGGCTGTCGGTGATTTTTTGCATTAGATCGAATATAACTTACAATCTCCAGTACTGATTTAAAAACAATTGGAAAATTAAAGTGTTTTTCTGCTAAATGTTCTCGATGAATTACACAATAAACTGGGATAAACTCTGGATACGTAGGATCACTATTTAGTAAACGAATAAACCCAATGTATTTTCCTACCATTGCTGTTGCACTATCTGTAGCAATACTAACAAGCTTGTTCTTAGGAGCATTAGCTTTCACCAGTTTGTTTCATAGTGACGTTTAACATTACATGTCTTATTATGAGCAGGTTCAGTATTGCAAATTAAACATATAGGTTTATTTTCTTTTTCAATAAATGCGTCTTTTTCTGTCCAATCGCCGTGAAATAATCTGTTCTTATCTTCAATTTTTTTTTCTTACTTTTATTGTGAAGAGCATTATTGCCACATTTTGCTATATCCATTTTTCAAACAGTATGTCTTCCGGCTATATTTTATTATATGTTTTTATTATAAGCCAATCAATAAAACTTTTGAAAAGAGCCACAAGCAAAACCTGTCTTTTAAAAAAATAACTGATGCGAAATGTTTCTTGTGTATTTATTATATGATTATCCGATATTTCATAAATGAGTTGTTCCATTTTACTTTCAGCATGTTCCTTCAAAGCTGAATAAATTTCTGCAAACCAACAATAAACTCAGTGGTTCTCAATCTTCTGATCAGAGGCTCGGTGGCCTTTTGGACATTGTCTATCCTATCTACCCTATCGCAACACCTTTGATGCTATTCCAGATTTTTCTCAAAAGAAACAGGCTGCTGTAGTTATTCACCTTAAAGGGTAGTAAAAATAAAATAAAAGTTGATGCTCGAATACTCAAAGCTTAATTATTTAAAGTTGAATTTTCAAACATGCATAGGTATTATTACAATAGTGCCAACATGGTTAAGAAATATAGTGGCATGAATGCAGGATTGAGAGAAACAAATCGTAACTGTAATTTTTCTAGCTGTGTAAATCGTGCTGTAAATCTTGTGAAAGTCGATTGCGCTCAATCGACAATGAAGCAATTTCGTAGTTTGGAAAAACTCAACAAATGTATAATTTGTTGAAATTATACATTTGAAATTATACATGTTGAATTTATACATGTTGAAAAATTCAAAAAATGTATAACAAAGGTAGTATATTTTAAAATGTTTTCTGGCCTTATTAAATGGAACCAAATAATGTGATTAGTTTAAGTTAACGTGTTATGTTAAGCTAGTTGTACAACTTTTAAAATCATGGTAGAATGTTGTTTAATGAAGTGACTCCAGCTCTGTTTGAGCTCAGTCACTTTATTTATCAACAAAAGCTAAAATAGAACTCTATGCTATTCAAAATTATTTTTCAAAATTCAAATTTGTTGTGATGTTCCTTTTTCCAATACTTCTAAAGCCACCAAACCTGATACACAAAACAAGTATATCATAGATTTTAACCATTGCAGGAAAGTTGTAGAAAATATAGATAAAAAAGTTTTTTAGAGTTCTTTGAGGGTTTAAAAACTAAGTGACGAAAAACTAGTTTTGGCTGCTAACAACTTTCAACAGCACTACCACTCGCACCAAATTTTTCAACAGCACTTCCAATCGCACCAAATCTTTCTACAACAATACCAATCGCACCAAATCTTTTAACAGCACTTCCAACCGCACCAAATCTTTCAACAGCACTTCCAATCGCACCAAATCTTTCAACAGCACTTCCTATCGCACCAAATCTTTCAACAGCACTTCCAATCGCACCAAATCTTTCAACAGTACTTCCAATCGCACCAAATCTTTCAACAGCACTTCCAATCGCACCAAATCTTTCAACAGCACTACTAATCGCACCAAATCTTTCAACAGCACTACCAATCGCACCAAATCTTTCAACAGCACTACCAATCGCACCAAATCTTTCAACAGCACTACCAATCGCACCAAATCTTTCAACAACACTACCAATCGCACCAAATCTTTCAACAGCACTTTCAATCGCACCAAATCTTTCAACAGCACTACCAATCGCACCAAATCTTTCAACAGCACTACCAATCGCACCAAATCTTTCAACAACACTACCAATCGCACCAAATCTTTCAACAGCACTTTCAATCGCACCAAATCTTTCAACAGCACTACCAATCGCACCAAATCTTTCAACAGCACTTCCAATCGCACCAAATCTTTCAACAGCACTTTCAATCGCACCAAATCTTTCAACAGCACTACCAATTGCACCAAATCTTTCAACAGCACTTCCAATCGCACCAAATCTTTCAACAGCACTTCCAATCGCACCAAATCTTTCAACAGCACTACCAATCGCACCAAATCTTTCAACAGCACTACCAATTGCACCAAATCTTTCAACAGCACTACCAATCGCACCAAATCTTTCAACAGCACTACCAATCGCACCAAATCTTTCAACAACACTACCAATCGCACCAAATCTTTCAACAGCACTTTCAATCGCACCAAATCTTTCAACAGCACTACCAATCGCACCAAATCTTTCAACAGCACTTCCAATCGCCCCAAATCTTTCAACAGCACTACCAATCGCACCAAATCTTTCAACAGCACTTCCAATCGCATCAAATCTTTCAACAGCACTTCCTATCGCACCAAATCTTTCAACAGCACTACCAATCGCACCAAATCTTTCAACAGCACTTCCAATCGCACCAAATCTTTCGACAGCACTACCAATCGTTTCAAATCTTTCAACAGCACTAACAATCGTATCAAATTTTTCAACAGCACTTCCGATCGCATCAAATCTTTCAACAGCACTACCAATCGCACCAAATCTTTCAACAGCACTACCAATCGCATCAAATCTTTCAACAGCACTACCAATCGTATCAAATCTTTCAACAGCACTTCCAATCGCACCAAATCTTTCAACAGCACTACCAATCGCACCAAATCTTTCAACAGCACTACCAATCGCACCAAATCTTTCAACAGCACTACCAATCGCACCAAATTTTTCAACAGCACTTCCAATCGCACCAAATCTTTCTACAGCACTACCAATCGCACCAAATCTTTCAACAGCACTACCAATCGCACCAAATCTTTCAACAGCAATTCCAATCGCACCAAATCTTTCAACAGCACTACCAATCGTTTCAAATCTTTCAACAGCACTAACAATCGTATCAAATCTTTCAACAGCACTTCCGATCGCATCAAATCTTTCAACAGCACTACCAATCGCACCAAATCTTTCAACAGCACTACCAATCGTATCAAATCTTTCAACAGCACTTCCAATCGCACCAAATCTTTCAACAGCACTTCCAATCGCACCAAATTTTTCAACAGCACTTCCAATCGCACCAAATCTTTCAACAGCACTTCCAATCGCACCAAATTTTTCAACAGCACTTCCAATCGCACCAAATCTTTCTACAACAATACCAATCGCACCAAATCTTTCAACACCACTTTCAATCGCACCAAATCTTTCAACAGCACTTCCAATCGCACCAAATCTTTCAACAGCACTTCCAATCGCACCAAATCCTTCAACAGCACTACCAATCGCACCAAATCTTTCAACAGCACTACCAATCGCACCAAATCTTTCAACAGCACTACCAATCGCACCAAATCTTTCAACAGCACTTCCAATCGCATCAAATCTTTCAACAGCACTACCAATCGTTTCAAATCTTTCAACAGCACTAACAATTGTATCAAATCTTTCAACAGCACTTCCGATCGCATCAAATCTTTCAACAGCACTACCAATCGCACCAAATCTTTCAACAGCACTACCAATCGTATCAAATCTTTCAACAGCACTTCCAATCGCACCAAATCTTTCAACAGCACTTCCAATCGCACCAAATTTTTCAACAGCACTTCCAATCGCACCAAATCTTTCAACAGCACTTCCAATCGCACCAAATCTTTCAACAGCACTTCCAATCGCACCAAATTTTTCAACAGCACTTCCAATCGCACCAAATCTTTCTACAACAATACCAATCCACCAAATTTTTCAACACCACTTCCAATCGCACCAAATCTTTCAACAGCACTACCAATCGCACCAAATCTTTCAACAGCACTTCCAATCGCACCAAATTTTTTAAAAGCACTTTAAATCGCACCAAATCTTTCAACAGCACTTCCAATCGCACCAAATCTTTCAACAGCACTACCAATCGTTTCAAATCTTTCAACAGCACTACCAATCGCACCAAATCTTTCAACAGCACTTCCAATCGCACCAAATCTTTCAACAGCACTTCCAATCGCACCAAATCTTTCAACAGCACTTCCAATCGCACCAAATCTTTCAACAGCACTTCCAATCGCACCAAATCTTTCAACAGCACTTCCAATCGCACCAAATCTTTCAACAGCACTTCCAATCGCACCAAATCTTTCAACAGCACTTCCAATCGCACCAAATCTTTCAACAGCACTTCCAATCGCACCAAATCTTTCAACAGCACTTCCAATCGCACCAAATCTTTCAACAGCACTACCAATCGCACCAAATCTTTCAACAACACTACCAATCGCACCAAATCTTTAAACAGCACTTCCAATAGCACCAAATCTTTCAACAGCACTACCAATCGCACCAAATCTTTCAACAGCACTTCCAATCGCACCAAATCTTTTAACAGCACTACCAATCGCATCAAATCTTTCAACAGCACTTCCAATCGCACCAAATCTTTCAACAGCACCACCAATCGCACCAAATCTTTCAACAGCACTTCCAATCGCACCAAATCTTTCAACAGCACTACCAATCGCACCAAATCTTTCAACAGCACTTCCAATCGCACCAAATCTTTCAACAGCACTACCAATCGCATCAAATCTTTCAACAGCACTACCAATCGTATCAAATCTTTCAACAGCACTTCCAATCGCATCAAATCTTTCAACAGCACTACCAATCGCACTAAATCTTTTAAAAGCACTACCAATCGCATCAAATCTTTCAACAGCACTACCAATCGTATCAAATCTTTCAACAGCACTTCCAATCGCACCAAATCTTTCAACAGCACTACCAATCGCACCAAATCTTTCAACAGCATTTCCAATCGCACCAAATCTTTCAACAGCACTTCCAATCGCACCAAATCTTTCAACAGCACTACCAATCGCATCAAATCTTTCAACAGCACTACCAATCGTATCAAATCTTTCAACAGCACTTCCAATCGCATCAAATCTTTCAACAGCACTACCAATCGCACTAAATCTTTTAACAGCACTACCAATCGCATCAAATCTTTCAACAGCACTACCAATCGTATCAAATCTTTCAACAGCACTTCCAATCGCACCAAATCTTTCAACAGCACTTCCAATCGCACCAAATCTTTTAACAGCACTTCCAATCGCACCAAATCTTTCAACAGCACTTCCAATCGCACCAAATCTTTCAACAGCACTTCCAATCGCACCAAATCTTTCAACAGCACTTCCAATTGCACCAAATCTTTCAACAGCACTTCCAATCGCACCAAATTTTTCAACAGCACTTCCAATCGCACCAATTCTTTCAACAGCACTACCAATCGCACCAAATCTTTCAACAGCACTTCCAATCGCACCAAATCTTTCAACAGCACTACCAATCGCACCAAATCTTTCAACAGCACTACCAATCGCACCAAATCTTGGCAATAAGTTTTCATTTTAAAAAAAAACTTATGGTGCCAATTTTAAACTCGAATGAATGCCAATAAAATTGCTTAAAAAGTAATTGAATTTGGTCTGTCTGGAGTTTTCCCAAACACTTCAATTGCTTTCCAAAGTTTTGTTTGTTTTTATCAAACTGCTCTGAAAGCATCACGACATAATAAAAAATGATACAAAATAAGGATTTTTACATATATCGCTGTTAATCTTAATATATATTATCACGCATACGTTTAAAATTTTTACAATGGTAAATATTTTAAACGTTTAATCGTAACATTCATTTCCAATTTTAAACATTTCAAAATGTTTTAAGATGTAATCAACACGTTTAAAAATGTAATCAAACACTTAATGCCATCTATATTAAAATGTTTAATTAACTTATCACAAGATTTTTTATTACTCTTTAGAATTTGTTGTGAAATAAACGAAATATACAATTATAAAATATCATCATGTTTTACCAATGGTATTTACATGTCTGTTATAAGCACTGGCATTACCGCAATCCTATTAATTTTCGGTAATGTGGTAAATTTCAACATTTAGATTAGTAATCAAAGGCGCCTAGTTGAGAATGCGATATTTAGCAAGATAAGGATACTATCAATGATCCCAGCGGGCACAGACATCCTTGGGACATCTATGCGGCATCTTATGGACGTCATAAGTCCGGAGGACGTCCTTAAGACGTCCATCGGATGTTTTGTGCTGCTGGGATATATTAATATAGATATAATTGCAATATTTATTTGATAAAAAAGTAAAATAACATAAATATGTTTTTTATTTTGCGAATTATAAAAGCTGCTTTATCTTTCATATTGTATTATAATTTTGTCGTCATAAAAATATATATTTTTATAGTACAGTTGTTATAGTACTGTTGTTAACACAATTTACCTTCTAATAATGTTATATTTAAATTATTTATAAATATAAAGATTAATTCTATTTTAATATAAGAATAACTCTTCCTTTCCTTTGCATTAATCATTTTTCATGAAAAATTCTGATTTTTAAACGTTTTACTGATAATCTGATGATATGAATGCCATTTAGAAATTATGTATAATAAGTCGATACGTTTATCTGAATTTGTTTTTAGGTTATATATTTTATTTATAAACTTTTTTTTCAAGATCCTAAAAAAATAAGTTATTTAGGAAATTTAACTGTAGTGTGTTTTGTTTACAGAGTTTTTGTTTGTGGCGATTAACGAGTAACAATAGAATTTATTTGACAAATGTTAATAAAATTATGGCAATAAATAATATATTCACATGAAAAAAGTGTGGGAAACCTTTAATTAAATGGCTCAACTGGTAAGTTTACACTCAATCCTAAGTTTTTCTAGTTTTTCTGCACTTAAGGTTCAATAAAAACAAAGAAAAAGTTCTCTTTTGCAGAGTTTTAAGATTACGAATTATTAACTTTATTAGGTTTGATAGGATAAAATAGTTTCGGTAAAACAAAAATACAAGACAGAGATAAAAGGAATTATAATTAAATTGTTATATATAATGTCAAATAAAAATTAAAACAAAAATAAACCTTACCATTGCCTACTAACATCAAATTAATCTTAACAAAGATGACTAAATAATTTAAGTTACGTTTGTACAAATTGGAAAATTCCATGTTTGATATATATATATATATATATATATATATATATATATATATATATATATATATATATATATATATATATATATATATATACATATATCTATATATATATATATATATATATATATATATATATATATATATATATATATATATATATATATATATATATATATATATATATATATATATATATATATATATACATATACATATATATATATATATATATATATATATATATATATATATATATATATATATATATATATATATATATATATATATATATATATATATATATTTAAAGGATAACATCTTGTGTGAGAGTATATTTATATATTATTTTAAAACATCAAAAATACGATTTCTCTCAACACTTATAATTTTTTTATTATTATAGAAATTTTCGCTGGATTTTTAGATACCAGCTTCTTCAGCTTGTTAAATGTTACAGTAATTAATAAAATCGTTATAATTTAAATTAAAACGTTGCTATTGACGTCAGCTGTTGAATGGCTTCTTTTTCGCTGAAATTTAAAAAATGGCGTCCAAAACTTAGTTTTTACGTATTGACCCTCATCGAGATTAATCCCGCCATTTTTTGCAGAACACATGTTTTTTTGTATTTCTAGGGCTTCCCTAACTTTTCTTTCAAATTTTTTATTTTCTACTTTTAATGTTTTTGTTTGTTCCCAAATAATTTCTTTTTTGCAAAATGTTTTTTGCAGAGCTAATGCGGATTGATGCTGCTTATTTTCATCAATGCTTTTTTGGTGTTGATGCATTCGTGTGTTTACTTTCATTTTTGTTTCGCCTACATACACTTTTGAACAGTTGCATTTGATTATATATGTTCCCGGTTGACTGTTATTAGGTAGTTTTGATTTATTTTTTGATGTTAACAGGGATCTTAAGTTTGGGTTTGATTTGAATACCGCTCTGTAACCAGCTTTTCGGAATATTTTCCTAAGTTTTGGTGAGAGACCGGGTACCCATGGTAAGGAAACTACAGGATAATTATTGATTTCAGATGGAATTGTAATTTTATTTTGTCTTTTGTGTTGAAACTGATGCGCAATATTCATCATTTGAGTTTTATCGTAACCATTTTCAATAAACACGTCGATTAGTCGATTCTAATCGACGTGTTTATTGAAAATGGTTACGATAAAACTCAAATGATGAATATTGCGCATCAGTTTCAACACAAAAGACAAAATAAAATTACAATTCCATCTGAAATCAATAATTATCCTGTAGTTTCCTTACCATGGGTACCCGGTCTCTCACCAAAACTTAGGAAAATATTCCGAAAAGCTGGTTACAGAGCGGTATTCAAATCAAACCCAAACTTAAGATCCCTGTTAACATCAAAAAATAAATCAAAACTACCTAATAACAGTCAACCGGGAACATATATAATCAAATGCAACTGTTCAAAAGTGTATGTAGGCGAAACAAAAATGAAAGTAAACACACGAATGCATCAACACCAAAAAAGCATTGATGAAAATAAGCAGCATCAATCCGCATTAGCTCTGCAAAAAACATTTTGCAAAAAAGAAATTATTTGGGAACAAACAAAAACATTAAAAGTAGAAAATAAAAAATTTGAAAGAAAAGTTAGGGAAGCCCTAGAAATACAAAAAAACATGTGTTCTGCAAAAAAATGGCGGGATTAATCTCGATGAGGGTCAATACGTAAAAACTAAGTTTTGGACGCCATTTTTTAAATTTCAGCGAAAAAGAAGCCATTCAACAGCTGACGTCAATAGCAACGTTTTAATTTAAATTATAACGATTTTATTAATTACTGTAACATTTAACAAGCTGAAGAAGCTGGTATCTAAAAATCCAGCGAAAATTTCTATAATAATAAAAAAATTATAAGTGTTGAGAGAAATCGTATTTTTGATGTTTTAAAATAATATATATATATATATATATATATATATATATATATATATTATATATATATATATATATATATATATATATATATATATATATATATATATATATATATATATATATATATATATAACTTTGAATGTCATTTTCTTGTTATACGTTAAAATATGGTTAGAATTCAATAAATACGGCTGCGTATAAACTTTTTTAAATATATATATATATTTTTTCTTTAATATATAATTATTTCGATATTTCGCTGATCTATTGTGATCAGCGTCATCAGGTATAATAAACAAAATAGTTACTAAATCGTTATAGTAAAAACAAACCGTTAAAAAGATAACATTAAAAAGCCATAATATAATACAGAAAAAAACTTTTCAAACAACTGACGTCAGCAGACTTTATTAAAAAATGGCCCCCAGGTTTTGGCTGTACGTTATCACCGTCATCCCGATTATATATATATATATATATATATATAATATATATATATATATATATATATATATATATATATATATATATATATTATATATATATATATATATATATATATATATATATATATATATATATATATATATATATATATATATATATGTATATATATATATATATATATATATATATATATATATATATATATATATATATATATATATATATATATATATATATATATATATATATATATATATATATATATATATATATATATATATATATATATATATATATATACATATATATATATATATATATATATATATATATATATATATATATATATATATATATATATATATATATATATATATAATATATATATATATATATATATATATATATATATATATATATATATATATATATATATATATATATATATATATATATATATATATATATATATATATATATATATATATATATATATATATATATATATATATATATATATATATATATATATATATATATATATGTATATATATATATATATATATATATATATATATATATATATATATATATATATATATATATATATATATATATATATATATATATATATGAAAAAAAAATTTTATTTTTTCTTGATAGAAGTTCTCGCGCAGATTGTTCGAAGTTACGCTTTTTATGATTTTTGATTAAATTTAAAGCAATTTCCAACCAGTGAAGCGAATAGATTCTGATGTCAAACCCCGTTAATTTGTTCAATAATATTTTCTTAATGTGTTCCTGTACCAAAAAAACACTGTGCTCAATTATTTAAGAAATATGTCGTACCTATCTTTTACTGACAACGATAGATAAGTTAACACTTTGGCTATTGTAAAGTGATTTTTTGTCGATTTTCGAGTTTTTTTTTCAGTCATACTAGAAATTCTATAATTTTTACCTCATTTTGGTATCAAATTATGTTTTTTTTTAAATAAAAATACTATTACTGGAGCCTTGGATCAAATCCGAATCCAAAATGGTTTGCTTAAAAGATTAGGTAAAAGACTTTCGATCTTTTGTTGTAAACAAAACTAGATCAAAACGTAACTATGTGATTTAAAAATATATACACACATTTTTTCTGTGAATATATATTTTTGAATTACAACCTAAAGTAAGCATCAAACCACAAATCAGTAATGGGTCCAGCATTTTTATGTTTATATTTGTGTCAAATAATAAGACTTTGCAAAATATTGCGATGATTGGAGGTTGAACAAAAAAGCCCTAAAATTTCATCCCCTTTACCCCAAACGTGAGTGCAACAAGTTGGTAAAATAATTTTTTTGCTATTATACACTAAGTTTATATTCATCAATAAATTTTAAGTTTTATAGTATTATCTCTTAGCTTTCATAAATTTATGAATATTTATTTTATAAATAAATTCTTAATAATTTTTTTTTAATAAATTATGGTCATATAAAGTTTAAACTCCCCTTTTTTTATAGGGGTTACAAATTTCATATAGTCATAACTTTTGAACGCTTAGAGATTGTAAAACAATACATAAAATTTATCGGTGTATATAAGTTTAGTTAAGAATAGCAAAAAAAATATTTTATTAACTTGCTGCTCTCTGGTTTGGGGCAGGGGGATAATATTTTAGGGCTTTTTTGTTCTTATCCTCCAATCATTGCAACTTTTAAAAAAGCCTGATTATTTAACAAAAGTATAGGGCAAATTGACCTGTTAGTGGCCACGTCCTATTAATAGCCGCTTTTTTGAGGGCTCTTTTCAATAACTTTTTAAACAGGTTGATTAAGCTATTTCTTTAGCTATTTGTACTATAAATAATATGCAATATATATTTTTAGATATAGTTTATAAATAGAATATTTATATTGTGTTGAAGATATCTTTTTTTTTTTTGGAGTATAAAATAGCCGGTTTTGGATTTTTTAAACATATTTAAAATAGTTTTTATGATGGAATTTTTTAGGTTCAGTTATTTTAAAACATTTGTTTTAAAATTTAAGTCATATATTTATTTTTTAAACACCTTTTTGAACTGAAAATAAAAAGGTTTAGAATTTTGAAAGAATTTTAAAGTAGCACCGCTCACATCGCCCAATTATTGGCCGCATATTGTACCAATTCGTAGCCGTTACAATTTTACCTAAAAATTCCAATATTATCTAAAATTTAGGTTTTAGTTAATTGTTTAGTAATATGTAATGTAATAGGTAACAGAGTTTACAATAAAATATAAAAACAAACAAGTCAACATTTAAGCTAAATGTTTATTTGTTTTTTTATTTTTTATTGTAAACTCAATTATTTTTTCTGTTGATACAAGCATAATAATAAGAAATTTATTTAATTGACTCATTTAGTTATTCAAATACTTGCTTACATATAATATGCTTATATTTAATTCAATTAATGTAAACATATTCTGTAATAGTCGAATTTGTTTTAGTATATTTTTTTGTCTTTCCTTCTTTTAACAATAATAAAATTATGAAAAAAAAAACCGTTTTCAATAGTCAAAACCTGACATGCAAAATACCGTCAATGTAGTTAAAAGCAGTTCATTATCACAAAGATCAGCAGCTATTCAATATAAAATTTCATGAGCAACACTTGAAAAATATCTTATAGGCAACTCCTTAATTGGAGCTAGACCTGGACCTCGACCAAAATTACCAAATCATTTAGAAAAAAAGTTAGTTGATTATGCCGCACCTAGAGCAAATCGCTGTATTGGATTTGGGAAAAGACAATTTATGAAATATGTCTCACAGCTTAGTAAGAAATACCAGATAAAGTTAAAACGTGATACCCCATCAGAAAAATGGTGGCGGTTATTTAAACAACAACATAAGACTATAGTTTTAAGAAAACCTGAAGGAATATCATCTGTTCGACATCGATGCATGTCATTAAAAAAGTTTCTAAATATTTTTTCGCACTTCAACAAGTTTTTAATAAGTTGGGTAATCCTGTCATGTCTTCTTCAATTTAGAATATGGATAAGACTGGACTTCAATTAGACTTTAAACCACCCAAAATTGTTGCACAACGGGGGGCCAAACATCTTCAGCCTTGCACTTCAGGAAAAATATTGAAACCATCACTGTAATTGCTGCTGTGAATGCAGCTGGTAAAACTATACATCCACATCTAATACCAAAAGGTAAAACAATAAAATCACTTAAGGCTTTTAATACAGATGCTGCACCAGTTGGTTCAAATTGGAGTGTCAGTGAGACTGGATGGACAAAACAAGGAATAGCATATCTTTGGATTACAAATACATTTTTACCAAACATTGGAACTAACAGACCACAGGTAATTATAGTTAATAGCCATGATTCTCACAATTCAGTTGAGCTATTTTCTGTTGCTATTGAAAACAACATTAAAATTATTGAGATGCCTGCACATTGCTCTCACTGGTTGCAGCCATTATACCGTGCTGTATTTGGTCCCATGAGGACTTACTACAATACATGTTGTCATGATTTAATGAATACTCTGTTACAATCGGTAAGTCTAATTTCTATGGATTGTTCAAGAAAGTTTCGGATCAAGCCTTAACTGCCGCTAACATTGTTTCTGGTTTTCAATCGTGTGGCATTTTTCCCTATTATCCTTCAGAACGGTTAATATTTTTTATCAAATTTTGTTAATACTTTTTGACGTATTTCTTGAGTTTTGATAGTTGAAATTTCTTTGAACCAATTAGGGGTGGGAGTTAAGGTTAGTTTTAGTCTAAACTAAAAAGTTAGTCAGGTAATTTTAGTTAACTAAAAAGTTAGTCGGGTAATTTTAGTTAACTAAAAAGTTAGTCGTGCAATTTTAGTTAACTAAAAAGTTAGTCGACTGATTTTAGTTAACTTAAAAGTTAGTCGACTACTTTTAGTTAACTAAAAAGTTAATCAACTAATTTTAGTTACGGTATTTTTAGTTTAGTTAGTTACAATTTTTAGTTTTGGTCACAACACTAGAACCAATATACAATTTTAAAGATACAATTATACAAATAATTTGTTTTCTTTTTAAGTTATTTTGTCCATATTTGGAGGGGTTACTTATGTCTTTACTCGTTTTTATTTAGTAATTATAATATTTAAAAATTTAAAAAATTTGATGAGTAACAGTTAATAATCAATATTTAAATAGTTCATTATTTTAATTAATTTTTTTTTAAATTTGTTCAAATATTATGAAAGTTAAGTTATTTTCACGACATTTTAACCCGTGGCAAACTTAGTGGAATCTAGTTTTCCATTAAAAAGCAAACTGGCTCTTAATTAGTTAACCCGGCTATTAATTGGTGTTTATTCAAAATTTAAGTTCAAATAATTTGTTTATATTGTTGTTTTT
>NC_061167.1:37205547-37448047 GCF_022113875.1 Hydra vulgaris | reverse complement strand
GATTTTATCAGTTGACCAGCCTCGCACCCCATCTATTAGGCTGGCGCAGATGTATTTAAGTGTCAGTGACTCCGCAGGCATTAAGGCCCACAACTTTTGCCTTTCTCAATCTCTAACTCAAATAGTCAACTTTCCAACTCGCTTTCCAGACAACCCGAATCATTTACCTTCTTTACTCGACTTATGTCTTGTTTCTAATCCTAGTCAGTGCTCAGTTTCTCCACACTTACCTTTAGGTGCTTCTGATCATGGTTTGGTCTCTCTAAAACTATTATCTCATTCTTCTTTACCATCAGAATCCCACTATCATTGTACATCTTACAACTACCTTAAAGCTGACTGGGACTCTTTCCGTGATTTTCTTCGTGATGGCCCCTGGGTAGAAATCTTTCGTCTTCCTGTTGACAAATGTGATTCTCACATAACTTTGCGGATTCAGGCTGACATGGAATCCTTTATTCCCTCTCGACGATTCCAGGTCAAGCCTCACTCTTCTCCATGGTTTTCTTCACATTGTGCTGCTGCAATTGCCAATCGAAACCATTACTTCCATATCTATCAGCAAAACAATTCTCCAGAAAACTGACTTCTGTTTATTACTGCTAGGAACCATTGTAAAAAGGTTTTGTCTAACGCCTAAGCCCGCTATTCTTAGATCATGAAATCTCGTATTTCATCACAAAAATTAGGCTCTCGTGACTTCTGGAAAATCTTTAATAGTATAATTAATAAGGGCAAGTCTGTAATTCCACCTCTTTTATACGGTTCAGACTTTGTCACCTCACCTAAAGACAAAGCTGAATTGTTTGCCAAGAACTTTTCATCAACATTATCTCTTAATTCCACTTGTTGCGTTCTACCTGATATAGCCGTCAAACAGGTTGATCCACTGTTTGACATCCGTATCACTCCAGCTTCTGTATCTAAAGTGATTTGCTGCTTAGACTCTTATACAGCTTGTGGTCCGGACAACATACCTGCTATAGTCTTGCAGAAGTGTTCTTTGGAGCTGGCGTCTATACTTTTAAAACTGTATAACAAGTGTTTATCAGAGTCTTGTTTTCCAGCCTGTTGGAAAGCAGCATCTGTTATTCGTATTTTTAAAAATTCTGGAGAGCGATCTGATATTCATCTAACTACCGTCCCATTAGTCTTCTTCCTATCATAAGCAAGGTTTTTGAATCTTTAATTAACAAACACTTAATCTCTCATCTCGAATCTCATAACCTACTTTATGATCATCAATATGGATTTCGATCTTCTCGTTCTACGGCTGATTTGCTAACAGTAATAACCGATAGGTTTTATCGCGCATTAGATAAAGGTGGAGAGATTAAGGCCATCGCTCTTGACATTTCTAAAGCGTTTGATAAAGTTTAGTATGCTGGTCTTCTCCATAAGCTTTCTTCTTACGGTGTATCTGGAAACATGGGGTTCACAGTGGCTGGTGAACTTTAATTCAGATAATAATCAATTTTTTCCAGCCAATCGTTATCGCAATAATTTAGTCCTTCCTATATTTATGAACGGTAATGCACTCGATGAGTCTCCTACCCTTCATCTTCTAGGATTAACTCTTACTTCTGATCTTTCTTGAAAACCTTATATCAAATCCGTTGCAAAATTAGCATCTGCTAAAGTTGCTTCTCTTTATTGAGCTTGTCACTTTCTTACTCTGGATTCTATTCTCTATCTCTATAAATCTCAAATTCCGGCCTTGTATGGAATACTGTTGCCATATCTGGGGTGGATCTTCTAATGATGCTTTTACTCTTTTAGACAAGGTGCAAAAAGGCATTGTAAACATAGTTAGACCTGCTCTTGCAGCCAACCTTCAACCTCTGTCACATCATAATGCTTCTCTTTCTCTTTTCTACAAATACTATAATAGACACTGCTCTAAAGAGCTGTCGTCTCTTGTGCCATCTACTAAAATTCATTCTCGTGTTACTCGTCATTCAATTAAGTCTCATCCATTTTCTGTTACTGTTCCTAAGTGCTCCAAAAACTCTTATTCGTCTAGTTTTTTTCCTCGAACATCAGTTCTTTGGAATTCGCTTCCTTTATCTTGCTTTCCTGATTCATATAATTTACAATCTTTTAAGTCGTCTGTCATTCGTTATTCTGCTCTACAATCTTCATCTTTTCTCTTCCAGTAACACTAATTAGTAGTTGCTTGCAGCCTTGTTGGAAGCGAAGATGTTAAAAAAAAAAAGGTGTTATTTAAAAATAGTTTTAGTGTCAAGTTTTGACCAAAAAGAGGCTACTTTGCACCATTTAAGAGAATAGTGAAAAGTAACCTCAGACTATTATTTTTTTACATTTAATGGTTTAAAACGTTGCTAACAGATGCAAATTATTTTTAAGGATGGTAAGGAACTACAAAAGAAAGTTAGGAGCTCGTTCTTACAAAAGTTACTCAAATGAAACACTGCAAATATGCTTAGATTTAATAAAAAAAGGAACACTCATTCAACATGTATCTTAAAATCATTTTATCCTACCAAGAAAAACAATATTTAATAAACTAAAGCAAAAACATTTGATGAGATCAGGTAAGCAATCTATGTTTTCAAGACTTGAATAAGAGTTGTTGTTTCATATATTGAATCCATGAGTGTTTTAGTTTTCCATTAAAAGTCATTAAAGGAATGTCTTGCAGCAAATATCAAATGATGTGGAACTGCAGTAAATGAGGAAATATGACGAACATATTTTGAAAATTTAATAGAGGTTGTGAGAAATGTATCCAGCGCCGCCAAGAGGGGGGGTCGCGAGGGACAGTTTGTCCTGGGCGGCAGATATCCAAGGGGCGCCAAATGAAATAAACGTACCTAAAAAAAAAAAGAACTCCTTAATATATAATATAAGGAAAATTTGCTAAATAACGGGGCCAGCCAGGATTGCTGTCCCAGGCGGCGTCATAGCTCTCGGCGGCCCTGAATGTACCTGCAAAAAACAAATGGAATCTAGATGAAACTAACTTAACTAATTATCCTGAAAATTTGTACTTTTTTTAAGTCAAACACTTCCTTAATGACGTATGGTTGTGCAGCTGATGAATTGCTGCCATCTTTTGTTTTGTTTATTGCCACTCAAATATGGAATACATGGACAGAGGGAAGCCCAAAAAATTTTCGTTTTCAAAATACTAAATCAGATTGGTTTTATTCACTTGCTTTTAATTATTGATTTGAAAGTCTTGTGTTGCCATAACTGAAAAAGTTAATAGATAAAAAGGTTCTCATTGCTGACAACCTACTTACCTTAGTGTTACTGTACTTCAAAAGTGAAAAAAGAAAAGATTACATTTGTATGTTTGCCTCTCGACATTACACATTTTACACAACCTTTAAATGTTGCTTTTTTTAGGCCTATGAAAGTTGTACGGAGAAAACTTTGTTTGAGTAGAAATGAAATTAAAAAAAAAAATAAAAAAAATCTTCAAGGTGGTTTTCAAAAGTATGGAACCCTTGTGGTGTGCAACAACTACTTGATAAAATTTATAATAAAAAAGTCGAGGCGTCAGCCATTAGTTCGTCAGCAGCAGCAAAAAGTCTTTTTCATTTGGAGTGACTTGATATGGAGCTAGATTCAATTTCAAACCAAAACAATATTGAACAACAGCATGGTCCTAGTAGATCTTAAAAATTTTATAGACTGCTGAAGAGAAATATTCAAAAATCACTTAATGGTTTTAATAGAACAGAATTAACTACCCAGCTTCTTGAGAACAACTTATTTTATAAATCAGTGAAACCAATTAACAAACAGGTTGATACATTGGTAATTATAATAAATTGTAAAAATGAATATTTTTCTGGAACCATAGTTAATTTTGATGATAATGGAACAACAGTAAGTTTCATGGCAAAATCATTGAATAATTAGAAATGACCTTTAAAAAAAAAAAAAATTTATACACATGGGATAGGGTAGTTGGAGGAATAAGCCCTCCAATTTTTTTTTGAGAAAAAGAGGGATATTTTCAGTGCCAGAGTTGTTTGATAGTAGAAGTTTATTTATTTATAAGGTGGAAGTTTGTTTGATTTTTTTGTTTTGTTTTTAATGATTGTTTATTAAAAAAAAAGTAATTTATTTATTTAAAGAAGTGTTTTGTGAAATTCCTGAACTAAACCTTATACTTAAATCAACTTTCTGGGTAAGATTTATGTTTTTAGTTTTAAAACCATTTTTTAAGCTACGTAAAGTATTGTACTTATCTAAAATAGTGTTTTGTAAAATTCTATATATATTTAATGTTTGTATAATTAAAATTAGTTACATACAAATTGTTGTTAACACAATCCAACTTTTTTACCGCTTCTTGCGGGTGTCTGCGTTTACATTGTCATCCACTTTTTTCTGTGTAGAAGCAAATTTTTTGTATTTTTTTGAAACTTCTTTAACAAGCATACCGGTTGTTTCGAGACATTAGTTAGTGGTTCAAAATTTACTAATAAACAGTGTAGTTTTTAGAACAAAGTATTTTACATGCATAAACCACGTACTTATTGCACATTTAATGTTTTAGTCCAGTTGTACAGCTTGGGGAGGAATAAGCCATTTCTTCACGGGTAGGAGTGAACCGCGGCTCACTAATACTTCTTGTTAAAAAAGCTTTGACTTCAGCGTAAAAACATATTTACTTTGACTTTTATATCTTATTATATCATTAAAAAACTCGTGCGCAACATTACATTTATTTTTACCACATGTTATAATGCCGCGAGTCTATAAAAGAACAACTTTGAAAGCAAAAACTTCCAGAAAAGATAAGAAAAAAAAAGTAGTAGAGAAATTGCAATAACTGCCAAAATATTGCTACCTTGACCAACTTTTTCTGGAACAAGTAAAAGGCAGCATTGCCATAACAAATTTGATGCTGTGTTTGACTATATCAGTATTTGCAAAATATTATTTTTATTGCCAATATACTATATGCTAATATACTACTTTCATTACATATATATACTTTTATTATATCTTAATATTTGGAAATTATCATTTGTCATGACAGTTTTTTGTTTTGTTGTCAAAATCAGTTTTTTCTGAAAACAAATTATTTTTCTGGTAGTTTATAAATTTTGTTTATTTCATTAATAAATATAAATTGTGTTAAATTTGTTGTTGCTTAAGTTACATTATTACATAATTATGTTATGCTTAATTATAAAGTATTTGTTACTTATTCAATTTTCAATAAATTAGTTAAAGAAAATATCTAATTTTAGTTTTTTGGTAATCAAAGATAATGGCTCATTTCTATCATTTGCTTGGTTCACTCCTATCCATGCATGGGTAGGAGTGAACCAGTAGCAACACCTGCGTTATTGTTCAAGTTATTAAAAATCTGAAGATGTTTTGATAATTCATGTATAACTATTATAAATCTAATACTTTAGGCTACCTTAGGCTTCTTATACTATACTTTTTCCACTTTTGGTTTCCATGATATAATCGATTTAAAAAAAATTGGCTCACTCCTATCCATCCTCCCTTACTGCTTTTATTAGACAACCACGAATCTTATTGCTCACTGGAATCAATTCTCTTTTGTAAAGAGAACGGAGTATGTTTACTAAGTTTTCCTCCCCATACTACTCATTGCATACAGCCTCTTGATGTTGGCATTTTCTCACCAAATCAAATTTCTTTCAAATCAAGTTGTGTAGTTGCCTATAATGACAGTTTTGTAAAAACATGCGGGGAAAAAAATTACTTTAAAATGTATTTCACAATTAACAAAACTTGCGCTTCCGGCCTCTTTTACACCTTGAAATGTAACCTGGCCTCCTTTACACCCTGAAATGGACCTTGCATAAAGCTCCTCAAAGACAAAACAAATTTAAAAAAAACCAGGGAAGTCAGTAATTTATACTGACACTCCTGAAAACGAAAAGATTGAAAAACTACATTTGGAAAAAATTATAAAAAAAGGAAAAGTTATCAATTTGAAAAAAAAAACGCTTTTAAAGAAAACTACTTGATTAGACAAATCCAATTATTCAGGAAATTTCTCACCAAAAGAAAAGAATATTTAAAGAATATAGTCTCTCTGAAGACATAAGCGATAAAGATATAGCATTAAACAAGAATTCTTATGATAATTTACCCGAGGTAATAGATGTTGTGCATAATAGTGGTATACGTATAGAAGATTTTGTTTTAGTAAAGTTTCCGACTAAAAGTAATATAATTTGTTATATCGGCCAAGTAAAAGAAGTTTCTAGTATGATCAAAATAAAATTTTTAAGAAGAAAAGGAAACAGTTTAACGTTAATTTTCCCAGATGTTGATGATATTTCTTTAGAGGAAACACCAGAAATTGTTGCAATTTTAAAACCTGCGATTCCAGGAACGACCGAAAGAACGGCAACGTTACTTTTATTTCGATATAACTTTGCAAATTTAATTGCAAAATATTTATTACTATTTGTTTTTACATATTTTGTGGAAAGTTTGCTTTTGCACAATAAGACATTTAAAATAAAGAAAGCTTATAGATTTCATATTTTATTAATAATGATATGGTCGAATGTACTCCTCTAGGTGGTCGAAATTACCCCAGCGGTGGGGCACATTCGACCACTTTGAGGCTTACTTTAAAACAGTGGTAGATTTAATAAAAATCAATATTTAATATACATTATTTTTCTAATTTGTTTGCTTATGTCCATTACTTGTAATGCTAAAAAAAAAATTAATCGTTTCTAGCAAAAAATAGTCTGTAAATTAATAAAAACCTGCTAAGTAGTCAAATGTTTCCCGTCTTCCCCTAAACATAAAATAGCTGGTTATCAGTTATTTAAAAAGAACTATGTAAAAATAGATTAAAGTTAAACCAAATATTTTGTTATACAAAACTAAACCAAGGAATGACAATGGCTGCATCAATTATTGAAATTAAATTTGGCCATAATCATTTTTGAACAATATTTAGTAACGAGTCAATAAAAAAATGTTGAAATATTTAAACCTAGTTATAATGGAGAAATTTCTACATTGTCTGGACCAATTAATTAAAACTAAATTGACTGAGGAAAATTAAAGCTTGCCATAATGCTAATCAATGTTAAGAAAATAATTCAAATTAAATCAGAAACTAAAGATCAATACAAATACAAAAATGGTTTGAAGAACAAAATAAAAAATTTACTGCATCAAATTTTGCTACAGTTGTAAACTGTAGAAATAATACTCCCCCAACTTGATTGTTAAAAAAGCTTATAAGAAACTGTGATAGTAGTTTACAATCATGAGCTTGTCAGTGAAGTATTGAAAATGAAGATGTTGTTTATAAAAAATTTGCAAAATTTGACTTTGTTCTATACAAAAATGAAAGACTTTTTTGTGTAATTAATTAAATTTGAAAATGGAATTTTACCTTGTTTTAATACGTTTTATTTTCAGCTTATGATTAAAAAATATTTGAAAGGATGTAAAAGTATGTAAAAAATATTTTGTTGTTGTTAGGTATTGCATAAAATAATAACTTTTTATGTTTTTAAGTTTAAAGAAAAAGTTAACTGTGATGCTAAAAAATGCGATCTTGTTATAAATCCTAAATGCCATGGTTGATTCTAATTCTGATTGGTTGTGTATTAAATAAAACAGCTACAAAATGATTGAAGTAAAGTGCTCTTTTTAAAAAGAAATCTTTGTGTACAAAAAGCAATAAAACTTATACATACAAATGCCGTAATGAGTTGCATTTGAGAGAAAAGGTGAATTGATCGCTAAATTAGAATCTGCTAAGGTTGCTTCTGTTCATTGCGCTCCCCATTTTCTTACTCCTGATTCTATTCTCTACCTCTACAAATCTCTTATTCGTTCCTGTATTGAATACTGTTGTCATATTTGGATTGTTTCTTCTGATTTTCCAAAAATTAGTAAAGTTTTTACTTCCTAAGGTGTTATCACAGAGTGAAGGTGTTATTCACTCTGTGATAACACCTTCACTCTGTGATAGCACCTTCACTCTGTGATAACACCTTCACTCTGTGATAACACCTTAAGAGCTTCTGAGAGCATCTTAATAACTATAAATTAAACTATAAATTCTCCAGTTACAAAAAAGAAATTTTTTTCACCGCTGTAACCTAACGGGTTTTATAACTATAAATTACTATAACTATAAAAACTATAAATTTTTTGAATTTGTTTACAAAAAAAAAGTTGTTTTTTGTCGCATTTTTTAAAAGAACTTATAGTAATAAATTCTTCGAACGTTGATAGATAAATATCTACAATTTATTAAAAGAGTTCGTTATTAAAATAATTTATTAATAAAATGTCGTATAAGTATAGCAAGAATAGCAAGAAAATTGTTTTTACTATAAATGTAACGAAGAACTAAAACAAGAAATTGAATTAATTTAAGATATTTAGAAATTTTAAATATTTGTTGTTTTTTAATAAAAATGTTAAAACTTTCTCTTGAGTTTGGTGCGAAACACAAAAGAAAAAAGGAGGAAAAGACGTTTCTTGCAACACAAAGAGATGCCTTATTAAATTTCGTTTAATCGTGAGCTGCTATCCCATTTGGAAACATCAACTTCAAATGCTCAGAAAAGAGGAAACACAAATGTTTTCCAAATTGCCAGCATGTGGTCGAAGTAAGAAAATCATAGGCACGGAGTACAGGTTTAAGCAATGCAAATGAAAATAAAAATATCGACTTGATTTGAAAAGGTACAGGCTTACGGCTATCTTTAACCAGAGATAAAGAACGTGTTTACTTGGTCAAAAAAGGACCGTTTTGTTACTCATAAAGTATCCAGAATATGAAAGTTCTGAAAAGCGGCATGTCTCTGTGGGATTTTTTTTAAAGAAGTTATGAAATGATGAATGCTCAGATTGTTGTTGGCTAGTTTACTTAAATTATTTAAATGTTATTTTTTTTTGATTTTTATTCACCTCCCGAAGGTCGAGAGATCCTCTTCAGTCGAGGAGGCTACCTTATTGTGGTTATAACCCTGTGTCAACTCTTTATCTCCAAAACACGTACCTTGGCAAACAAAACCACTGAGAAAAGAAATAAGTTGCGCATGGTACTACCAAGTACTTGGTCGGATCGAACTCGAAACTTCTCAGTTAAGAAGCGAGCGCTCTACCACTACATCACTACCGCATTCTATTTTGCTGTCTAATATTTTCAGATAAAATCAAGCTTGAAATGAAGGAAATAGTGGATAGAAAAACATGTCTAATGCTCTAGTTGATCCTGTATTGTCCATGAAGCTCATTTTTGCTATCGTCGCTTGGCTTGAACTGGAAAATCAGTGGAAGGAACAATAGTCAGTTAATAAGAAATCAGAAAAACTAGTCCAAAAAAGAGACTCAGTACTGGAATAATGTTTTAAAAAGAATCATTTTAGTTTTACAGTTTCTTGCAGAACGGAAACTTTCAGTCTTCAATGATACTTTTTGGAATTTTTCTTCAAATTTTTTTTTTTGGTGGTAGATAATTAAAAATAGTGTATAAAATTTCACCGTAAAACCTTTTTTCGTTACACGCTGGGAATGCAGGATTGATAGTGTGCTGTTCGTTATTTATTCTTAAACAATTTTTTTTATTAATTAACTTTTTTAGACTTTTTTTTTGCTTTATGAATTTATTCAAGCTGTAAAACATAACAAAAATACAAATAGCATGGGCAAGAAAAAGACATTTGTCTCATCACCAATCCCCTAATCTATACTGTAAATATAAAATAACGAAAATTAAGAAACCTATTGTAGTTTTATGTTTCTGTATGGCTTAAGAAACATTTTAAATACAAAGAAAAAATATTTAATACAATAAAAACTATTTCGTTAAAAACCATGGGGGCAAATATGCATAATCCTAAAGCTTTTCTTTTAAACCAGGATGTTTTTTGTTTAATGTCAGTAGGTGTAAATAATGACGTAATGTTTAATGTCAGTAAATGTGAATCATGACGTAATGTTTTTACTATGATTTTTTTGATGCTTACCAAACATTTTTTTATTTCTTGTTGTATTCTTTTATAAAAACAATAAAGTTTCCCACAAGAATTGTGGAATATGGAGCATTATCAAAGCAAAACAAGTTATACCTTGAAATATCTGAAAAAATTTAAATCATAAGTTATTATAAAAAATGTCACATGATCCTTTTATCCAAGCTGATAATGACACACCTGCAATTGTTGGGTAAGCTTATTAGTAACAATCATTAATACCTCAGAAAAAAGTTGAGCGCTACATCATAAATTAATAGTTTTTTCCGCAATTTGGACTTAAACTTATTAAGCGTTACAATTCTTTTAGTTTATTAGTTGAAATTTTATTCCGTAATTAAAAAAAAAGAACATAATCTATGAAAATAAGTAATTTATAAATTTTTATGAGAATTCATGGTGTTTTTTACATACTTAGTAGTTATTACTTTTTTCATACTTAGTATGTTAGTTTCAACAAATTAAAAAATTTTTTTTTTCGGTTATCTTTTTTTTAAAGTAAGAAAGAAGAAAAATAACAGCAATAAAAAAAAATTAGTTAAAAGTTATGTTTGTACCATCTTATCAGAGGCGATTTTACGGGGAAGAGGGTTTGCGGAGGTGTTACACCCTATCCCCCGAAAAAGGTAATTTTCTAGTTTTAGACGGTTTTTTTACGAATTTAATCGGCTAGTCTGGTATTTAACTTAGTTCAGTAGGATTAGTTTTCGTTTTGAGGCCCTTTTTTTTTTTTTTTTAGAAGCCAGTTGGTACTTGTTGAGGACTCACCCCCTGTACCCCCCGATCATTTTATTCGTAGAATCGCCTTTACATCTTATATCTTCAGCTATTTTATTATATAATAGCTGGAGGGAGAACGAAGTCAAAAATGATTTTAAACCCGATATAGTCGTTGTTGTATAATTATTCCAGCGGATAGTCAAAATGGCTCTTTTGCAAAAAAACTTCGAAATTTTATAAATGTAAAAAAACTTTGAAATGTAATTTATAAGCTTTGAAAGCTGTAATCGAAGTGGATTAATTCTTAAAAGTTAATTGGATGGGTTTCTAACAACTGTTCGTTCAATTAAGAAATTGATTTCAACAGAAATCACGATTAAGGTAAAATTAAAACAATTGTTATAGGAATAAATATCAAAGTTTTAGACAAACTTTAGTACTTGTTTGAACCTTATTTTTTGCTTGCCTATTCAACTCTACGTTTGCAACATTCTTTAAGAATGATTTTTCGGCCAAGCACTTATTAAATCCCTCCAGGTTTTTATTTTATGTTATAGTATTTTTGCTAGATTTAAAAACAAATGATTATATTCTAAAAATAGAGACATAAGAATAGTTAGTATTTTTGCCGGATTTAAAAAATACCTTTTTTTAAATCCGGCAAAAATACTAACTATTTTTATCTAGATATTTATTAATGTTAATTTATTCTTTTATTATTTATTAATTCAATTCTAATCTAGGATTTTAATAATAGTCGTTCAAAAAGCACAAAATAAAAAAATAACAATAGACAAGCTCTAAATATTGTTTACGAATTTTTTAAACTTCTATCATTAATTTGCAATAGTTTATGACGTTTTAAAACAATATCATTGGATAACTTTTTTAAAAGTGGAATGTGATTGGTTAACTTTAAATTATAAAAATAACACGGTGTTTAATAGAAAATTATGTTACTACTAAGAGTGTTCCTTAAAAATTGACGTATTTTAATTTCTCCCTCCAGTCTATTATACCTTCTTACTTACATCTATCAGCCAACCTACCCCAATAATAGGTAAAGTTGGTCCGGGTGACAAGATAGATACAATAAGCAAAAAAAAATGGATATAAATGTATTAAAAATAAATATAAATTTAAATAAAGTTATCTTTAGATAATTTAGAGTCTTTTTAATCTTCTTCCTTAAATAAAATAATACATGAAAAGCTTAAATGTAACACATCAAATTAAAGAAAAAGTAGACAAACGTATTTCGGTCTACTTTACACTTAGGGATAACACAAGAAGTTAAACTTTGAATTGCGCTTGTAAATTGAAGCATTTTAATAATTTTGACAGATAAAACACCTGTTATAAGTCATATAAAACGGCTTTCCATAACTTTATGATATTCAGGTTATGAAAGTAATAGAAGTTTTCTTTCAACAAACAAGTTTTTAATTTTACTGGAAAAGTATTGTATAATATAATGTGGAAAAATTAGCAGAATTTAGTTTGAAAATAGCAAATTGTAAAAACCAAGGCTATATTAACATTGCCAATATGAAAGGTAAAAAAGTGTAGAAGCTAAGGTTATATATAAGGAGTTATTCATATAAGTAACTAATTGAAAATTTATCAGTTACGTGAGTCAACTTTCAGATTCTGATTTTTCTTATGCTCTAGAACCAGGCAAAAATCTGCTGTTAAACTTTTATTCACAATTTACAATTATAAGGACGACGAAAAAATCAATTCACATACGAGCGTAGAAATGAAGCTCTTGATGCAATAAATCCATACAAAACTATTCATATTATACTTTTTATTTTATGATAGATCGTTGATAATATCTATAAGCTAAAATCTTCAATAAATAATAAATTTTTGAAAATCGTGGAGCCTTTTTTTTAATAGTAAACATTTTTAATAGTAACATAGTTTAATAATGTAAGCAGTGATATAAATAAAATCAAGTTATGCAAGGATATTGAGTTCCTGCAACACTTAGTAACCAATGGTACAAATGAATTTTTAAAATATTAAAATTTTTTAAATAACTACAACTTAAAAAGCACAGTAAAAGCATATTGGTCTGTTGGTGACTTGACAAATTCTTGTAACAATTCGTTACATCTATTGGTGGTTTAACGAAGTCTGGTTACAATTCGGGTTAGTGTAGCTAGCATTGAAAAAAAGTATTTGTAAGTTAAAATTAACAAAACTTATTAACTTTTACTTTAACTATGACAAAAAATATGTTGAGTGAATTGGCCATTCATTTGACCGTTTTTTTTTAATTTAAAAAAAACGGTCTTCAATCATAAGAGAGCAATCAAAAAACTTCCTAACATTAAAAATTTCTACAAAACCAGGAAAAAGTATTACTATGATATTAATTTATTACATTTCACTAATGTATTAATAGTGTGTAATAAGCTTTTTTTATTGTCAAATCAAAATATATTTTATTCAACTCGTTTCTTATCAATTTATATACAGAGGACTAAACCCCGTCAACTACTGCAACTGACGGGGTAAAAAATTTAATACAAATAATAATAAATTGCCTGAAACTTCAAGCTCCATTAAAAAAATGTATTTTTTTATTTAAATTATATATATATATATATATATATATATATATATATATATATATATATATATATATATATATATATATATATATATATATATATATATATATATATATATATATATATATATATATATATATATATATATATATATATATATATATATATATATCGTGATTGACATAATAACATAAAATAAGTATTTATTTTTAAAAATAACACGACGTTTTTTATTCTTGACATGTTTCGTAAAATTTATTTACATTTTCAAAAATTTATTTTACAATAATAAAACTCTGAAATAAGTATTAAAAAATAGAAGTCTTTACATAGAAATAATAACAGACAAAAAATTATACATAATAAACCAATATATTTATTACAAAATAATTTGGTAAATAACCAATCAAAATAACCAACTGTGAAGAAAATAATAATAAACTGACAGTAAATGGCGTAATGTAAAGTTTGTTTATTAAGTGAGGGACTTTCCCATTTAATGTGGAGGGCTTCTTTTATCTTTAATTTGTGTTTGGTTTGGGCATTATCCAAAATCTCAAAAGAATCATTGTTAACCAGATTTTTGCAATTAGTAGATAAGTTTAAGTGTTTAAATATATGAGATTGCTTATTACTTTTAAGGTGCTCATTTATTCTAGTTGCCAAATGTCTGGAGGTTTTTCCAAGACATTTTTTTCTTAAAAAGTTTGTTATTTCAAAGATTTAAAAACCTTCCTACGCCACTGTATATTAGCCCCCGCCATTTATTGCAAAATTTTTGATTATTGAAGGTCGTCATTTGATTTTTGGTGCATTTTGATAAGTACATAGAAAAAATCATATTCATTTTTATTTAAAGTTTTATTTACTACCTCCTCCAGTGCGTTGAAGTTTTTAGACTTTTACTTATATTACGCTACAAATGCGCCAACTTAGTTTGCGTATTTATTCAGTCGAATTTTGCAATGAAACAAAACTTTCAGGAAACAACCACATTTTATTGTTCCATCAATATATTACGGTAATTTTATTTATAGGTATAGTTTGAAAATCTAACAATTTATTTCTTTTCAATTATTTCTTTTTTTATTATTAAAAACATTCGAATCACAAATATAGACTCTAATCAATCACTTTATTGTTCTTTGTAAATCCAAGGTTCTCAAAAACATACCAACTCATGCCTCCAACAATTGATGACAGATTAAAAGTATTTGGATTTTTGTATTGCTCTTGAAAATTTGGCTTGCCAACATCCTGTTTAGAGTCAGAGTTAAACAGCTTTTTAGCAACACTTTCTCTAAATTTGGGCATTAGTTCCTCGTCAGCTATGGAGAAAATAGCTGTTCTCTGGTCATCACAAATAATTTCTTTTCATCACGTAAATGCATGCATGGGCAATATCAGGTCTTTTAATTTTATAATTTTCCATATCTCTGATTGCTTGTAAATCCATATCTCAAGCCGTACATGCAAAAGGAGCGTTTAAAAATCAAAAAGTATAAAAAACACCAACCAACTCAGCAAAACTGTAAAACTTGACATATCGTTTGCAGAAAAAGGAATTTGAATCAAGCTTTGGACTAAGAAGGCAAAGTACAAAATTAAAAACTGATTTATCAAGATATCTTGCATGATGGAAGGCACCAGGTCTTTTAAAATAAAATCCTGTTACAAATCCGCCTAATTATACAACTGTTAACTGGCAAAGGTACTTATAGTCACCTCTCAGAAATACGTTTTCTTTTAAAGCCTCCTTGCAAAACTGTAAGACTTTATCAGCTTAGAAAAAATATTTATTCAATTAATTATGAGAAATTATTTGTTGGTAAAAAATATGCTTTATTTATGTTATATATTTTCTTTCCTAATAAAAAGTCTTAACAATTTTAAACCTCTGAAAAATTTTTATCTCACCTTATTTTCAATAAACGTTCCACAGTTACTTTTCGAGTCAAACTTGGTATATTCTCATAATTTATTCCTTTAGCAAACATTTTATCCCAGTTATCATGTGACGTTTTAAATGTAATGTCTGTAGGTCCGGTTGTAACTTTGCCTGTCGCTTTTTCTATTTCTTTAGCTTGGAGTTCTAAAACGTGGTGTCTGCATATTAACCAAATTAGTAGTTTGTCTCTCCATCTCTCAATAATTAATACTGCTCCATTAATCCATCCAGTATTACTCTCAATTGCATCAAAGGGTACACTATCAACTACTTTAAAAAGATTTTATTCATTTAAAACCTTTTTTATTGCAATAGCCTGGGTTATTCCACACCCATCAGAAATTCCAATTACTCCAATAAGCTGGGGCTTATTGGAGTAATTCAGATCTGGTGAGCTTACAATTACAAATCCTTTCCATATTGTTGCTATGATTAAGAACATCTTTAATTTTTTTGTGTTCAGGTGAAGAGTCAGAAATAAGTGTTAAGCTTTTGAGATAAAATATTCCTTTTTTTTAATTCCTTCATTTGTTAAGACCATTTTGTTATGCTTTTTTGAAGTTGTTTCTGATAGTGAAAACTTATCCAAATCTCCATTGCCTGCATTTATGATATATGCAATTATAGTTATCTGACATGTTGAAGAAACATTGTCTCTTTTTGCAACAAGTGATGTTGATTTAGTGCTAAGGCAATTATTATTTTTTATTATATATATACGTATTAACATAACAAAAGATTGCAAAGGTATTTAACTCATTTATTAAAAGGCAATTTTAAATAACTTGTGGCAATCCTCCTTAGTGATTTTTCATAACATTTATAGAAATTATCAAATTTTTTTCCACAAGATCAAGAGCAACTATAAAAAATTACTTTAGTATGACAACTTATTGTCAATTAGTTTAATATCTAATATTATTTATTATTATTATCGTTATTATTATTAAGTTTTTGTCTATAATACTTATTGAGACATTCAAATCAGAAAATATTTTAGTTTGCCAAAAATTTTACTTACACCTATGTTTGTGTGTATTGCCGTATTTTCCTTAGGTTGAATTTTTAAAATACTGCAGAGTATTTACACTGGAATCTGTTAAAATATTTTTGACGCAAAAATTGCTATCCTAGTTTAGGAGGGAAAGAGGTGCAGGTATAGGTGATCGTTTGTGACCGGAGGGATGGAGTTGAAAATTAATAAATATAGGGTGAAGTACTTTATGGACGAGCCCCCTTTATTGCATTTATAAACGATTTATTTAACTGAAACAAAAAAAATTAACTAATTGAGAACATACTGTAAAATTAAAATTTTAAACTTTTTTCAGCTTTGATCTGGCCATTACCGACAGAAAAGTTTTTTTTGTTTTTGTTTTTTTAAGCATCTTCACTTTTAACAAGGCTGAAAGCAACCACTATTAGAGTTTGAAGTTACTGGAAGAAAAAAGACGAAGTTTATAAAGCAAGATAACGAATAACAGACGACTTGAAAAATTACAAATTATATGAATCAGGAAAACAAAAAGAAGGAAGCGAATTCCAAAGAACTGATGTCTGAGGAAAAAAATTAGACAAATAAGAATTTTAGGAGCACTTAGAAACTGTCACGGTAAAAGGATGAGACTTGATTGAATGATGAGTAACACAAGAATAAATTTTAGTAGATGGCACAAGAAAAACTAGCTCTTTTGAGCAGCGCCTATTATAGTATTTATAGAAAAGAGAAAAAGAAGAAATATTACGACGATGTGACAATATTTGAAGGTCGGCTATAATTGGATATCTTTCACTTATTTGACTTGCTTGGTAATTTATGATATTTGCAGACAATATATACGTCCAAAAAATTATACACCCTAAAAAGTATATGTTAAAGTTATTTTAATAAACCCCTGAGAGTTGCGATGAAAAACATATGTGTTCATTTTGTAAGCAAAAAAAATTTTACGAAAAAGCGATAGAACTTTTTTTTATCAAGCGACAATGAGAAAAACCGTAACTTTCAGAAGCATAAAAATGACTTAAATTATTTTTCGTACTAAAGGTGTATTTTAAAAAAACACGTTTCTATATCAACATTCATTTGCTAAAAATTGATAAAAAAGAAAATAAAAATTGACTACTTTTTCATTTTCTATCGTGGAATTATTTATTTTGATGTCTAAATTTACCGTTTGGGCTAAGAAAAGGCTCTTAACGACTTCAGTGATAAAATAATTTAACACTTTATGAAAAAACCATTTAATTTAGTCTTTCAAAAGGAAACTAATTAAATTTTATCGTTTTTTAAAAAACTACTAAAATGCAACTTTATAGATTGGAATTTTTATTTTTCTAATAAAAATAAAAACATTCTGAATATTTTTATTTTAGTTTTATACTGTTTACAATACATCGACTTACAAATAGGTAGAACACGCTAGTACATCGAGGGTTATTTTTAAGTTTAAACTTTTTCCGATTTTCTAAATTACAAATACACACACATTTTCTTACATATATTTTAATTCGGGTGTGTTCAAAGTTAAATTTCATCAATTTTTTTAAATTTGTCTTGTAGCGAAACTATTGTATTGGTAAAATGTTTAAAATTCCTACGTTGAAAAGCTAATAATATCAAAAATATTAAAAGTTACCATTTTAATAGATACATATATAATAATAATAACAATAGTAATAACAATAATAACAATAATAATAATAATAATATTTTTCCACATACCTTTTAGTATTAAAATGAGATAATTAGAACAAGAATAGTCAAATTATATAATCAAATTTTATCAAATATAATCAAATTTTAGCACTAATAAAATTATTTTTATACAACTTGTAATACTCGAGGTACTAACATGAAAAAAAAAGCATAGCATTAAGCTTGCACAATGTAATTAAAAATGCAACAATGGGTGTTTAGCGGATTGCTATGGATAAGAGACATTGTAATCATTGGTTTCTTTAAGCATTTGGATATCTATTTAAATCTAGCATTTCCTTTTTAGTACGCATTTTAGTATACTTCTTTTATAAAATATTTTATTTTTTTCGGGGTTTTTGTGTATTATACCACAATTAATAAACAACTAAAAATAAAATTTTAGCTGAAAATAATAGCTTTAATCCAACCAAAATCATTACTGAAACTTGGGTGTAACCATATCGGAAATTAAAATACTATGTTAATCATCCTTAAATCTTTTTATTTGTCATCAAATTAATGCCGAAATAACATAAAGTTACATATCTTTATATTATCACTCTACAAATATTAATAATATGAACTAAAAAACTAAAAAACTAAAATAATAAATAAAAAAATAAAAAACTAAAATAATTTCTTTGTAGAAATGAAATAACAAACGTTTTTTTCAGAAAAACGTTGGTTGATTTATTTCTTCAAAGCTTTTTATTTTTTCGTCATCTGAAGGAATCATTCATGATTGTCATAATCGAAATGCATGCACTGATGCACGCATCTCTTTCAGTATTTGATATTGTGGTTTTTTCAAAAATTGCTGAGATGTTTGACACAGGCTTCTTTTTCTAATTTTTATTTATTTAGTTTGTCAGCAAAAAATATACATACCGTTTCGTGATATATAAAATAGTTGGCGAAAAGAAAACAGTTATTGTCTTATAAATACCTATTGTCTTTTATAATCATTGAAAAAAAAAAGAATATAATTACTTCATACCATTTAAACATTAAATCAAAATATTTTAAGATTAACCATTTTGTGTATATTATTAGGCATATAAATAAATGCAATTAATAGTTAAATAAAAACAATAATTACAACAACAACAACTACTACTACAATAACAAACAATAATAATAATTAATAATAATTTGTGGTTGTAAAAGATAAGTTAGAATATGACTACTTCTAAATCATCAAATCACAAGAGTTCTAAATCAAATACAAATCACAAGTTCTAAATCAGACTAAAAATGTAACTTTTTAGAAACTCGACCATTTAATCAAAAAGACCTGAATGCTAGTAAGCACAGATCATTTTTAAAACGTTTAAAAAACGTTAAAATCCTTTTTAATAAGTTTTTTAAACGTTTTTAAAAGAATACACAAATGTTTTAAACGTTTTTAAAAGAATACACAAATGTTTTAAAAAAAATATATCAAGACCACAACTGGGTAATTTGGGCTTATTTAAAAATGCTTATTTCTTCTAGGTCAACAAGGGGGATACACAAAGTTTCATTGTTTTTTTTGTTCTAGGACAGTCCTGACAAGCAATTATGTTTAAACCGAACTGATTTCCAGAAAATTTGGGCAATTTTAGTGAGTTGAAAAATTTCATCAAAATATCCGGACATGGAAAAGCGTTATCAGAGAAGGTAGAACTTATATGTAATGAAAGAATACTGTTCGAGTTTGAAATGAGATCTACCTAAAGTTATTTAATTGTTTTGAATAGAAATGTTGTTAACATATGTATTAGTTTTCTAGTATTGTTATATCAAAATAGCTGAACTTTATATTTAAAAAAGTAAAGTTGTTCCCAGTATTCTTTTCATAGTCACGACTATAAAAATTGTGTAAAAAACATTATGGAAACAGGAATTTCGTTGACTACTTTAATGCTTCTAGTTGATCAAGAGCTATTTTCTGAGGAAAAAAAAATGCTGTTAGCTCAAAACATCTTTCAACCACGCTCAATTTTTTATTTAGTAATGCTAATGGGTAAGAAAGAAGCTTGTAAATTTTCTAAATAGTTATAGTTTCTTAGTTATGGTCGGTCAAACTTTTGACCTTGGAAATTCAATTTTGGAATTTTGGGATTTTAAAAATAAATTTAAAGGCAATGAAATAAATGCATCCTAAGTTTGTTTTTATGTTAAGAAAGTATAAAAAAAAAAAAAAAATAGTAAAAGAAACTGAGAAAAATTTTTCCTTAGTCTAAAAATCATATACTGAATTCACACATGTTTAAACTTGGGTTCAATCTTAAAATGCATTCATTCCAAAACATAAAGTGTCCCCACAAGGTATTTTAAAGTTTTTGGAAAAAATATGCCATTGCAATTTTATTGGTTTAAAAAAATTATGGGGTTGTTGCTTACAAAAATACTTATGAGTCATCAAACTGTCAAAAAATATTTTAAAAATCAGCCATTTTGAGAAATGGAAAAGGTACCAAGATTAAATCTATAAATTTTCCATTAATCCATTAAACCATTTTTAAATAATAACTTGGGGGGTAATATAGGATTGTTGAAATAATTCCACTACAAAAAGTTGTAACTTTTGAAGATTTTAAAGAAAAACGTAATTCTCAAATATATTATATACTCAAATATATTATTTTTAAAATAAAAATACTCGATATACTATTTATCTTAATATGTCATTGTTTCAAGCATTTTGCAATTTTAAGTATGTTCATGCTTATGGTAAATGAGAAAGATTTGCAAAAAGTTGCGGTAATTAGTTTAATTTATTTCGCCATTAAAAATTGTTTACATATCTAAGTTTGGAGTTTGCGCAAGGCTTAAAAGTGTCAATTCTAAAGCATCAAAAGTTTCCATCTACGACATTAGAGTCATAAATCGGTATAAATAGTATATATCTTTTTGAGATTTTGTTTTTTTTATCTTTTGTTTTTACAAGCTTATAGTCTCAGTTTTGATTTAAAGGAAATGGTGGCAGAATTTCATTAATGATTTTACTAGCTATGTATATAATAACATCAGGAGAAGCTGAGCACTTAAAAAGACTCTTGATTCCAAAACTATATATAACTCTGACGAAAGTAAAATTTATTTAAATTTTAGTAACACAATTAAAATAATCAATTAATTTTAGAAAGATATTTTTTAAACTAAATGAAGTACTTCATGTAAATGAAGTACCTCATGTAAATGAAACCTCATTTTTAATTCCAGAATAGTAAAACCTTTTGGTCTTTTAAGCAAAATTGAAATTTTCGGTTAAACATTCTGGTAACCGAAATTCCAAATTCTGGTAACTTGTAACTCATTACAACCTGCTAAATATTCTGCTAATTTGTAGGATGAAAGCATCTCCTGCCTTAGAGCTCTTTATTTAAGATACAGGACTTTTATTTCACAGTTTTCGTATTTCATTTTTTCCGTTCAAATTAAAGGAGTATGTCAGGCAGCAAAGAGACAGCAATTTCTCGGTAACATTTCGGGTTTCCGCATTTCATTTTTTCCATTCAAAATAACGGAAAACTTCGTTAATTCAGCAAATAGACAGTTAACTCATTTTACAGAGTTTACGCGAAAGTCAAAAATAAATTAATAGAATTTATATGCTGTTACAAAAATGTAATTCGACTATTAAGAAACTACTTGTATTTTAAATGATTAAAAATTATATAATACACATCAATTAATAATTGTACTTATTATATATATATTATGCTTTATTATTGTACTTATTATATATATATTATGCTTTATTATTATATAAAATTTATGATAACAAATAATATTTTATTGTGACAAATTATACTATATTATAAAAATTATTATATATCGCATCAAAGGTTTTGAATAGATAAGACGTTTTTTATTTTGTCGTAAGTTTTCGAGTTTTTTTTTACTATCTAAACGCTGTTTTTTTTTTGCTTATTTTTTTTGTTTTTTTTTTTTGTTTTGTTTTTTTATTCCTACTCACTGTTTTTCGTCTTCTAACTATCAATTAGTATCCATTACAAATTATTATATCAATTGGAAGTCAATCGCTTCAAACTAACTATATAGTAGCTAATATATATATATTTTTTATATATATTTATATATATAGTAGCTAATATATATATTTTTTGTTTCTCGTATATCTATATTATATATAAATATATAACTATATTATAAATAAACTTTAACATATCAAAGATTTCATTTGCGCTTATATTATTAAAGGGTTTTAACAAGTTTTATATACTAATATTACAATTTATTTTATTTTAAAGTTAACATTCGAGAGTTTTCTCGTTGTTTTCTAATTCTTTTGTGTAGTTGCGTTTGCGCCTGATCCGTTGCTTGTTTTCAGATTAATCCGTTGTTTGTTTTTAGATTAATTTTAGAACACTTTGTGTTGTCACTTTTATTAATAATATATATAGTTACGGAAACACTTTTGTTATATATAAATACATACAAGTATTATTTATATATCGAAAAAAACTTAAAAAATATCCTTTCAATTATCAACCAAAGTAATAAACAAAAATTTGTTTAACCAACATTAAGACTTATCCGAAGCATATAACTCAAGTCCAACATCAATCATCTAATTAGAACCTTAACATTTTGAAATAATTGCCAACGATTAGTACGAAACATCGTCCATTTCACCTTCATTAAACCCAATAGACCTGCTTGAAAATTGGTTGGGTCCTGGAAAAGGCAAGGCTGCTTATCTACCTAAAAGATGTGACGCCACGATCCGTTCTCTAGCTACAACAATCAACAATCGGTCTAATAACCACCGGTGATTTTAACTTTCCCGACTTCATATGGCATGAAGATTGGACTAATACCATCAGCGCTGAAACTAGTTTTGGCACTAAATTTTCATAAATGATTTTTTACCAACATCTACACCAGCACGTAATCAATCCCACCTTCATCCAAGCTAACGGTTTGTTCAAAAATACACTAGACTTCGTAATTACCGAAGCAACCGAGCGAACAAGCCACATCACTATTGGTCCTCCTCTTGGAAGTGCCTCACAGGGTCACTACACGCTGACATGACAACACCAGCTAGCCAAAAATGCCTACAACTCTCCCCGTTTTAACAGCTCAAAATTTATATATAGGAGAGGTAATTACAGGAATCTAATCGAGAAACTCTCCCAAGTTGATTGGATAACTAGCGAACTTTTCTTACTAGTTAAACGTAAGAAAAAACTTTGGTACCTAAACCGCAATAGTAAATGGCAAATTATCCCTCTTGTTAAAGAGTATGTCTTGTCAAAAAAGCTTCAAGCATTGCCATTAGAGCATTTGAACGCAACTTAGCAAACGATAAATGCAACCCCAAGCGTTTACAGAGATGTAGGTCTCGAGACCAAAGTCTTGGTCTCGAGATTCATATTTCACTGTCTTGGTCTTGGTATTGGTCTTGAAACCTAAATTCTTGGTCTTAGTCTTGGTATTGAAGTCTAGAGTAATGGTCTTGGTCTCGGAACTCTACTGTCTTTTATTTCTTGATTCTTACAAAAAATATCAACTCAATACGCCGGGTTAATAAAAAAGAGCAATTGCTTTTACTAAGTAATTGGTTCGCTTTACGTGAATAAAAACTTTAGCAATCTTGATGAAGTTTTTATTACGTGAATAAAAATTTGAGGAAAACTACTAACGCTTTTATTCACGTAAAGCTGAGCAGTTATTAAGTAAAAGCAATTTCCCGCTCTCAGCGATAATTGAGATGTTAGATGGATTCGTGATGGTAGTGCGTACCTGTTATTCATATCCCAGATAAATTTCAGAAAATTTGAATTTTCAACAAGAGATAATGGAAGTGAGAAACTAACAATAAGGTTTGCAACTAAGGAGTCTGTAATATTAATTTGGTCAGGATGTTGCGATCTGTACGAACTATTCTGTTTTGTGAAAAATGCGTCAATATTTATTTGTTTGCGATTGAAGTTATTATGTTTTTGTGCCACATACTCTGCGTGTTTTTCAGCGTGAAAGTTGAAAGGTAAAATGTGTTATACAAGTACAAGTAGTATAAACTTTGTTTATCTTCTTACATTAAAGTACTTGAATAAAAATATGTTAACGTTACTTGAACAGGTCATTTCAGAAATAATTTAAGTCAAAAACAAATTCGAGGTAAATATGGCTAAAGATGAATCTGAAATATTAGCCAAAATTACACTGATTCTATTCTAGTAATTACGATATAATATATCATTGTTTCAAGCAAAATCAATGTAATTGTGTAGGGATTGCGGCTGATATTTCAGATTAATCTTTAGCTATATTCAACCCGGTAATTTTTTTACTTATGTTGTTTCTAAAATGACCCATTCACTGGCGGTTAAATATATTTGGTATGGATACCCGGCCGCTGCTTATTTTCTCAGAAGGTAAGCACATAGAAGTTTTCTGCTTATTTTGAAAAAAATATTTTCTTTTTAATTATGTTTCTATAAAATGCAACAATAGTTTATGAATTCGATTTTTTGTGTGTGTGTGTGTTTTGTTAAAAAATACCTCCGCTCTACTCTAACCTATGTATTATTAAATTGTTAACTACTACTAAATTTGAAATTGAATTAAAAGTTTTATGGATCCTATAAATCGCACAAAAAATATCCTTAAACTATTTGGCAATATTTTTTATGAGGTGGCTTATTTATTAAACACTATTAATAATTGAAGTTAAGTTATAAAAATTAGGGATGTACCGAAGCTTCGGCTTCGGCTTCGGCATGCCGAAGCTTCGGCAATTTTGCCGAAGCTTCGGTTCGGCCGAAGCCAGGTCAATTTTTTGCCGAATCTTTGGCTTCGGCAAAAAATTTTAAGTAATTAAAGTTATAAGCTACTGTTTTACAAGTTATAAAAATATGCTAATTGCCAGTGTCTAATTAAGTTGTAAATTCAGGACTACAGAGTTAAAGTTGGAGTCTATACCATATACTTAGTATTGTTTACTCCCAAATGTCTTGTTATGGAGGGGATGATAATAAATAAGTAGAAATATTTTGAATATAATAGTAAAATTAAGGAAGGTCCTCATACACTTTGAAGGCTTCCAAGTGTGACTTAGATGAACTGAATCAGCATTTTTATGCAGAATAAAAACCTTATAATTTAAAACAAATTAAAACTTTTCAAAAATAAAATGGAAAAAAAACCTTAATTTGTATTATGTAACGAATTTATATTAATTTTTGTGTGGGATTACCGCAATTAGAACAAAAATAGGTTTCAACATTTGACCTATAAACCTTAGTAATCTCACTTTAAAGAAGATTAAAGATACGTTGCTACTATTTTAAATTCTGTGTATGTTTCATTTTTTTAAATTTTATTTAACCATAATAATAAAAATTTACAAATTTTCATCGTAAGATTACAGAAATTGGTTAAGTGTCACTTATAAAGTTACAAACTAGTCAATGGAGTGACACATAAAAAACATAAAGTTCTCAACAACAAAAAAGGAAGAAAAGCAAATGAAATATAAATGAGGAGAATAAAAAAAGAAAAGAAAAGTCAACCAAAACTATATAAATTAAAAGAAAAAGAAAAACAATGATAATAATTATCCTTGCTCATTTATTAATATTATGAATACTTCTAAATTGAATTTATATATTAAACATATAAACTTATATTCTGGTTTCTTCTTATGATATGAAGACTTTTAAATTTTATTTAAAATAAATTAAAGGTTAAAGCTTTGATTACTTTGAGCTCTTATATTTATCATCAAAATTTATTTAAATTAAATAAACAATTTAAATCAAATAAATATCAGCCTGCTCAGTCCCTGTTTATTTATAAATATAAAATAAATAATAATATAATTATAAATGAAAAATTTATAAAGTATTCTATTTATTGTTTTATTTAAAGCTCACTCTACTGAGTTGTTAGATTACTATAGAAGTTTTTGTAACAGATAGTTAATATTTGATTTCAGATACTGATGCAGATTTATCCATTACAGAGACAGAAGAAGAATGAATACTATAATTTCAGAGTGTAAAAGATTAATAGAAGCTTAAGAAAATGTTATGTAGTGTAAAATTAAAAATAATAATAAAAAAAAAAAAACTTAAAAGTGTGTAAAAAAGAAGTTAGAGAGAAATCTATCAATTGTACTTTTTTTTAGCAGCAGGTTCACAACAGTTGTAGTGGAATACAAAATGGTCTTAACTTGTGGTTTTTTTTAGTTTAGAAATTGTTCGTTTAATGAATACAGAGAAGCAAAAAAAAGATATTGAAATAAATAGCAATAAAAAGATAAAGTGTGTTTGTAAGATTTTTTTATGTTGTAGATACAACTAGATCAGCTAAGAGTGTTTATTTAGAGAAAAAGTGTTCAAGTGTAAAAGATTAATTTACTTGAGTAATATTTAGAGATTTTTATCCACTCTTAACAAAAGGTGCATTAAAAATAAAAATAAAATATACAGCACATGAAAAGATGCGTAACAGTAATTTATGGGGAATAAAATTTGAGGATGTTCAGCTAGCACACTATAATTAGATAGAGCAAACAAGATGATTAAATAGAGGATTAAAAATTAGATGATTAGATAGAGGATTAATGAGAAACGATTTTTACATAGAAGAACAGTATGGCTATAAAAGATCAAAAAAATAGCAATGATTTTAGAAAAATATAGCAATAATCTTAGAAGAATATTGGGAATAGTTGGAAATATATGTGAGTTACTGATATTGTGCTCTATATAACATTAATAAGTTTGTACACAGAAAAAGTAGAACTAGAAGTAGGAAAATTTGGGGAGAATGTTTCAAAAAAGCTTAAGTTTTTAAAAAAAACCAGGTGCGGTGAAGTATCAGAAACGACATAATGAGAAACTTTCAAACAGGGGCGCTGATAGCTTTTGCCCTGCCTGGGGCAGCAACCCTGACTTGTGTCCTCATTTTTATACATTTTTTCTATATTATTAGTCAAGGATCTTAGTTTTGGAACCTTTTTTGTTTTACACCCCTGCTGATTTGAATGCTGATTAAATTTTAAGCATATATAGTGCCGAAGCTTCGGCTTCGGCTGAAGCTTCGGCTTCGGCAAAGTGGCTTCGGCCGAAGCTTCGGCTTCGGCAAATTTTTAGCTTCGGTACATCCCTAATAAAAATAAGATTTTCTTTGAATTTATTATTAAAATTGCTTTTCTAAATAAGAAAAATAATATTTTAGATTAAAAATAAAATTATCAAACTGTAAACAGCATCACAAAATGGTAAAAATAAACTCAATTATATAAATAACTTGTTGTTACTATATGCCCCACAAAATTGATTTTACTAAAATTAAAACTATTTAAAAAGTTCAATTCCAAATGCTTTTTTAAAACCAGATTTTAAAAGAGGATAAAAAATATTGTCTGAAAAATAAAAACTTTTTATAAATAAAGGAAACTTGCAATAATTCAAGCTTTTTTAAAAAAAAAATTTGATGCATTTCTGATTTTCTTAGATTTTTTATAATAATAAAGCACAATAATTAAAAAATTTTCATCAAAAAAATTTTTGGAAAAAAAATAGTTTTTAGCTGAGATATAAGGCTTCAGACATAACTTTCTGAACTTTTATCTTCAATTTGCAATGTTTTGATTACTTAAGACGGTTTAAAATAATATCATTGGTATTTCTTTAAAAAGTATGTTACTACAAAAGTGAAAATTTTACATTTTGGTTTTACATTTTGGTTTTACGCGCCAACCTGGTTGTATGAAAATCTAGGAGATTTTCGTTTGATGTAGCATTGCCAGAGCTGCACTATATCACACTTATTATGTTGAAAATATTTGAAGTTTTCTCCGAATATTTTTAATAATGTGCCCTCTAAATTTCGAAATCAGGTATGAATCAAGTTTAGACCTTAAAATAATTATTTTTTCTGTTTTGTCTAAAGTTTCACTTTTTTTCACTTTCCTCGGTACCATTTTTTTTTACACTTTTCTCGGTACCGTTTATTTTTAAATTGCTTTAGTTCTGCTTCATAATATAAATCAAAAATATGTCAAAAACTCACTAATATTTAACAATAACAATAAAATATCTAAAAAATTCTACAAAATATGTCAAAAACTCACGAACATATAACAATAAAAATAAAACTTCTAAAAAATCTAAAAACGAAGTGAATATTATTCTCTTTTTCTATAGAATTTTTAGAAATTTTGTTTTTCTTTAGTTCATTGACATATTTTTTTGTTGTTGTTGTTAGAGCCTACACACTTTTATTTATTGACTTATTTAAGTTTGCTCACTTTAATATTTAAGCTTTTTTTTTTTTTGTTTATTACAGATTTTTGGTTCGCTTCATTTAATTTTAACAATAAAAAAATTTTAATATTCTCTTCACCGAGAACAGATTTGCATTTGCATTTGAAAAAAACTGTTATAAAACTGTCATAATAACAATCTTTTTTTGTGGCTCTCTAAATTTTATAACAGCATTTTAACGAATGGAAAGGTACCAAAAGATTTATTAACTTCAATAATTATTCAACTTGTTAAGTCATATAAAAAATCTCTTAATAATCCAGATAATTACCGTGGAATTAGTATTTTACCTATCCTTGCCAAACTTTTAGAATATCTAATTTTACTTATATGTCCTAGTATTAAAGATAGCGATTTCCATCAGTTTGGTTTTAAAAAAAAGAGCTCTACGCTCCACGCAGAATTTTTATTGAGCGAAACCATTAAACACTATAATAACAATAACACGCCTTTATATATGTGTAGTCTAGATGCAAATAAAGCGTTTGATCTTGCAACTGGGATTTGCTATTTGAGATGTTCTATTTCTAAAAAAACTTTCTTTATCTGTTGTACACGCAATCACATCGCTATATCGTTCTGGTACTGCAAATATATTTTATCAGGGAATTACCTCAGATCAATTCAGTTTGTCACAAGGGGTGCGACAAGGGTCTATTTTATCGCCATATTTATATAGCATTTGTACCGAAAACATCTTAAATGAAATAGTCTCAGAATGTAAAGTAGGGTCGACGATAAGTGGAATCTATACTGGTGTCATTGCATACGCAGATAATGTAATTTTGCTAAGTCCAACAATCTCTGGTCTGCAAGAACTGATTGACAGATTTCAAACATATGGAATATTAAACTTTATCAAGCTAAACAAGGAGAAAACGGAATTTCTAATCTCTGGTAAAAGTTCAATTTCCAACAACATTATTCAAATTAACGGAACTTATATACATCTCCAAAATAAATTAAAACATCTGGGTTTCCAATGGGATAACGATACCAACAAAAACAAAATCGCAACACTTCAAAAAACAAATCTAAATGAACGTATAACGTAGTTTCAATTGGTTGCAATAGCTCTAATTGACAGTGGAACTCGTTTTTGTCAGCCGTCAACAATAGTTTATTTATACAATACCTTGACAGTGCTAAAGCTTTAATATGGCCTTGAGCTATGCAACTATGACATTAGTTTTCTAAGAAACATAGACGCTGTTGGAAGAGCAGTTTTAAAATCATTTTTTTGTATTTCAAAGTATAGCAAAAATTACCTACATTCTTTTTTAAAATAAAAGATATTTGAACTACTCTTCTTCGAAATAAAGTAAACCTATTAATTAGGCTAATGAAAAATCAAACTATTTTCTGATAATTAGTCAACTACTGGCAACACAAAATAAAAAATCATTTATAAACGAAGTGATTGCTATATGTAAAACTTGTGGCTTAGACATCTTTCAATGCATGATTGAAGGTAAAAAAATCAAATTCACGCTACCTCAAGAAGAACTGCAAGCTGATACTATATCAATATTAAAAGAAGCGTTTCAATTATGGAACTTAAAAGAACAAAGAGAAAAATTTAAAACAATAATGGAGGAGAATATTTCTAAAATAGATCTAACCGTCTAGTCGGTCTAGTTATTGGCATTAAAGACAAATATTTGGAGAGCCAAGACTGGCCTTAATTTAATTTGTAACTGTTTTAATATAAATTAATTTACCTGTAATTTTATTACTGGGTGTTTAATAGAAAATAATAATAATAATAATTAGATTTACACGAAGAACAGTTCTCGTGTAAATCTATATAAACTTACATTTGTTTCATTTTAACTTTTTTTATTTTTATTTTAATTAGCTTTTTAAACGTTTCTGAAAATTACATAACCAAAAATTATATAACTGAATATAGAGTAACCATATATTTGATATGCAGTTTCAAAGATTTATGTAGGGGAAAGTCGGGTAGCCCCGTACGGCGGGTAACTCCGGACACTTGATGTACAGCTTAAACTAAAGAAGCTATATGACTTTTAATACTATAACAACATTATTTGAGTAAAAATATGGCATATGCAAAATATCTATCATAATATGCCGAAGCGAATGACTGGGAGGGCAAGATTTTGTTTTTAACCACCAGAAGAGCAACGTATCATCATATTTGATTCACATATTAATATACCTAATTGTTATGTAAACCTATTACTTTTTAATGATTAAAGATGCATTTTTATTTACAATAGTTATTAAAAAAAGTTCGTTTAAAACTTTAATTCACTGATTTTAAAACTAGTATTTATGAATGAGGTATGATCGGGTGGTATTGGACATATGATTGGAGGGTGGCTCCAGAAAACTTATTTCGTTTACATAATAATAATAAACAACTTTTTTTATATAAATGTTAATACATTTAATATAATGCACAAACCTATAATAATAACTCATTTAATTCCAATAAAAAAACATTAGATTTGAAAAAAGTTTTTTTAAAAGGTTTATTTTCATTATAAAAAAACCTATGTTTATATTTTTAAATGATGACATTTTCATTCTCATTCCTTATATATCGGTGGCAATTTTTAAAGGCGATTTTTTTAAAAATGTGTCGAGTACAGTCCAATGCTAAGTTATTATATATGACATTTGTGTCACACTGGCAAAAAAGAGGTAAAATCATGTTTAAACTATGTGTTCCTAAACGTGTTTAAACTATGTGTCCCTAAATGTGTTTAAACTATGTATGGGGCTACCCTCCAATTTTGAAACATTCCGTTTTTCTAACAAATTTTTTTTTATGTTTTGTATATTATTAAGATACACAATAATTATTTTTTTGTTTTTAATTCGATAGATGAATGTTTGAACTTTTAAAAAAAGTCTTTGACACTTTGTTTTATGTTAACACATGTGTACAAACTATATTTTCCTGAAGTGTCCGGGGCTACCCGACTCTCCCCAAGTTAAAGATATATTAAACAGTTAGGTGATGAAGATGGTTTTTTATGTTTAATGTTATGGGTTACTTTTGGTATGTTTTAAAGTTAAAGAAAACTTGACTCATTCATAGACAAAGCACGGCCTCCTAAGCAATGAGCTATGCAACTTTCTCAGTCCTATTAACTAACCCTAAGTCGTAATATAGGGCTCCTTATGTGGCCTTGACAATGCATTAACACCAAAGGTCAACTTGAAAAAATTATACTGCACAAACAATTTTTAACAAAAACGACGTGTTTATAGAGGTGTTAACACTTTCAGGTTTTATACACAAATTAGTTGTGTTGAAATATTTTCAGATAATAAATCATTAGAAGAGCACATGTTTTCAAGAAATCACAATTTTTAATCTGTGAAGAAATCTATTGTAGACGGAGACAGACTCTCTAACATCAACAAAATGAAAATCTCGAACCTAAATTCTTCTGCATTTAAGAAGGGGTTGAAAACATCACATTCACAAACATCACTAGATAAGCAATGCCAAGGAGAAAAGCATTCAAATATTCTTCACAGCCAAAAAAAATGCAGAAGGGTATGTCTAAAGAAGAACGAAGAAAAAAGAAGAAGAAAGAAGAAGAAAGAAGAAGAAAGAAGAAGAAAGAAGAAGAAAGAAGAAGAAAGAAGAAGAAAGAAGAAGAAAGAAGAAGAAAGAAGAAGAAAGAAGAAGAAAGAAGAAGAAAGAAGAAGAAAGAAGAAGAACGAAGAAGAACGAAGAAGAACGAAGAAGAACGAAGAAGAACGAAGAAGAACGAAGAAGAACGAAGAAGAACGAAGAAGAACGAAGAAGAACGAAGAAGAACGAAGAAAAAAGAAAAAGAACAAAAAAGAAATAAAAAGATCAAAGAAAATGAAGAAAATGAATCTAGTGCGGTTCATTAGCAGCTTAGAACAAAGTTTAATCCAAGTAGATATGTGACAACTCAACAAGTTCATTTGTTATTTTCTAGCCAAGAAAATTAACTTGTATATTTACTAATAACTAACGTATGTATGTATATAAAATAAATAAAATTCATTATTTTTGTCTAGAGACATGATAAATATTCTGCAACTTCTTTCATGCTTTGAGTATATTTTTTTAGATGGAGTAAACAAAAAAAGCAGAAAAGCTGATAAAGAATCGATGCAGTTGATGATGCGAGGCATGCAACTCAAAATAGCAATGATGATTTGAACGATGATACTCAGCTAAGTATCATCGTTTAAATCATCACTGTTTAGCAAACAGTTTATCAATAGCCAAACTAAATTTTTACGTTAATGCGTGGAAATTTAGTTTGCCTATTAATAAATTGTTTCAAAACTTTATTTTGTTTATTTTTAAAAAAAGTGTTTTGCATATCAGTTTTTTGTTGAAAAAAACGTTAATCTGAAATTTATGTCATTGTTTTAACAATTATGTAAACACTTCAAAGTGTTTGATGTTTGAATCTTTCATTGAGAAAGAATGAAACTCTTTTAGAGTACCAATATAAAAATGTCTTCTATTTTAATTTTAATTAGAGTACTACTTATAAACAATGTAAAGTGGCCGTTGCTAGACAAATTTATACCGTTGCTAGAGTATTTTGCGGCAAAGTAGGACTACTTCTAGGAATTCAGTTTGCTTTTTATTGCTTGAGCACATGGATTTTTTTTTTCATGAATTTAAAATATTCATGTATAAGGAAACCAAATAACTAATACATTTCATAGCAGGCTTAAATTTATGATTGTTATGGGTAATCTAATAAAGCGCATTAACTGCAAAAATCCATTTTTGTCAGCTTACTCCGTCCCAAGCTCTTTCCAGTTTTTTTTTGGAAAAAATTTTATCTAAGTTTTAAATCATTGTCTCAACAATGATATAAGTTGTATGCACTCTTGTAGAGTTCGTTACAAAAATCTCATTTAAATTAGAATACTAATTAGAATATTAATTAAGGTTGCTAAGGTTTCTTGTAAGTTCAAATGTGGCAAAAAAAAGACCTCTAAAACTTTGCAGGCTTTTTATTGCTTGAGCACATGACTTGTTTTTTCAGATATTAAAAGATGTATAAGAAAATCAAATAATTTATACATTTCATAGCAGGCCATGGATTGTATAAATTATTTTTAAAGCACATGGATTTTTTTTTTCATGAACTTAAAAGGTTCATGTATAAGGAAACCAAATAACTAATACATTTTATAGCAGGCTTAAATTTATGATTGTTATGGGTAATTTAATAAAGCGCATTAACTGCAAAAATCCATTTTTGGCAGCTTACTCTGTCTCAGGCTCTCCGTCCAGGCTCAAAAATTTTATACAAAAAAAAATCATGGGCAGGTGCACATGATTTTTTTTTAAAAACATTTTTGTGGTTTTAAGACAACAAAAAATGTAACCATACTGAATTTTTTTTTCTACAATAGAAATAAACCCGAAGTAGCAGAAAAATAAAGAAAGGAATGAAGAAAATCGCCCTTATTTAAGCCATTTTTTTGTTTATTATTTGCGTCATAAAGTTGCGATTTTAAATTTATAAACCGACCGAATTGTTTATACAAATAGTATTTTTTTTCGTCATATAAAACTGTATAATAAATGAAATGATATTTTTTGAACTTTTTCTTAATACAGTTGTACAAATTTCAATAGATATCATTAAAAGTTTTATTTTAATAAATAATCGAACTTACTTCATACAAAGTCGAACATTTTTGGGGTCCTCCCAAGAAAACCTTCCAAAAAAGTTCTTTATTTTTGTTCTTTGTTTTTTAACGATATTTTTGATGTTAATTTTTATTTTGTGTATATTTTCTTGTGTAGGTGTTCTACGCCTCCCCCCCCCTTCACCCCAAAGAAGGTGATTTTCAAGTTATAGTTGGTATTTTAACGAATTTAGTTAGGTATTTGACACAATTCAGTTGGGTAAATTTTAGTTTCGTGCATCTTTTTTTTTAAGAAGCTAGTCGGTACTTTATAAGGATTAAACCCCTTCCTTAAAATTTTTCGTACAGCTGCCTCTGCTTGTAGTTGTATCTTTTTGTATATATTTGTATTTATAAATTGAATTTTAATTAGATAACTTCCAAGTAATGCCAACGGCTGTTGTAATATAAAGTCGTCCATCTTAATGGCATTCATTAAATTACTAATGATTTAAAATATTTAGATAAGGGCTTGTTCACAAATTATATCACGCAATATTTGACCTTTTTTGACCCCCTTCCCCCTGTCACAACATTGTATCTCTTTAGTAATAAGTACAGCACGAGTCACAAAACCACTATCTTCTCCCATCCCTTCCCACACTCTCTAGAACGTGGCGTAATTTATGGACGACCCCTAAAATAAACTCATAAATGAGCTTAATTGAAATTTTTTCTAGAAAAAGTTTTTTAAAGTTACAAATGAGTATATTCGTGGTCAGCGAAGCAGCCAAACATCAGTTGAATTTTATCTCTTTCAAAATTCACCATAATAATTTAAGTTCTGCTATTCTTTCTTCTGATCTCTGTATTGATGGGTAATATCCTTTAATTCACAAGGACTCCAATAGTCACAGGCTTGGCTTGGAGGTATACATATGCATCAATTCACCTATTTGTCGTGAAATCAGTTTTGCACCTCTTAGTACTCTATCACCTTTCCTTATTCTTTATCGTTCTCCTTCTTTACAAGGTTGCACTCCTTTAGATGTAATTTCTGATCAAATTGACCATTCCCTCTCTCTTTACCCTTCCGCCAATATTGTTGTTATTGATGACTTTAATGCTCATCACACTAAATGGCTTGGCTTTAACGCCACTGACCCTGCTGGCACTAAAGCCTATAACTTCTGCATTTCTCAATCTCTTACTCAGATATTTAACTCTGTGACTCGTTTTCGTGACAACCCTGATCATTTACCTTCACTCCTTGATTAATGTCTGGTTTCTGATCCTAGATTGTGTTCAATTTCTTCTTTTTTTCCTTTAGGTGGTTCTGACCGTGCTATGATCTCTTTAAATCTTTCATGTTGCATGTCTTCTTCGAACTCACCCTATCACCGCATTACTTACTTGCTCTGTCACTCTATCATCACACTACTTACTTGCTCTACCATAGATTTCTTCTCAGATTGAAAATTAATGTTTTCTTATTACATGTGTTCCTCTAATGATTGATTATCAAAAAATGATTCCAGGTAACCGAATTGTGTACAAAACATAAGAGTGTTAATACTTTCATGACTACTGTTGGCGCAATATAGTTTTTGCAAGTTTAACAGAAGGGCTTTATGAATTGAACTGAAGTATGGAATAAATAATGGAATAAAGTTCCACTTTTTGCCTTTACCGTTTTGGAAAAAATCCCGCATAAGCATGTTATCAGAGAAAAATAAAAAAGAATGATAACTGCTTATAGTAGGATTCAGATTAGGTCCTGATAAAGTAGAGGCTTTAAAGTCTATTTTGACTTCAAAAACACTAGTATATTGAATTATTTTACAACTATGAAGAGTCTTATAAAAATCTTCTACAGTTAATAAAGTGTTTCCAGCATCAACTAAACTCCTGATATCACGTTTTGATTCTGCTGACTATTACCTTTCATTTTTTTCAAGTGAAGGCTCATTGTAACCATACCTATCAAGGAAGAATTGTTTTGCCTTGCAAACTTTATAAAAGTCTCCTTAGTAGATATTTCTATGATATTATGATGCATTATTTGACTTTGTACGAAGTTTTTTAAAACAAGGAAAATCATTTTTAACTTTGACCAAAACAACATCAGCGAGACAGAGTACATCAACAAGGGTTTGCTCACATCTAAATACAGAAATAGATTTTTTTTTCTCATTTAATCATTTTCATTGAAGAAGAAGAATCAACATGTAGGTTACTCTTTCAAAAATATTTTAGCTAAAATCCAGTTTTATTATCAAGTTGTTCAAAAGCAATTACTAAAATTTCAAGGGAAATGCTTGTGTAGCAATCATTTATGATTGTTTAAAGAAAATATAAAAATAATTTTCCAAAGGATATTTGTTGTGTAGAAATCATTACAGTCTTATCTTACAAACATCACACCAATTTTTTTCATCTTTATCAAAAGATAAAAAAATGAAAACACGACGGTTTATTATTGCAAGAAATCGATCGCAGTTTCTTACTAACATCAATTTAAATTTTTAAAAACTTAACTAAAGTTATATTTACCCAGAATAAATACAAAATAAACTCACTAATTTAAAAACACATTAAAGTTATTATTTGAATTTATGTATTTATTTTATTTATGTTTAGGTTGTTAATAATATTTATGTTATAAAGCTGCTATTGATAAAAATTTTACTAAACAAATAAAAATTAGAAATTTTTATACTGTTATTAATGTTTACTTTTACATATCCAGTTATATAGTGTTATACAAAGTATTAAGTTCATTGCTGTTTCTCATATTAAGGATGACGATGAAAGCAGAATGAGCGACAAAGAATACAAAAAGGTAAAATTAACTCAATTGAAACTTATAGAATTTTTAGTCGGTGTGGAATGTCTCACTTTAAACTGATTGCATGCATTCAGTTTTACGTAAGAATTTTTTCTTTGCTTAAATTAAATTTTTATTTTCTAATATATATTTGTTAAACTTGGAAGAACTATCGAAAACATCAAAAATTTTGTTATTGTTCGAAATCGTCCTTCTTTATGATAAACCAAATGCAAATGCAGTCAAATCTTTTAATAAAATGGATTTCAATTATTTGCCTATTAATGTAATTTTTGAATATTACGTTATACTGGTACAGGAATAAGGTAAATAATACATTAGTATACTAGTACAGGATTATGGTGCGAATTTTTATCATAAAATTAGTATTATAATAAAAAATTGTATTTTTATTATATTATAAAAATATATTAAAAAACCGGCCCATATTATTAAAACCAACAAAACCGGCCCATATTATTAAAAATATGGGCCGGTTTTGTTTGTTGGTTTGGACCGCCGCTTGCGGCGGCCCAAACCAAATTGAGAAGTCGCAACATTCAACTCATGACCATTTTCATATAATTAAAAATTTGTCTTCTCCCACTTCACAAAGCAATGCTTCTAAATTGTTACTAAACTGCTTCTATGCAAACGCCACATCTCTAAATCCTAATAAACTCACCGAACTTGAATTAGCAACGTCCCTCTATGATTATGACACCATTTTTATCACTGAAACATGGTTTAACGAATCCTCAGCACCAGCTATTCCCAACTACAATCTCTTTAGAAAAAATCGCTCTAGTCGTGGAGGAGGAGTAGCCTTATATGTCAAGAACAGCATTATGGCCAACGAAATTGACTACTCTCAACTTCACAATGCAATTTCTCAGAACAGATCTGGCTCGAACTTAAACTTTGACAAGAATCTCTCCTAATCGGCTGCATCTATCGCCCACCTACCAATAATGTTCTGGCCTTTAACGAAATAGTAAAAAGTCCTACGCGAAATCGGCTGTAGAAAACAAAAAGTTTAATGGTCCAATAATCACCGGTGACTTCAACTTTCCCGACGTCATATGGCACGACGACTGGACCAATACCACCGGCGCTGAAACTAGTTTTGGCACTAAATTTGCTGAAACCATTTTTGACTTACATCTACACCAGCATAAAGTCCCTCACAGAAGATTACTTCAAAAACTTGAATCCTACGGAATCGAAGGTAACGTTCTTAACTGGATAAAAGCTTTCCTTTCAAATAGATCACAGCGTGTCATATTAGGTAATACGTCATCCACCTGGGTAAAGGTTACCAGTGGCGTTCTGCAAGGTTCAGTGCTAGGTCCTACGCTGTTCATAATATTTATTAATGACTTACCCGAACACATCAATAGCGAAAACTTATGTAAAATGTATGCAGACGATACTAAAATCCTGAGTGTCGTCAAAACCACTGAAGACAAAGCTCGTCTGCAATCCGATATAGATAGCGTTGTTACCTGGACTCGAACCTGGTTAATGGAACTCAACATCAAGAAATGCAAAGTCATGCATTTCAGTAAGTACAATGTTTCCTCACACATTTATTTAGTGAACGAGTACGACGCTAACGGTAGCGTCACTAGAATAGTAATTGAGTCTTCAACATCCAAAAAAGATCTAGGCGTTCAAATTTCCAACGACTTAAAATACGAGAGGCAAGCACAAATAGCCGCTGCCAAGGCTAATAAAGTCCTCGGGACATTGAAAAACACGTTTATAAGCAGAGATACCAATATATGGAAAAAACTTTACACCACTTATATACGCCCATATCTCAAGTTTGCAGTTACTGCCTGGTGCCCGCATCTTGAAAAAGACATAAGTGTCATAGAACGTGTTCAGCATCGGGTTACCAAAGTACCGCACGAAATAAAGCGATTCGATAACAAGACAAGATGCATCAAACTCGGTCTCACCTTTCTATTAAATAGACGTTTACGCGGTAACCTCATTCAAAAATATAAATTCGAAAACAGTATCGACTCAATTAGCTGGCATATAGATCCACCTAACATCCCACCTAGCTACGGTCATCGCAAGCGTTTTCATCGTGAAATGGACAACAACTGCCTCGTTCGCTATTTTTCCTTCAACAACCGCGTCGCTCACCCATGGAACGCATTACCTAACGTAGTAGTCAGTGCTACCAGTGTCGATCGCTTCAAAGCAAAATTTGATCAGCTTAAATAATTACTACAGCGCATTATCTTCCGTGCAATTTCACACGAGCTAGCACGGCTAGCTGTTGATGGGCTTACGGAACACGCCCGCTCCATGTAATTTAACTTTTAACTAAAAAAAATAATATAGATGTGCATATTGAACACTGTACAAGTTAATTTAATAGAATTTTCAATTATTAGTTTTTTGTTACTATTTTTAGAGCTAATGCGTGTGCGCGTTTGTATATACATGTAATGAAAACACGTTTCAGACGGACATAGATTAGACGGCATAGATTGTTGGTCATGTAGTCTACGCGTCTAAAACGTTTTTCTAATACGTGTTCTACTCCGTAAAATACATTTGTGAATAACAAGTATTCTGAAAATTTTTAAATGCCCATTCAATACCAAGGAAACACCGTATTGAATAATATCTAATTACTGTATTTTATGCGTATTTACAAGAGTTTCAAATACGAGTTTGACACTCAGTAAGATTTGCATTGCATACTCATTTTTAAACACATCTGAAGCGTATTTCTAATGCATGTTTGACACGGTAAAATACAAACCAGAATGATGCATATTTAAACAAGTTAAATGAGCAATTACAACTTAATGTGCCGGCTGGGAATACACCAAAATGTAGGGTCATTCTTTTTTTTCAAAATTCTTTTTTTCGTATTCACAAAATTAAGCTGACAAATTTTTCTGACAAAAATCTTTCAGCCTAAAATCAGTTTCCTCATTAAGTTGCTTAAAAGCAATTATTAATGGTTGTTTAAAAATAGTACTACAAATAATTGTCCAAAGAGAATTGCTTGTGCAGCAATTATTTATGACTTTTAAAGAAAATTCAAAAATGATTGCGCAAAAGGAACTGGATGTGTAGAAATCATTGCAGTCATTAACACAATTATCACACTAATATGGCTGTCATTTTGAAAAATATAATTATCCCTTTCTTAGGATACTACACTTTTGTAGTACCCAAAGAAAGCCGTTGCATTACTTGTACCTGTTGTTAAATATTATGTTACATTAAAAAAACTTGGAGAATAATTTTTATGAAACACTCTTGTAAAGTTCCGTTATAAAAATGTTTTTATCTTCAATTTTTAATTAGAGTACTAATTACACAGACTAACAAATAAAAAAATTTTTTGTGGTGCAAAAAAAAAACAATTAGTTTTTTTTATAGTATTTCTCATATTAATTTCAAATATGCAACTCGTTTTTCACCATCACATCAAGTTGTAAAGATTTGGGTTCAAATCATTAGTATTTGGAGCAAAATCCCTAATATTGTCGAAAAAAAAGTTATTTAAAAATATGTCAACCTGGGTCCAAAAGAAGCGTATTTTCATAAAGATTTTAGAAAACGTAAATATTTTTCTTAAAACTCATGAACAAAAAAAATGGAAAAAAATGCTAAAGACTCTTTAAAAAATTTTATCAAAATATTTTTCAGCAATTATACAAAAAGTACTTACTTTTATTAAAAACAAACAACATTTTTAAAATCTCTATGAAAATACGCTTCTTTTGAGATCCAGGTTGAAATACTTTTGAATAACTTTTTTATCGACAATATTAGGGACTTTACCCCAAATACTAATGATTTGAACTCAAATATCTTTACAACTTGACGTGATGGTGAAAAATGAGTCGCATATTTCAAATCAAAATGAGAAATACTATAAAAAAAACTAATTGTTTGATCGGCACCAGAAAAAAATATTTTTTTGTTGGCCTGTGTTATTAATGATGTAAAGTAGCCGTTGCTTACTATATCTATACCGTTGCTAGAATATTTTGTAGATTCAAAATATGACAAAATAAGACTATTTTTAGGACTTCTGTTTGGCATTTTATTGCTTGAGCACATGCATTTTTGAGATAATTGAAGATTTGTGTGTAAGAATACCAAACAACGAATAAATTTAATGGCAGACATTAGGCCGCAATTGTTATAAATAATCTAACAAAATGCCTAATAAAATCGTTAAAATGCCTAGAGAAGACCTAGAACTAGTCTTATTTTGTAAAATTTTAAACTTACAAAGTATTCTAGCAACGGTATAAATACGCTGAGCGCATGCTACTTTATGTTGTAAATAATTAGTACTCTAATTGAAAATTAAAATAAAAGACATTTTATAACGGAACTTTACGAGTGTGCTTAATAAAAATTATTTTTTAAGAAATTTTTAAATGAGAAATAAAAATCTATTTTTCTTCTGTATTTAGATGTGAGCAAACTCTTGTTGATGTACTCTGTCTCGTTGATGTTATTTTGGTCAAAGTTAAAAATGATTTTCCTTGTTTAAATAATTTTCGTGCAAATAATGCATCATATATATCATGGAAACATCTACTTAGGAGTCTTTATAAAGTTTGCAAGGCAAAAAAAATACTTCCTTAAATTGTATGGTTACAAATTGAAATAAAACTCCTGATGACACGTTTTAATTCTGCTTACTACTACCTTGATTTTTTTCACTTGAAGGTTCATTGTAACTTACAATCTGCCTTCAAGAATGGTTACAATTAAGAAATTTGAAATTATGAAATTATGAATTATGAAACAATGTGCTTTCACGTAAAAAAAAACCAAGGTTATAGCCAACAGAATCAAAACGTGTCATCAGAAGTTTTGTTGATGCTGGAAAGACTTAATTGACTGTAGAAGATCTTGATGAGACTCTTCATAATGGTAAAAGAATTCAAAATGCTGGTTTTGCTGATGTCAAAATAGACTGCAAAGCATCTACTTTATCAGGGCCTAATCTGAATTCCAACATTAGCAGCTATCAATTGTTTTAATTTTTTCTCTGATCACATGCTAATGCGGAAATATTTCCGAAACGGTAAAAAATGGAACTTTACAAATGTAACATTCCATACTTCAGTTCAAATTATAAAGCCCTTTAGTTAAACTTGCAAAAATTATATTGCACCAATAATTTTTATAGAAGTGTTAACTCTCTTATGTTTTGTACACAATTTGGTTGCGCTGAATTATTTTTTGACAATGAATCATTAGAAGAACACATGTAATAAGAAAACCACATTTTTCAATCTGTGAAGAAATCTATGGTAAACAGAACAAGACTTGTATCAGATCTTATATCAACAAAAGAAAATATTAAACCTAAACTCTTCTGATTGTCTTCTAATATCCCATTCTGTCATTAAAGAGATTCTTTCATTAAAGAAGGGATTGAAAACTTCACAAACATCACTGAATGGAAATTACCAAAAAAAAAAGTGTTCAGATATTCTTCAAAGCAAAAAACATAGCTAATGCAGATGTTTATGTTCTGAGAAGAACGTGGGAAGAAAATGAATCCAGAGCAGGTTTACCAGCAGCTCAAGACAACGTTAAATCTGAGTAAATATGTGACATCTCAACAAGTTTGATTTTAATTCTCTTGCCAAGTAAACTAACTTGTGTATTTACTAATAACCAAAGAATGTTTATAAAATCAATAAGTGTGACACTATTCTTGTCTAGAGACTTATGATAAGTATCCTGCATTTTCCTTTGTAAACAAAAAAGAGCAGGATAGCTGACGGGATAGCTGACGACGGGATTAATGCAACTAATGTTCCAAATATGTAACTCAAAATCAGTGCCGCCAAAAGGGGGTCGCGAGGGACAATTTGTCCCGGGCCGCAGATATCCAAGGAGCGCTAAATGAAATGTATTTACTTAAAAAAAAAATGGTTCTTCATATATAATATAGGAAAAATTTGATAAATAAGGGCGCCAATCAGGATTGCTGTACCAGGCGGCGTAACAACTTTCGGCGGCCTTGCTCAAAATAGCAAAGATGTTATAAACAACGATGTTCAGCTGATAGCAAAGGATTTAGCTGCTGGTATTCAAATTGGTGATTGGAACATAATATGCGATGGTATCATGCAATAATTCAAAATGAAGAACTTTGTAACACTTTAGTATCTTATTTTTAAGTATTAGATTTCTTTTATTAAAATCTGTAATTATTAAACTATTATTCACATTATTTATATTTTTAAAATGTTAGAAATATTCAGAAAGGACCAATGATTAGAATTTAATTTAACCATCAGGTCAACTCAACATCAACTCAACCATCAGGTCAATGACAATAATGTTTATGTTTCTCATATGGATTATTTTACTGCCCCCATAAAGAACTGTTTTAAGTGGCAAACCAAGGAAACTTTCCTCCAATACACATCTCTTAACGTTGTTTGTAGGATGGATGCACCAACTCCAATTGATCAATACAGAATCTATTCTCCGAATTTGAAAACGTGTAAAATCAGTTTGGCTATTGACACACGATTTGAAAACTTTATTTTGTTTATTTTCTTAAAAAAGTGTTTTTCTCATTAGTTATTTTTTTTTGAAAAAAAAATATCTAAATTTTTCATCATTGTTTTAACAATGATATAAGTTGTATGCAATCTTGTAGAGTTCGTTACATAAATGTCTTTTATCTTAATTTTAATTAGAGCACTTATTATAGTACAAATTACATATATAGCCCCCTCCCCCCAACTGAAATACTGCCAGAACGGACAATGCATTCAGCCCCCCCCCCCTTCCTATTTCCTAAAGAGTTTAAAAAAAAATTTTATGATTGCAACAGTGGAATTATCATTTTCTAGTCTGCAATGACTCAATCACAATTAAACATCACCATGGAAAGTATATCCATTAAACTGTTTAAGATACTATCGCATACTATATATATATATATATATATATATATATATATATATATATATATATATATATATATATATATATATATATATATATATATATATATATATATATATATATATATACGCATATATATATATATATATATATAATATATATATATATATATATAAATATATATATATATATATATATATATATATATATATATATATATATATATATATATATATATATATATATATATATATATATATTACATGCTAAGATTGAAAAATATCGTGTTTTTCATACAAATAAGCAATTAATTATTTCGGAAAAAACTTAATTAGGTTTTTTCCGAAACTGTAACGAAGTATCACTAAAAGATATTTTTTACAGAAAAGTTTAGTAACAAACTTTATGGCATGAAGAACGTTACAAACAAGAAAATTTTTTTCTATATTTAGAAAATACAGGAGGGGAGGAGGGGGGGGGGCAAGTGATCCCTCATGCGAGCGCCCATGTATATATATATATATATATATATTTCTTTAATTCTTTACATATATATATATATATATATATATATATATATATATATATATATATATATATATATATATATATATATATATATATGTATATATATATATACATATATATATATATATATATATATATATATATATATATATATATATATATATATATATATATATATATATATATAAATTCTTTATATATATATATATATATATATATATATATCTATATATATATATATATATATATATATATATATATATATATATATATATATATATATATATATATATATATATATATATATATATATATATAAAGAATGCACTAATAGATAATTTTCAAATGTAATATTTTTAAAGATAGATTTAAAATTAATTCTCTGTTTATTTTTTATTTAAAAGCAATAGTTTTAGCTTTTGTTTAAACTGTTCAAGAGTTGTAAGTGTTTTAATCTCATTACTAATTATCTTATTTGATAAATTAGGTCCTCTAATAGCTATTAAGGACTTTTTTTATTTATTTATTTATTGTTATTTAGGTTTTCCGAGAAGACCTTATAGTCTTGTCACAAAGCACCGCGGAAGTGCATTTAACCAGGAAGTTCACGCCTCCTTCCTTACGGGAAATATGTCCAAGGCTCATTTCGAACCTCAATCTCCTGCTTATAAAGCAAGCGCTCTAACCACTGCGCCACGCCGCTTGGTGGACTCATATATAGTTTTGGGTTGAACAAAGTTGTTGCTAGAATATTTAGTCGTGTATTTGTATTGGTATTGTATTATCATTATTTTTTTACATAAAAATTAGCAGATATTATATATTTATTTGGTACAAAATTTAATATTTCTAGATTGTTTAACAATCGTTTAGAATGTGAGAGGCAGTGTGCATTTGATAATAATTTGATTTCATATTTTTTTGCTAAATAGCTTTTTTGTCTTTGTTTTATTGATACTGCACCAAGCAATGTTTGCATAATTAAGATAGGAATGAATAAATGAGCAATATATGTATTTCAAACATAATTGATCTAAGTATGGTTTTGCTTTATAGAGTAATCCGATATTTTTAGAAATTTTATTTTCAATCATGTTTATGTGGTCATTCCTATTTATGTTTTCATCTAGAATTACACCTAGAAATTTCTTTGAACATTCTCTTTTTACCTGCAAGAGGGATTTTATCTTTTTTATGGAGGCGATGAAAAATAGTATACTTGGTTTTAGTTAAATTAATTGAAAGTTTATTCAAAGTTAACCATTCGGTTAGTTTTAGAAGTTCAATGTTGACCGTTTTAAATAATGTCGTTATATCACTATGAGAATAAAATAAATTTGTGTCATCAGCAAATAAGATAGAATCTAGAATATTAGAAACTTTGCTTAAATCATTATTATAGATTAAAAATAAAAGTAGTCCTAATATAGATCTTTGAGGAACGCCGCAAGTAATTGTCATATTGTTAGTTTTTTCATTGCAAAATATATTGTTTTCTGTTGAAATATATTGTTTTCTATTAAAATAAGTAGCTTTCTATTAAAATAAGTAGCTAAATATATTGTTTTCTATAAAATAAGTAGCTTTTGAACGAAGCTATCTTTATATTTTTGGTTCAATAGTTTAATTTTTTAATTAAAATGCTATGATCAACAGTGTCGAATGCCTTACTAGGATCTATGAAAACACATAAAGTGAACTTGTTTTTGTCGGAATCTTGCGATTAGTTTTTCACTACTTTCCAGACTAGCAAGAACTCTGAAACTTTTTGTATAATTAATAAAAGTACATCTTAAAATTGTTTTCAGAGCTGGAGAATTATATTATATTATTATTATTTTAATTATATGTGTTTTTGCCAACTAGAGACACACACTAACACAAAAAAAAAGGTCCTCGATATTTGACATTTGCTAACTATACTTCAAAACTTGCCAACTGAAATGCTAAATGTACAGATGTGCTAACTCAAATGCGTATATAGCTTGGGGAAGGGGGATCACCCCTTCACCCCCCTTTTGGGATGGCCCTGGTCAGTCCTGGTCGTAACAACCACTCTAACAGAAACGAAAATTAATTTTTTGTTTGTTTATTTATTAGTAGCTATTCATAAAACTGTTGTCTGGAATGAACTAATTTTAATTAGTCTATTCCAGACAACAATCATTCCTATTATCTAACAATTATTCTAGTTAATCATTATCCAGAAATAACTTTCATTTTGATTTGATTGGTTTTTAACAACAACCACGCTAAATAAAATTAGCCAAAATTCAAAACTTAGAATAATCAAGTTCTTTTTTTTTTGTAAATTTTAGTTACTTTTTTTACTTTATATTTTCAAAAATTTTAAGTAAAAAAGTGAAAATCACAGTATTTAAACAACCAGATTCCAATCATATATTTAAAATCAGGCCCGTAGCAAGCTTTTTGTTTTTGTTTGAGAATTTAACTTTATGTAACGACATGGAGCAAACAATTTCCAACTCCAAACAATTATATACTTATTTTTATGTAAAGTTTTTCAAAAGTATTGCGATAATCGGAGTCTGTTAACAATAGACGTCTAAAATGTCAACTTCCCTTGCATGTCATTAGTGTGAGAGCGATGAGTTTATAACATTTATATATACGTTTTTTTTACATTGTAAAGTTCATTAACAAGTCTCTAATGTCATGCAATAATCTCTTAGTGTTCAAAAAATTATGACCATATAAATTTTGAGCAACCTCCCCAATTATTTAGGGGATTTAAAATATTATCTTTAGTTAAGTTATAAGTTCTTATGACAATCGAACTCTATTCCTAATTCAAAAGTTCAGAGCGAAAGTTAATATAACTCTTTTATCTTAAATAGATAATCAAATGACGCGGACTTAAAATTTGTCGAAGAATAACGAAAAAAATTATTAGTGAGTTCAGTGTCGCCAACAGGAGGGAGGGAGGTAGCGAGGGACAGTTTGTCTTTCATATATAATATAAAGAAAATTTGATAAATAAGGGCGCCAATCAGGATTGCTGTCTCAGGCGGCATGACAGCTCTCGGTGGCCCTGAGTGAGTTTAGTCTACAAGATAACTTGTATTTTTTTAAATATTGTTCAAATTATTCTTATTTTTATTAATATTAGTTTGATAATTATTAAATTAATTTTTTTTTCAAATTTAATTTCGTCATTAACTTTTGTTATTTTTTATTGCATAAAGACATTCTTTAATGCAGTGATTGATTTTTAATTTTTATGGTTCTTTATTTTTCTAAAGTTTCCGTTACAATTTATAACTTTTCTTTTGTAAAATACACGAACGGCGGGAATAAAAAGAAGACAAAAATAGTCTTATTGCCAAGCCCCTATATATCCGTACATAATAAAGTCATTAAAATTGTCATTAAATATTGATTATCATGTGTTTTTCAAAGGTTTAAGTTTAATAAGTTTATTTTAGGTGACAAAATATAATTTTGTATTTTTGGGAATATATCTAAAAAATTAATATAACTGAAATACCAAACTCTCCTGTTTTATATTTTTTTCTAAAATAACATACTAAAACACAAGAAATATTGCATAAATAACAGAAATTTTGAATAAATTTATTTTTTTAACGTATTAATAAATGATTTGCAAAAATATTATCCATGAAATTATAAATTAAACAAAATACAAGATTTAATTTTGAATTAATTTAAATATAAGTATTGGTGGTATTATACAGGGGCGGATCCAGGATTTTTTGGCGCTTGAGTTAAATATCTTTCAGGTAAGTTTTAAATTTCAAACTTTTTTATACTCATACTTATGTTGTTTAAGAATGCTTTGCCAAAAATTGCCTTGATTCGAGCCTGGGAATAAAAATACCCTAAATAGTAGGCATCACTCGCCCAAATGAGAGGGAAAATGGTTTTTTGAAAAAAAAAAGTTACTTCCTTTAATAAAATTTAAACGTTTATCTAAATTTAAAGTTTGATCAAAAAATCATCTAGCGTTCAAAAGTTATAGCCATTTAAAGTTAAGAGCCCCATCAAAACGAGGAGGTTGTAAATTGAAACTGGGTATAATTTCTAAACAACATAATATTTTTTTTAAAAAATTTAGAACCTTAACGATATTACCACCTAATTTAGGATATTAGAATTTATATTTAGAAAAACCGATTTCCCCCACATTTAGGCAGGTGATGCCTATTTTTTAGGGTTTTTTGTTCCCAGGCTCTAATTAGCGCAATTTTTGGCAAATCATCCTTAAACGACTAAAGTATGAAAATACAAAAATTTAGAGTTTAGAACTTTCCTGGAAGTTTCATAACTCAAATACCAAAAAATCCTGAATCCGCCCCTGTTTTCCACGTCAAAAGCAATCTAAAAATGTGTCGATTCCTTTTATCACCAAACCGATTAGAATTACTTAATCAATAGCATCTTTAACTAATAGTATTGTTAATAGTTACGTACAAATGATGTCTTTTAATGTGTTGTTAAAAACAGTATTAAACTCATTTAAACTTTATGGTAACCAATAATATAACGATATCTACTTGCGTAAATTCTGAGATGTAATATTATATAATTATGAAAAATCAATGATTTTGGTTAATAAGTATACTTTTGGTAAATAAAACATACCTAAGTGCCAAACTTAAGTATGTTCTTGTGTATATCACATTAGAATGTTTAGGAAAATGTTGAAACAACGACCTTATTCGTTTTGAGTGTAAACTTTATATAATCATAACCTTTGAATTTTGAATTTTAAAACCTTTCGACATAAATTTAGTGTAAGTAAATAAAAAATATAAGATACTAATTTGTTACCCTCAGATTTAGGGTAGGGATGGTAAATATTTTGGGGTATTTTTTTTTTCATGACAAGTTTTATTTAATCTTGGTATAAATCATTGTTTAGCTACAGCTCGGGTTATACGTATATTAGACAGTGGCGTAGCAAAATATTTTGACCAATAGGCATACTGATCCAGGTGCCCAATTTCAGTTTCTCAGGAACAATAACTTTTCTAAAAAACTTATTTGTGGGACCGTAAGTATATAAAAGTACCGCAGTTGTTTAAACCAAGACTTTTAGAGTCAAAGAATATTCTTAAGCAGGTGGACTTTTTTTGTATTAAAGTGGCAAAAAATCTTTACAAAAATAAAGTATCATCGGGGCTACTTAATCTTCAGGGCATGGTGCTATAGTTCCCATAACTCAGGACAGGTTTAAACTTTCTCTTCTTAGTTTTTAAATAATAAGTACATTTACACAAAAAATTTGGAAAAAAGAACTAGCAATTATGCCATTTATTTTTCTTTCAAATAAACTACTCTTTCTGAGTCTCCCATGGGTATATGCGCCTTCTTCTAACTGCCTTGTTTCAGCTTTGTCTAAATTCCAGACCTTTCGAATGGTTGGCCAGAGAGTGAACATTTTTGAGACGGTTTGATTCAGAGAATGGTTATTATAGCTAAAACTATTATAAACCGGAACTTGAGAGGGTTTTAAATATGGGCAGAAACCTATTATTGATATTTTCAAACTTTACAAGGATAAAATGTCTAAAACCGCGCAAATCAAATGTTGCGGCAAACTATATGTTTGTGACTTAAAGTTTTACTTTTTTGTATTACTTTTGTACAAGATTCTGTCAAAGTTATTGTAAAATATAAGTAAATTTATTTATTTACTTTATTTAAATTACTTTTAATTTACTTTACAATTTATATAAAATGTAAGCTTATGTAATTTAAATTTTATTTTATATAATTTATTTTTAATAAAGATTTGCTATTACTTTTAAAATAAAAAATTCCTACTTAAAAAATATTATTTTATTTATAAATTTAATTTGCATTTGGTAGCATATTACTTTTATGTAATTTACTTTCATATGCCAGTTACTTTTTACTATCATTTTTTTTTAATTAGTTATTTTTATAGGTAAATGTAAATTACAGTTTGAGGAACTTTTATATTATGCAATGTAATTTTCAAAAGTAATTAACTTTTAAATGTAAAAGTAAATAGCTTTTTTAAGTGACTTACTTTTACATTTAATAGTAAATTAATATTTAAAGTAATTTTCTTTTACATAACTTACTTATGAAAGTAAAAAAACTTACATTATAAAGTAAAAGTCGTTTCAAAATAATAATTACTTATACAGATATGTAAATTTGCATAAAACGTTTAAAGTTACTTAAGTAATTTACTTTTTGATAAAAAATTAACTTACTCGTGTAAGTAAAAAAAAGGTAAGCAAAAGAGTCATATATACTTACTGGTTATTAATATCCCGCTGGGAAATCGGCTAGCGAATAGCTAGCTATAATCGTTACAATAAAGACAGCGATTTGGCCACGAGGATCGCTAGCTTTTTTAAGTTAGCGAAAAGCTATCAATATTTTTAAAGATAAAGACAGCGATTTGGCTATGAGGACAGCTAGCTTAATAAGCTGAAGAGCCACTGGCTATTGTACCTAGCGTCATATCGTTATAAAATCGTTGTCTAAAAAATTTTGAAATGTAGCTAAAAACCAGCTATAGATTTGTAGATATTTTGTAGCTAGCTACAAAGCTACGATATGTAGCTAGCGACACATTGCTTTAAAATCGCAATGTTTAAAGTTCAATTATTTTCAAAATTATATTAGACTCACCACTAAAAATCGAATTTTTAAAGATGTTAAAGACATTTGCAAAAAATAAAATAAGAAAAAAAAAATCGCTTCAAAATCGCTATAGAGCTAGCTAGTCGCTAGCTAGTCGCTAGCTAGTCGCTAGCTCATTTCCCACCGGGATGACTCAAATGTACCACCCTGCCGATTTCGAGACAGTTAGAAAAAATACAATATACCATCTAAAAGCTGCAACCAACTACATTTTATTTTTTCATGGACTCTTTGTTCTAAAAAGCTCTAATGCTTCTCAAGCACCTAAATGGCGTTCTGTATTGCTTTTAAGCTACAAACAGTAGACTAGTTTAAAGAATTTGAAGCAATAGGAAATGTTCTTTACCAAAGTCTTATGCGTCATACTTGGTATCTGTCTCCGCAACAAGTAATTTTTGCTCTTGCTGATAAGGATCTAAAAACCGAAGTTAAGACCAGCATGTTAAAGAAGCTGCTTTCCTATGATATCCCGGAGTTAAAAGATTTGATTAAATAGAGCCTGAAACCAAGGTTGAAATTATTCTTATGTCAAAATTAGCAGACTTTGTCAACTAGTAGTCCTACCTTTTGTTCTTGCTATTGGAGGTCTCCGAGAAGGAAATTCTGCTATGGAAAGAAAAAGGCATCGAAGCATGTGAAAATGAGGAAGTTTGCCAGTCTTTTACTTACTTCTCAATGCGTGTAAGAACATTTGCAGTTATAAATGACCGTGCAGAACGCCACCTTAAGTTAATGACGACAGGCTTTAGGGTACTCTCCAGGCGACATATATGACGACATATATGACGACATATATGACGACATATATGACGACATATATGACGACAGGCTTTAGTATACTCTCCAGGTATAATGTTCAATAAAACGAATTATAAATGTGATTTTTAGTTGTTATTAATAACAATGGTTGTTTATGTATAAGTAGCACTTTCATAAATTTATGTATTTGTATTCTAGGTAGTTCAGAGGAACCGGCAAAAGATATCAAAGAACGCTACAAAGAAAGATCTTAAAATTATTTAATTAAATATTATTTTTATTAATGATATTAGTTTAAATTTTATAAAAATATTATCTTTTGATGTTTGAGAGTTTTTCTCAAATATCAATAAAGTGATTTTTTGATGTTTGAGAAAAATGAATAACCGCCTCAAATTGAGTCAAACTTTTTATTGTTCATAGATTTCGAAAGATTTTGTCTACTTTACGTTGTCAATTTCAATATTTATCGATAAATATAGATTTAGTTGAGAATAGTAAAAAAAATAATGTATCAACTTTTTGCTCTCACGTTTGGGGCAGTTGTAGCTAAAATTTTAGGGCCTTTTTTATTCTTAGGCTCCAATGATTGCAATTTTTTGAAAAGCATCCTTATTTGACAGAATTATAAACATATATGTTTGAAGTTTGTTCTATGTCTGGAAGTTAACCTCAAACGTTAACAAATGTTGTATCTGCGGATATGGCAGCATTCTTAAAATTATTTGGTGTTCATTTTGTTGCATTCAAAACAAATTTCTCCTTAAAATTGATGATTTATTTTGTCACTTAAAGATTTAACGACAAAAATATTTGTTTAACACGCATCAATTTTCTTGTTTGTTTAAGTAACAATTGTAATCGGAATATTATGAATAAAGTCATTTTTAAGTCAAATTTTACTTAATAAAATAAAAGTAAATTCACTTAAACAACCTTTCGCTTTAGTTAGAGACTTAATTTTTTTGTTGGTATTTATAGATAAAATGATGCTAAATGCAGTATTCCGCATATCGAAATTCAATTTATGATATTTTTAAAAACATTAAAAACAATTTAAAAAACAATTTAAAAACACTTGATATAATAAAGTGTCTTAAAAATTAACTTGATATTAATTTTTAAGACACTTTATTATATATACGCGTGATTTTTTTTGCACAAAATCAATAAGTGGCTTTTAAAAACACTTGATATTAATGCTCAAAGTAAAGGTAAAACTTAAAATATAGCGATTTCAAATAATAATTATTTTTTTAACCAGAGCACAATGATTGTGCTCTGGTTAAAAAAAAAACAGGTTGCAATTAAATTTTTAGATAACTATTGTGTTGGCTGACATAATCAATGAAACAAAAACAGGTTGCAATTAAATTTTTAGATAACTATTGTGTTGGCTGCCATAGATATTGCCTGGCGCTCTATCTCAACACGGCGATTTTGAGAAATTCAAAATTTGGTCCAAAACGTCCGCAATTTTTTAATTTTTGTAAAAAGTTGCAAAAAATTACCATCTTTATCATTGAAATAGAGCTATAGATATATATTTTTGTATATAATGTATTTTTAAGTGTAAATATATACCCTGTGGTAAAAATCTGCTCTTTAAAAGCTATATACCGTAAAACGGGGTTACTTTGAATGTTTTTGAGATATTTTTACTTGCTCTTCCTTCACTATTGACAATATTTGAAGTTTTACAAAGTGAATATAGGTGCTAAGATTGACTCTTCCATAATTCAAATCCAAAATAATATTTAAATAAAAGTATTTTGAATAATATTTATTTAAATAGTCATTCAAAGTTACCCCGCAAATGGGGTAACTTTGAATGCGTTTTTTGTAAAAGCAAAACCTATGACGCTTTGTTTTGTTTAAAAGCAAACCTATAAAAGCAAAAACTATAAACGCCTTGTTTTGTTTTAAAATTTAATAAAAACAACAACCTGGGTATGCATAAATTTATTGTTACTAAAACGATAGATTATTATTAACTTCCAACTAATTTTTTTTATGTCTTAATGGGTATGTTTTAACAGAACCTGCATTAAGAGAGTCTGCATTACTTTGTTTTTTATGTACAAAGATATTATTAGATGAAAAAACAGTTTCATCTATACATGACGATGCAAACGGAACATCTTTTAATGTTGCTTAAAAATCCTCTAAGGAAATGCTTTTTCCAGGGTCAACAAGAATTTTTTTTTCGTTTTGGCTTTTCTTTATCTTTAAAATCAACATGACGAAATCGTTTAAGTACATTAACTACTGCTAGGCTAACATTGTTTTGAACAGTTTCAATATTTTTATTAGAATCTGGTAAATGATTGAGGACAATACTAGCATTTAATGGGTAAATACCACATTTTTTAAAACCAGCTACTAAACTGCTACTTACCTCTTGATTTGATAAATATATATAAGTATACAAAGTTTTCAATAAAGAGGGGAATTTATCTTTAATAATAGTCTGTGCTTTTTTTGAACACGAGATTTTCCACTGATCCAGTATTTTCCTCCAATACCTTTTAAGTGGTCCATAAAAAGCAACGTCAAGTGGTTGCAATAAATGGGTAGAGTTTGCAATTAAGTAAACAAACAAAATACCATTTTCTTCAGCTAGCTTAAGTACTTTTTCACTAAAATGGCTGCTTAGATTATCGCCAATAAGAACTTAAGTTCCTAGAAGATCTTTTACAAATCTAACGAAAATGGTCTCAAACCAGTCAGAAAAGCAAACAGAATCAAACCATCCTGACTTACTTCGATTATATTCTACATTAGGTGGTCTACCTTCTGTCCATGTTGTCCATAGATGGTCAGCTTTATAAACGATATAAGCAGGTACCATTTGACCAGAGGCTGAACCACAAACATAATTGATGTAGGACTCTTACTACTGTTTTGAATACGTTTAGGATACTTCACCCTTCTTTTAAATATACATCGTTTGGTTCCAGGATTATCTGACAAATTGGTTTCATCGTAGTTAAAGATATTACAAGAAGGAATTTGTTTCTCTTCGTCGTACTTAAATGTAGTTTTCAAATTATCAAAGAGTTTATTAACTTCAGAAGATAAAACTGATGCCCGAGACTTTTTAATATTCTGACTCAGTCGCTGAGTGAGATCAGCATTGTGATGTTTAAAAAAATAAGAGCCCACTTTCTTCACCCTAAGCAACTGACTTAAAAATGGTGTTGAAAATTTGGGACATGATGCAAATATATGGAAAAAGGCGTTCAAGCTTCTTCTAAAAGATTAGATCAAGAAACTGCCTTAGATTACTTGCTTGAAAAATGTTTTGCGGGCATTGGTAAAATGGCGAGCTTATTTTCTTATTTTTGCTTTCATCTCTCGGATGAAACCGTGCGAGTTCTCATACTTTATTTTAAACGGAAAGATTATTATCATTATTCAACCTGAAGAATAAAAATGTTGCCAACCACCCTGCTCGTGTCAAAATTTAAATTAATCTGCTAGATTAGGTCACCTAAACCAACATTAAAATGTTGACTTTAAGTTCTTTTGTTTGGCTTTCATAGAAAAGGACTATGTTTGATGCCTCATCACGAAAGCGATTTAGCTCACGCTTTCCTTTAGGAGAGAGTTCCGTTTCGAATACTAGCGGTCCAACTACAACTACAGCCACTTACAAAACTTGCAACCAAGCGCCCCTAATCCGTTTAAGACTTTCCAGCAGCCTTCTAATCAAACGTAGCTTGTTATCAATGGTAATGGCTTCAGATTGTAGAAGACGACCAATATTGTTAACAGTAGTAAGGATTTTGTACCGAATCGTAACAAGCAATACAAATTCAAAAGAAGATAATTGTTTTTTTAAAGCTCTTGTTTGGCTTTGCTGCTTACAGATCAGATCCAGATTTTTTATGACATGTTTAAAAGCTGCCAACATTTCTCTAAGCCTCTTGGCAAGTGGTTTAATCAAGTTGGTATGAGATCTCTATCTTTTCATTGAAAGTCTATGCAGTGAAATGCCAGTTGATTTAGTGAGGATCTTCCATCAAGTAAGACTTGCACTAAAAAATACGCGCCAAGATTATTGCAATGATTATATAAAAAAAATTAAAATTAATATTGAAAAAACTTTATAATGAGTTACCTAAAAAAGCCTCTTGTCACAGAGAAACCGCTATTGAAGAAGTTAGAAGATTTTTTTTAATGATTATTTCCTTTTGTTATGGTGTTTACGGCTTGCATCAATCAAACTACTGTGTCTTCCGAACAGCTGACTCATGCGAACAATAATGTCCATAATTTCCAAAAATATATAACGAAATAAACGAAATAAAATGTGATGTCAAAAATACAAATGAAGAAAACAAAAGAAACGAAATAAAACATCAGGACTTCGCAGCAAATTTAGATGGGAAAAAGTGGACGGCATCATGGAACTGGAATAAAGAGCCTGTAATTGATAATTTGTGAATACAAGATTGTGAATACAAGATGAGCCATTTGTGAATACAAGATGAGCCACGAGTAAGAACGTAGTTACCGCAAATAAATAAATGAATGGATTAATTCTGGCATTCTTGTACCATATAACGAACTAACGTTGGGACCACCTAAAGTATTGATACCGCTAATGTGCGTAGTGCAAGAAAATAAGGACAAAAATATACGTCCAGTGGAAGATTTTTGAGCTCTCAACGAGTTTGTAAATTGTCATTCAGCAAATGCAGACATATGCTCAATTCAAATTCAACTGTAAAGAAAGCATTTGATAACTACATTGATGATATATTTGTGGATGAAAGTGTGGAAACTGCGGAAAATGTAGCGAAGCATCTGCATAAATTCGGGTTACAATGTAAACCTCCACAAAATCTTGAACAAGGACGTGTCTTAGGATTGAGAGTCGAAAGAAATAAAAATAGGGAACTGATATGGAAACGAGACAATGTGGTACAATTTGAACCATTAAATGCAGTCACACGATCGCAGCTTTTTAGCAAGTTAGGCAAACTCATTGGACATTACCCAGTGGCAGGAAGTTTGCGTTTACAAGCTTCATACATCAAACGTTTAGCTGGAAATATACCTTGGTGTGATTTTATTTCAGAAGATTGTAAAGAAAAACTGAAAGATTTGCTTCACCGTGTGGAAAAGGAGGATCCGGTTGGTGGAAAATGGTTGGTGCCAGTGAATGGAAAAGCTGAGCTTTAATGTGATGCATCATCCATAGAACTTGGGGTAGTTCTGCTCATTGGTGGAGTAGTTGTTGAAGACGCAGCATGGCTACGGTCAGCAAGTGACACACACCATATCAATATAAGTGAACTGGATTCGATACTTCGAGGACTAAACTTACCTAGTAAGTGGGACATAAAAGAGTTAACAGTATACAGTGATAGCAAGAGCACCGTAGGATGGTTAAACACAGTTTTGAAGGAAGAATATCGCGTAAAAACTAGTGGAATTTCTCAGTTTTTAGTACAAAGACGGTTAAATACTATAAAGGAAGTGGCAAAAGGTATCCAAATTGTAGTACAATGGATTCCATCCGAAATAAATTTGGCTGATCGACTCTCACGAATCCCTCAAAAATGATGCAGAACAGTGTGTGCAGTTGGACTACCTGAACAAAAAGACATGGAAAATTCATTCGATTGGTCACTTTGGTGTCGCTCGAACATTACAACTTTGCTTGCAAAATAACCAGTATGTATCTCGTAAGGAGTTTTCAGCAGTAATAGCAAGTCATAACCAGTGCAACTCCATCGATCATTACTCCGTACAGTGGAAGAATGGTCAACTAAGCGTAGAAAAAATTGGAATCGGGTTGCCATTGACATGACACATGTTGGTGCTGAACTGTACTTATCAATGATTGATTGTGGTCCATCACGATATACAATATGGCGTAAACTAATAACTAAAACAGCAGCTGAAGTTGTTGGTAAACTTAAAGAAATATTCTCTTTATTTGGACCGCCGGTATGTCTTTTAATGGACAACGAATTTCGGTCCAACACATTAACAAGCTTTGCTGAAGAATGGAATGTTAATTTGGAATATCGAGCAGCACATCGAGTAGCACATCGAGCTTAAGGTAATGGTATATTTGAATGTATACACAGGACGATAAAAAGAACAGTTGCTTGCTCTTATTGTTCAATCGCTCTGGCAGTCCTGCTGTACAACGAGACAATATCATCCAATTGTACTGAAAGTTCATCCGAGCAATTCAAGAAAAAACCAACTTGTTTCACCCCAGGTATCGATATTCGTAGGAAAACAGACGAGAAAGGCGTCAATACGAAATTCAAAGAGGGAGACAAGGTGTGGGTAAAGCCAACTCAAGAAACAAAATGTGACCAACCGTGGATACCAGGTGTAGTGCGAAAGCAAAATACTTTATCGTTTGACGTCGAATATGCAAATCGGGTATATCCGCGTCATATTTTACACCTGCGTCGCCGTAGAGACCTAAAGAGTTCAAATTAATTAGTCAACGATGTTTTTACAGACTAAAAGATAAAAACGATAACGCTAAAGGAAGATATCACGATGATGTTACTCAAATTCAAAATGATTCTCAAGAACGTGTGCTGCAAGTAACACGCTCCGGACGAACAGTAATAGGCTGTTCACACAAGGGTACATTTGATGGAACATTCCGTGGAACATGCACTGATCTCTATAATAACTGGATAGCGCATCTCTAATATCAAAAGTGAAGCCAATATTTTGTACGGCCGCCATATTGGAAAGCCCCAGAATACCGAAAATACAGTGATTGCGCTTGAAGATGTACCTTTTTACTTCGTTTATATCTACTCGACCAAGTCACATATTTCAATGATATTATTATATTTAAAATGTTTGAAGGTGTAAAAATTATAAAAAATTATAAAAATTAACGACGAAGAGAAATATCGCTATAAAGAAATAATAAAATTTGTATTGCTTTCTATGAACTTGTTAAATTTATTGAATTCATGATATTCTAAATAAAACTTTTCTAAAAGACAAATTGATGTTTGATCTGGTTACTTTTGGGTGTTTATTTTAACAACTTGATGCGACCTTACTTAGCAATAGTAGCTGGAAAGTAACTTTACAAGTATAAAATATGATAAAAACATTGTATCAAACATTTTTGTAAATGGTTTTCTAATTTTTGAAACTCTGAGGGCATGTTTATATTGTTCCACAACTGAAATATCATCAACTATGCAATACTTTATTAAAATTGATATCACTTAATAACAATTTTTTGTTCTGTTGCTTTGCTAACTTTAATTACACTTTGTGAAGGTTTGAAAAAGCCATCTCTAACTTTAAAAAACACTGGATATTTGGTGATAACTAGTTATTTGCAGTTTTACATTAAAGTATTTAGTGTTTTAGACTAAATAACAGCATCACATACATAACGATTGTTTATATGTAAATATGGTATAAATGAAAACAGACATGGTTTCTTTCAAGTTTTTTTACAACTATTGACTCTAAAGTAAAATAATAATGATTCAGCTAACATCTATCAGTTTTATACTGATAAATATTAGTTGTATAATTAATAAATATTTAAAATATCTCTTGTGAAAACAAATAAGCAACATAAAAGACCAAAATGAAAGGTGAACAATTTTTTTTCTAAGTGTACATACTTTTTTACTTTTCCCTACCACATAATACCTTTTTATTCAATGTTTATTTTGTTATTCAATGCTTATACAAGTTATTCAATGATTATTTTGTTCAAGATGATAGAGCTAACTATTATTTTATTTATATTTTTTTACTTTAACATATTCTTTTGTAATTGCAATATCTTATACAAATGTTCTGGTGTTGTGAAAATGTCTAATGGCATTTACAAAAATGTCTTCAAAGTATTTTTCGACAGTTAAGCGTTAAGTTAATTTATATATATATATATATATATATATATATATATATATATATATATATATATATATATATATATATATATATATATATATATATATATATATATATATATATACATATATATATATATATATATATATATATATATATATATATATATATATATATATATATATATATATATATATATATATATATATATATACATATATATATATATATATATATATATATATATATATATATATATATATATATATATATATATATATATATATATATATATATATATATACACGCAAGAACAAAATTATTAAAAGTAAATATGAAGATTTGCTATATGTTGCCTAAGGAACCTTTAGGTTGTGTTACAATCACATTGCCTAACTAATGATGCATACAGCAAACTTGTAAGCTGTTTACCTTGCAAATGTTACAAGCCTCAGGCATTTTGCAGAGGGCAATTAAGAATCAAAAGGTGCATACTAATATACACTTGCATGCTATTATAATAATATTATACCAGGGTGGCCAGCTAACTGGAAATCATGGAAAAGTCAGGGAATTTTTTTCTAGTCAGGAAAATCAGGGAAAAATGTCTTTTTTGAAAATTTAATTTTTTTTAAAGGTTTTTTTTTACTTACTCCCAAACAACAAAACTTAAAAATTCACACTTCAAAATATAACTGAGTCAGGGAAAAATATAAAAAGTCAGGGAATTTAATTCTTGAAAGTGGCTGGCCACCCTGTATACATAATTTATATATATATATATATATATATATATATATATATATATATATATATATATATATATATATATATATATATATATATATATATATATATATATATATATATATATATATATATATATATATATATATATATATATATTTATGTCACTCTCCATGAAATAATCTGAACATATAATATCAGATTTACTCGGTTTTTAATAATCAATGCATTTATAATGTTTTTGCATTTTTTATTTATCAAGCGAAATCTGTGTTTTAAGCGCAAATAAGTTTAACGCAACTACGGATTTATAAATTCTGGGGCTTTCCAATATGGCGTTTTTTGGCTTCAAAAATTTCGAAATTTTATTAGGAGATGCGCTATCCAGTTATTATAGAGATCAGTGGGAACATGAAACATGAACAAATATTCTCTCGTGTGAACGCAAATGGAACAAAAATTCAAGGAACATTTGAGGAACTTTTGTACCGTCCCGCCAACCCAGAATAAATAAATGTTCCGGAACATTTATTTGGTTTTGTATAAAAAATGGTGCCTATTTTCAACTATTTTTAAAATAAGCGTATGCATATAAGCTGAATGATTCAATAAAAATGCATTGCAAGATGCAAATTTGTTGTGAAAGTAACTCAAACTATTTTTTTTACAAAGTTATTGTCATCTTAACCAGAGTTTTTAGTCCTTGATCTCTGCATTGTCCTAGGTCTTGGTCATATATCAAGACAAGATTATAGATATACTATTTGCCTTTCAACATGTTGCCTTGAAACTTTTAGTTTTTGCTTTCCATCTTTTTTATTGAATTCAAAACATTTCTTCGAATATAATTTCATATCTTTATTCATTGAGTAAAAACTTGTGGTAATTTTATGCAACCAAGGAAATTCCGACCCCACTCGTGTGGGATCAATCATGAGTAGACCAGATGGTGGACAATTATTTAAAAACAATTATTCGACCATCACAAATTTCAAGTTATTTTTAACGATATGTAAAATTTGTATAAATAGAATATAAATTTTATTATTAGTGTATTATTAATTTAAAAAGAAGTTATATAAGTGTGTTTAAAAACTTAATCTTAAAATATAACATTACAAAGACAGTATTATTCTTATTAAGATCAGTTTTAATTTGAATTAACAAGAAGCATAATTCAAGGTAACATTTACTTACAAGTTACAAGTTACAAGGTAACTTGCGTTAAGAAAGTTTAATTTTCATTGTTTAATAGTTTTTATTTAATTATATTCTTTGCAAGCATTGCTATTAATGCATTTTTAATAAACTTATAGTAATTTTATTTATAAAACTCAACTTTGAACTAATAAGCAGAGTTGTTTATCATTGGCCTTGCCAACAGTGATAATAATAATAAAAATAATAACTATTATTATTATAATAATTATAATAATAGAATAATAATAGTAATAATAATGATAACAATAACAACAATAACAATTGTTAATATTATTATCATTATTATCATCATTGTTATTATTATTTATATTAATATTATTAATGATATTATTATTGGTATATTTTGTTATATATGAGCTTTGTCATATATTTTATTTATATGTTATATATATTTTATTATATTAGCTTTGTCTTATCTTGTTATTTTAATTTGTGAACATTACCATTAGTATTTTCCTCATAAATATTCTGTATTTACTTAATATTAGGTAATTTACTGTTTGTGAATAATTGTAAAAGTAAGACCTTTATTCAGAATATATATTATTGATTGACTTTATTGATATGACTGTATCTTATATCTTTGCCACAATGTACTACAATTATTGATATTTAAAAATAAAAATAAACAGTAGTGTTGAAAGATCAATGTTATTAAATAACATAATTATCACATTGCATGGAAAAGTAAAAAAAAAGTAAAAGTAGCATCTGAAAATTTCTGTTTTCTTGACTACCAGTTTTTGGCAATTTATTAAATTATTTAGTAAGCCCATAACATTATTAAATTATTTTAAGTCTAAAATATTTATAACAATTATGAAGTTTAACCTTTAATTTTATTAATAACTATTTCTCATCTTTTTGTTGTTGTTGTTGTTGTTATTGTTGCAAGATTCAATGTACTTATCCTTTTTAGTAGGTAAAACTTTAATTTTACACAATGCTTTAGCATTCAGAAAAAGAGTGTATTGACGCTAACACAACAAATATTGGTCTTTGCACATCTCCTTTAAATAAATTTGTATGGAATATTGCTAACACAAGAGTATTATTAGATTAAACACAAATATTTACAAACAAATGGCAGCTGAATTTTCAAACACATTTAATATCGTACCTCCGTTAACTGGATATCAAATTCAATCAAAAATTAGTAATTTGAGGAAACAATTTAGGTATGTACATATTCTACATTTAATGTTTGATACCTTACTGAAATACTGAAAGTATTTTACAAAACTAACCACGTGTAATAATATCTAATTGCAATTTAGTTTGTAACTGAGTGTTATATTAAAAATTACTTAAATCTTATTCAGTATTGAAGATTTACAGCTCGTTGATAATTATTTTGTTAATAATTCGTTATTTTATTATTCGTTAATAATTCGTTAACTTTGTTAATAATTATTTCGTTAATAATAATTTGTCCATTTGAAGTTGTTTGATTAATGTTATACGGTGTTAATTATGTGCTTATATTTACTTATATTTATGTATATTTTTCATAGACGAGAAAAACTTCAAGTTGGTTCATCGGGAGGACTTCCTAGTAAATGGTGGCCTTACGATATTGTTGCCAAAATAATAGGTGGTGAAGCTTCCCTTGACAATGACCTTTTATCTCCAAGTCAAAACTTTTCTACTCAAGATTTTCAAGATGGTCAGGTAAGTTTAGTATAATTTATTGTTGTATATTTTAAAGTGCTATATATTTTTTAAAGTAATATAAACAAGCATGTTAACTATTTCTACAAAATAAGGTTTAAAAGGTTCTTAGTTTTGCAACATTTGGCAGACTTAAAACATAAAGATCAAAAACATATAATATAAAGTTTTTGAATTACAAAAAGGGATCTTTTAATATTGGCTAGATCAATTTGTAAAATACTATTGTCTAAATAGATCCTTTTTGTTTAGGGAAGGAAGGGAGTAAAATGACTTCAAGTCAAGTCTTTCAAAGTCAAGAGATAAATTTTGATTGAAACATGATTTATAATCATTTCTTAAATGTGAAATTTTTTTAATGTGCATATTTTATTTACAGATTGCCACAATGGAAGATGGCAACGAGACTGTCAGTATTTTAAATATTGAAGCTTTGGATGACACAAGTGATGTGCAATCAATTGTCGCTATTCCTGATGAGGAACCAACTTAATCTACATCCGGCTGCAATAAACGAAGGAACTCTGATGATGAAAAAACTTTGAATAAAATAGCAAAAACTGAACCAGTGAGAAAAAATAAAAAAACAAATTTTTCTTCTGAATATTTAAAAATAGCAAATAAAAATCTAGATGTTAAAATCCGTTCACAAGAACTACGAATCAGAGAGGTTGTTGCTTTAGAGCGTAAAGCCCAAGTAGATGTGTCTAAAGTCCAAATAGAATATTATAAATTTTTAATAAAAAAATAAGATGTTCTATTAGAAAAGATATCTTTTTAGTAATTATGTTAAAGTTGAAAGATCAGTATTTTTTTAACAGTATACCTTGTTTACAATTCTATGCAATATATATTTCATAAGGTTTTTCAATGTTTTAACTAAAGAGATGGTTAGTGAAATATTGTACAAGCTTGTAGATGAAGCTCTATTTATATATATTTTCTCATGTTACCAGGGCCGTACCAAGGGCGGGGCCAGCCGGGCCGCGGCCTGAGGCGCCAAAATTGGGAGGGCGCAAAATTCCCCAAATTAATTTATTTATTTTCACATTATGAAACTAATTTGCGTGGCGTCACTTTTATGTTGATAAGAAAATTAATTAAAATTGCGCCTCCTGACGAACTTTAAAATAAAAGCTCATTTACCAAACAGAAGAGCGCCCTTAAACAATAAAAAGTTGTATTTTCTGAACATTATTTTTTACAATGAATCGTGCAAAAAAATTATCTGGTGCTGAATTTAAGAACGACAATTAAAAACCAATAATTATTTATAATATAACAAATGATTCAATAAGGATCATATAAATTAATTTAACGCACACATTAAAAACTATTCTAAAAAGAAAAAAATATAGAAAAAAAGAACTTCGAATTTAAAAAAAAAAGAACGCTTAATTTAAGCGGCTTAAATAAAGAAACAAATGAAATGAAAGCTAAAGAAAGTAAAGTAAGCAAATAATAATAAAATTAAAGAGGGAGAAGAAAAGAAAAAAGAAAAAATAAATAATAGAAGAGCGCAATTAAAAAATAAAAAGTTGCATTTTCTGAACATTATTTTTTACAATGAATCGTGCAAAAAAATTATCTGGTGCTGAATTTAAGAAGAAAAGAAGAGACCGTCTTGAAAGTGACGCAAAACTAAGAAATTGTTTCAAGAAGTGGTTGGTAACAAACTCTTCTGTGAAAAAACAAATTATTTCAGAGGATATTTGCAATGAAGTTGATAATGATTCAACAGCTGAAGTTGCTGCTACATCTATAATTACTGACTTAAATTCATATCATCCATTGGAATTAATTGAAGAGGAGATTTTGATTGGCCAAAGTCAAGACGAATTTGGACCAAATGATTCAGAGGCACAAGAAGATAGAAACTCTCAGCTTTCCAAACCAATTAAAATAGGCAACAGTGAATTTCCTCCTGAAATCTCAGAAATTTCAGCAACCTCAGGAGAAAACTTTCAACACAGTGATCCAGCTACATGGCCTAAAATGACAGATAAAACAAGGTGCTTTTTGATTCAGCATGGGCCGGAGCAACAAAGAAGAGAATTTTTTCCCAAACACACTTTGTGACTTTGACAACAGAATGCGATACTTCAGCTCAAAATGGTATGAAAAAATTCATCCCAATGGTGAAAAATTTGTTCGCTACTGGCTGCTGTACAGCAACAAAAAAGATTCTTTGTTTTGTTTTTTCTGTCTGCTATTTTCAACGACAAAAACCAACAATTTTTCAGAAATTTCAAAAGGATCTTGTGACTGGAAAAAACTAAACCCAAGAATTCCAGAACACGAAAACAGCAATGAACACCAAAGATGCTATTCTGATTGGAAAAATCTGGAAAAAAATCTCAAGGAAGGAAAGACCTTGGATTCTGATCTGCAGAGAGTTATCAACGGAGAGATGAAAAAGTGGAGAGATATCTTGAAAGTGATTGTTGATGCAATTTTGTTCTGTGCCAAGAACAATCTTGCCCTTCGGGGTTCAACAGAAGTAATTGGAGAGCAAAACAGTGGCATCTTTCTGAACTTAATTGAGCTGATAAGCCATTATTATCCTTTAGTGGCTGAACACGTTGCATCCGTTAAGGCAAAGAAAACAACAACATCCTACTTTTCTCCTCGAATTCAAAATGAGCTGATTGAATTACTTGGGCAGAAAGTCAGGAATGAAATTTTGTCAAATGTCAGAGATGCTAAATACTACTCTGTTTTGTTTGACTGCACTCCAGATGCCTCCCACAAAGAGCAGATGACCTAAATAATCAGGTATATCCACATCACTGAGGAAACCTGTGCAATTGAGGAAAGCTTTGTGGACTTCATTGAATCTCACGAAAAAACTGGAAAGGGCCTTGCAGCTGAAATCACCGAAAAACTGGAGAAGGATGGCCTGAGCATTTCTGATTGTCGGGGCCAAGGTTACTACAATGGAGCCAATATGTCTGGAAAATATAATGGCGTCCAAGCTCACATCCATTTTCTAAATGAGTTTGCAAGATTTGTTCCATGTGCAGCTCACACTTTAAACCTTGTTGGTGTCCATGCAGCTGAAGTTTCTCCACTCATGATTACATTCTTTGGAAAAGTTCAAGCCATCTTTAACTTTTTCTCAAGTTCTACCTTAAGATAAAAACTGATGAAAACATTGACCATCTTACTAAAGGGAAATAGTAATACAAGATGGTCTGCCAAAAAAGAAGCAATCACCCCACTACACAGACAAATCAAAGAAGTTCTTCAAGTTTTGGAATCCATAATTCACACTCCCAAGACAAATTCTGTCTCAGTTTGCAGTGCAAAAGAGCTCATTATTCAAATTGATTTCAGTTTTCTGTGTTTGTTGGATTTTTGGTGTCAAATCTTTCTTTAATTGACCGGGAAAACAAACTGCTTCAGTATAAAAACATTTCAATTGACATTGCAGCAAAAAAAATAAAAGGACTGAAGGCTTCCATTCAGAATCTGAGAGATGTTGGGGTGGACAACATTATCAAAGCTGCTGCAGAAACAGCTATCCAAATTGGAATTGAAGGAGACTTTCCTATGAAGAGAAAGCGCAAAGTGAAGCAGATGGCACTTTATGAAGCTGAAGATGACTTTTGCCGTTTGTCACCAGAAACAGATTTCGGATCTTGTTGAACCTTGTGTTTGACAGCATTCTCACACAAATTGAGTGGCGGTTTGAAGCTATGTCTGCAATATCCTCAGATTTTGACTTCCTCAGTGGACATTCTCTCTCCAAAAGTTCAGTGGATGAACTAAGACTAAAGCCAAAAATTTGTCTAAAATTTACAAGGCAGATTTAGATTCTTCAGATTTCCAGTCAGAAATGGCAAGCTTTAAATATCAAGCTGCTGCCATGATGGAAAACTTTGAAAAATCTAGCCCGATGGACATTTTGCAGCTCATTCATAAATACTCATTGACTGATGCTTATCCTAACACGGCAATTGCTATTTGCATCTTCCTCACCTTACCAGTTACAGTTGCCACGTGTGAAAGAAGTTTCAGTCAACTTAAGATCATAAAAAAGTATTTGAGATCAACTATGGGCCAATTAACGCACTTGATTTTGATGATGTCATTAGTGACTTTGCCTCCAAAAAAGCCAGAAAAGTGACCTTGAACTGAAGTTTGTGAAACATTGGTGACAAATTCTTCTTTTAACTTGATGCGATAAATTTTGTGATCAATAATTAGTTTTTTTTCATGTAAATATATATATATATATATATATATATATATATATATATATATATATATATATATATATATATATATATAATGTGTTTTTTTTTTTTTTTTTCCTCCCAAAAAAATATAAAACACATTATATATATATATATATATATAATGTGTTTTATATTTTTTTGGGAGGAGGGCGCAATTTTATTTGCTTGTCCGAAGCGCAAAGTTGGCTTGGCACGGCCCAGCATGTTACCATATTACTATTATCAAAGGAATTTTTACTTTATGTAAAATAAAAATGCTTTGTGATTTCAAGCATAAAAATGCATATTTTTGCTTCCTTCAAGCATTAAAATGCATATTTTGCTCCCTAAATATGTTAAATTTCTATTGTCAGTGGAAAATTTAAATAAACATAGTAGAGATTTCAAAGCTATTCTTGGTTTTCCACAATGCGTTGGAGCTGTTGATGGATGCCACATCCCTATTTCAGCCTCTAAAGATCAAGCAATTTCTTATTATAATTATAAAGGGTGGTGTTCCATTGTACTTTTTGCCGTTGTAGACAGTCGATACCGTTTCATTTATACAAGTGTTGGATCGCCTGGTAGAAATAATGACAGCTATATTTTGCAGAATTCTTCTTTGAAAGCAATTTTAGAATCAAATCTATTTGATAAATGTTGTAAAGAGCTGGGCGATTCTCTTGTTCCGCTATGTTTGATAGGTGATTCAGCATTTCCTTTAACGCGTCATTTGTTAAAACCTTATCCGGAAAATTTGGAGCTTAGTGAAATTTAAAAATAATTTCAATAAAATACTTTGCGGAGCTAGAAGAGTAGTTGAGAATGCTTTTGGGCGCGTTAAAGCTCGATTCTGTGTAATTTACAAACGTATGGAATGCGATATTAACTTTGCTACAAGAATTGTTAATGCTTGTGTCACTCTTCACAACATTTGTGAATATTATGACGATATTATTATAATAGAATGGCTTATGCATCATCATGATCACAGTCTAGCTCAACCCAATACAGTTTCTACAACTGGAAACAATGGACCAGGAAAAAATGTTCGTGACTCAATTGCTAAATACCTTTATAAAAGGGACAAGTAAAGTAGTAATAATAATATTTATTATTTAAAGCTTTAGCTGTAATATGGTTATGTATTTACTTACTTTCCTTGAGGTTATGTATTTACTTGTTTTCCTTGAGTTTATCAAATGTGTCTAAATAAATAAATATTAAATATGTATGAACACAAAATAAGATTATTTTTAACTTATTAATGTATAATATGTTTATTCGGTACTATACCACTGATGGACTACTATTCTGTGTCGTCAAAAGCGACTAAAGGAGATATGACCTATCCATAAAAGCCAAGAAACGGGATAACAAAATTCCAACGTCACCTTTTGTATGGCGGGTATTTTGGGTTGGGTTTCTATTGTCTAACTCTGAGCTAGGTGAACCCTCAGCTATTTTTGCATTTAGTTTTACCTCTCATAAATGAATAAATATTAAAAATTAATAAATTATATTAACAATGTGTGTTTGCCTAACTGTTTGTCACTAATTTTTATTCGAGTTTTACTTACCGTTTTTTTACTCGTTTTTTCTTTTATGTACCGTCAAGCCAATTTTACATGTGAAAGCTACAAGTAAGATTTTGTGGAACATTTTGTTCCAGGATCAATTTGTTCCGGAATAATGTTCCGCCGAACATCGCTAGTGTGAACATAGTATAAGGCCCCCACAAAGATTAGACTTATGAGTTAATTCACCAAGAGGGTGTATTTTCATTGTTGGTGAATTGTGCATGTTGAAAATCACGTAGATACGTGTTGAAAGTCACGCGTAACTTCAATTGTAATTAAAAGTATTCTCATAGGACTTTGTTATTTTATATATATAGAAACGATTTTTGTATAGAATTAGTGAGGTTAAAGGAAAGCTATAAAATAATACGTTTTGTTTATTCAATTCATGGACGCGAAGAACCAGCAATACTACTTTTTGATGGAGATCTCTTTAAAATATTTACATCTTGATCTTTTTGACTCAAAATAACTGCCCACAAAAAAGGGTTAGCATTAATTATTACCAAGTTAAGTTGAACCTTGCATTCTCCACTGTTAAATAAAATTCCTTCTTCTGACTTTAAAGATTCACTTTGAAGTTCATTAAGCTCAGCTTGAGGGAAATTGTTTAAACCCCCACTGATCCACAGTCCCTCGAACATCATATTGAGTACAATATATTACCCATATTGAGTGCAGCCAAGATGCAAAAACTCAAATATTTGATAACTGGCCGGATCCTGGTAGAAGCAAGACCGCTTATTTGTCAAAAAAATGCAATGTTATACTTCTCTCATTTGCCTCAACAGTCAAATACTACTTAAAAAAAACAGCGCTTTTATCGTGAAATCGAACACAACAGTCTCGTTCGCTTCAATTTCATCAACAACCGTATAGTTAAAGAAGTTGAAGCGAACCCATGAAACGCACTACCTATTGAAGTTGTCAGTGCTATCTGCGTCAACTCCTTCAAAGCAAAATTTGACGAGTTACCATTATTATTACCACAACACATAATCTTCCTTAAAATCGAACTTGAGCTAGCATTGCTAGATGTTCATGGGCTTACGGAACACGCCCGCTTCTGTCTAAATAACAGCTAAATCCTATTTTTTTTGTTAAAATAAGTTTATAATCATAAGAATAAAATTAAAACTTAAATTATTTTTTTCATGTGCAATTTTGTTCCAAATACTAAAGTTTCAATCTTAAATGCAAAAACAAAGCATATTTCAGATAGCCATTAAAATGTTTTTTATTTATTGTATAAAAAAGAAAAAACGTATTATTATATTATGTCCGTTTATTATATATATATATCATTATTATATATATATGTCCGTTTATTATATATATATATATATATATATATATATATATATATATATATATATATATATATATATATATATATTATATATATATATATATATATATATATATATATATATATATGTATGTATATATATATATGTATATATATATATATATATATATATATATATATATATATATATATATATATATATATATATATATATATATATACATATATATGTATATATATATATACATATATATATATATATATATATATATATATATATATATATATATATATATATATATATATATATATATATATATATATATATATATGTATATATATATATATATATATATATATATATATATATATATATATATATATATATATATATATATATATATATATATATATATATATATATATATATATATATATATATCAGAGCCGGAACCACAATTTCAATATTAGGGGGGCCCATATTACATATTAAGATCCTTTTTTTTTTTTAGGTACCTATAATAGGGGCATTTTAGGGAAAGGCCCAAACATAGCATGGGAAAAGCCCCTAACTTCAAGAACTATAGCCTATAGTTCTTTTAAAGGAGGGAGGGGACAAAATATTTGTAAAATATATAAGTTTTTCCCTAATAACTGTAGGTTAATAAATTCTTTTTGGGTCCCTCAGTGGTTATCTTTTATAGTAAAACCTTTGTAAAAATGGCTTTATGTTTGCCGATTGTAATCTAATGCCAACCTAAAACAGTTTAAGGTCGAAAATTTATTACTCACTTTAGTTTTACTAGTTTTGAGGGTTGTGTATGCATGCATACCTACCTGTGTTTGGGTGGCAGTGGGCAAGGAACTGCCAACTTGTGTATTCTATAATGCAAAAGTGTATCAATGTCTTCATTCTCGCTGAGTCAACTGTGACAGAAGACTTTAAGACATGAGATATGTCGCCAACAATCTGAATTAAATAATAAAAATAAAAAATAAAAACAACTTTATAAAGCAGAGAAAACTTATAGAATAACCAATTAGAGGATATGGCAGTTTTGAAAATACCTTCTCACTTAAAAAAGGATTTGTGATTTTGAAACCCTATTACATTTTATCCAATAAATATATGAAATCACAAATGAAAAAAAAAATCTCACTTATAGCACATTAGGGAAACATTGATATTTCTCTAAAAATGCTGCAACTCTATCAACTCTCTCAACTGGAAATTTATTTAACCAGGTTAATAAATTAAAATTCTATACTTAGATCAATTAAAATAAGGATAAAAAATGTAAAAAATAAAATTAATTAATAATACTAAATTTACTAATTGAAAAATATTGTTTTCTTTACTTACTTTACTTTGCATGTATTTGGAAACTTGCAATTGCTTAAAAGAAAACACACACATATATGACATATATGTGTATGTATGCAACATATGCATGGATATTTAGAAATAGTACTAATACTAATCTTAAATAAAAACCAATTATATACGGTCAGTAATACGGCTTTGTTCCGATAGGTTTACGTCTTGAGGATGTACTGGGTAATCTTAGCGATGTACCATGAGTCCAACAGCGTGGGCTGATGCGGGAAATCGCTTTCGTTGCTGTCATCTTGCATACCTGGACAAGGGTCTATGTGCGCAGTAAGGGATGATAAAATGTTTTGCGTTTTGTTTTTGTTTGAGTTGTGTCGCTGCTCGTGTGATCATGTTCTGCTATGAGGGGGTCAACAATGGGGCTTTGTTCCGATAGGTTTGCGTCTTGAGGATGTACTGGTTAATCTTAGCGATGCACCATGAATCCATCAGCGTGGGCTGATGCGGGGAATCGCTTTCGTTATTGTCGTCTTTCGTATTTGGACAAGTGTCTGTGTACGCGGTGAGGCAGGGTGTTTGCTTGAATTTACGCCTTTTTTCGTTTGTTGTCAATTGCTAATATCGATTTGACAAATAAATGTTAGTTCAAGCCGTTAAAGACTAATGTAAGTAAATTTAAATTCAAACCTTGCAGTTTTTTAACTTAGATTTATATTTATTTACCTAAAAAACTCGCTTAAATATATTTTGTCTTGCATTGGGGATCTGAGACACAAATGGGAACTTTTATTGTATTTCATATCTTTGATCCCGCGATACTTTTTCCCCTGACTGATTATGTAAGTCAAAATAATTTTAATAATTTAGGACACTTTAGAATGTATATTTTCTCTATATATTTTTTATGTTCTCTAAACAATATTATTAACCAATCACATTACGCTTTCATCCTCCAATCAATTTACACTTTCTCTGACCAATAGCGTTATTATTTACTGAGGCTTAGCTTGAGGGATATATCGATTAACCGCAAAATACGTCATACAACATCTGTGTACAATTTTAAAATTTACATGCGCTCTATAAACTACTCGTTGGCATTGCGCAAAATATCCTTCAAGACATTCTTATTCAATATCAAATTATGGTAAGTCTTTTATCTTAAATGTTTTTTATTTTATTGTGTGTTTGTTTGCCTTAAATTTGTACTTGAGTACTTAGGAATAATTTAACTAATAAGTTTTTTGTATTCTAATGTTACTTCTTGCGCAACGTGTTTTAACAACTTTCTAAAAAGTATATCAGTTTAAAATGGATCAAGTTAGGGTATTTGGCTGAGCAGTAGTATGTCCTCTTAAATGTTGCAACATAAGAAGGCTTTGACGCAGACGTAGAGGTGGGTTTTATTTGCTTGTTTTGAGGATGTTACCTCGACGGGAGTTTCTAGAAATGAGCATTAAAACATTAGAAACGTCAAATACCAGAGTATTGAATCTTGATAAGAATCAATACAATCTCCACTTTCTGACGAGAATCTGGTATTATACTACATAATTTTTAATTTTATTTTAACGCTAATGTATTTTTATTTTCTTTCTTAAAACAATTATGCGCGCGTTTTCCCTTTATATTAGATGTTTGTTTTTGTTGTTTGTTGTAATACTTCTGCTTTGCAGTTGTACTTTTTGTCAAAAGAATTGAGTAATTGTGTTATATTAGGTTAATTGTGTATCACTTTATGCTTACCACAACAATGGCAATTGTTAATAATTGTTTTGATTTTTGTGAATATTTATCTTATAATTTCATATAGGTTTACTTAGATGTTATTTTGTTTTTATCTGAGGCTAAACGTATTCGGGTTGCATGAAAATAAACAGACTTGTTGTGTTTGATAATTTTTGAGTATATAAACTAAATTTAAAACGAATATTTCCATTATAAAAGTGTGGGTTTTATAAAACAAATTCTCTAAAACGATCAACTCCACTGAGCGGTATGAAATATAGTTGAACCTGTATTAAGTTAAACAAAACTGGAGTTAAGTAAAAACAATAACTTTTTCTAATATAATCAATCACTTCCTTTATCTAAGCCATTTACGACCAAATATGTTCCACTAGCGACTATACTCACTTGTTCTAGTTGCGAACCTGATATATAAAGAGAACATAATAGGATCGGAACTGAGCGAGACTGAGAATCAAATTATTTACGAACACACAGATTCAAAGCAATAAAGACATTCAATGACACATAAAACTTTAACGTTTAGAACAGTACAAACACAAAACACAATAACTTACAGAACACTGCAATAACACTTACTTAAATCTAACATAAGCAAAACTAACTTAACTCAACGTAGTTACTGAATAGCACTCTTCTTTGAAACACCAACTCTCAATTCTGGACATCTGTCCAAATGTTATAATTTATCTAGCACTTCCTTGCACTTATAAAATATTTCTTGCTTCTCTTAAGACTATTACGGCCTGATGGTTCCATATAAGTGGTGGAACTTTAATAGCTTCCACTGCGAAACAATAACAATAAATCTTTTTTTTTTTTCTAAATGCAATTATGACAAATATTTATATGAAGTTGTTCAATTCTTAAATACCAAAAGTTGAAAAATAGTTTATATTTTGACTATTTGGAGTCTTGCAATATTTATTGGTTGTTATTGTTAATTCAAAAATCATTTTAACATTTCGGATATTTTACTCAAAAAAATAGGCCAGAATACTTTATGCACTGCCTCAGCTCGTGTAGCAGCTTGTTGTCTAAGTTATATAAGTTTTGTTTATATATTTATCAATTATATTAAAACTAAAGTAATTTGTTGGTCTACTACAGTTATTAACCAGTGGTATAGCATAACATATTTTGTTGCATATATACAACAAAATCGCCGTGCAACTGACTTTGAATTATTATTATTATTGCTATTATATTATTATTATTATTATTATTATTATTATTATTATTATTATTATTATTATCATTATTAAAAATTAGTTTTCTCCCTGAATACAAAACCTTTCATTTTAATTTTCATTATATACAAAGATTAGATAATTTTATCTTAAATTAATGAAATACTTTAAATATGAATTTATACATTTTGTAAGAAATGGATTTAAAAAATCAATTTTAATAGCTAGAACATTTTACCTTAGACTTCCATCACGAAGCTAATTCTTTTTTTAAAGAGAGTTTGTATCATTCTATAAGAAACTAAAAAACTTAGCTGCCCCAACTTGAAATAATGTGGTTCTAAAAAGCTTATTTTATAAAAAAGCAATCGTCAAATTAGCGACGTCATATTAACAAAACTTTTTAAAGTATATATATATATATATATATATATATATATATATATATATATATATATATATATATATATATATATATATATATATATATATATATATATATATATATATATATATATATATATATATATATATATATATATATATATATATATATATATATATATATATATATATATATATATATATATATATATATATATATATATATATATATATATATATATATATATATATATGGCCTACTTTATTTATACGGGCGGATATTTTGCATTTTGTAAAAAAAAATAGAAGGCCAGTTTTTAAAATCATAATGTTTCAAAAACTTAATACGTTTTGAAAATTTTCAAAAATATTTTACTTTCTAAATTTAAAAAGTCCACAAAAGTAGTATATATTCATAATTTTAGATATTAAATGAACATTTATTAAGAAATAAATAGTCTGTATTTTAAAATTTAGAATTAATAAAAACAATGTAAGAAACAAGAAAACAATGTAAGAAAATTATATATAATATAATTATTTTTCTTTTTTTATTAAAAAATAAAATAATTATATTATATATAATTTATTAAACTTTCTCAAATTTTCTCTTTTTAAAAAATTTTACATGATCACTTTGCTACTTCGCTGGTAGAGATAATTCTTTTATTATTAAGAAAAATGTTGACAACAATTCTTCCAGCAAGTTTTATCCCAGTTTTCTCATGCATGGGAGAAAAAAGTCTGAAAAATGTCATAAAACTGGTTTAACAAATATTCTAAAGCTTGTCATGCATGAAAACTAAATTTCTTTATTTTGTTATAAAAGTAGTCAATCATAGCAAAGGATGTGCAAACATAATCCAAGAGTGATGGTGAAGGAATAGTGAGACCACCCCTAGTGAGACTACCCCTAGAAATAATTGTTAAATAAGTATGATCAGGATTGCTTTCATCAATTTTGACACAACATAAAAATTCTTTACAAGATGTACCATAACGTTTTTTAAATTTCTTTGCTATATCCAACAATATGAGCACCAACTTCCCTACTTTCTGGTGCAAGTGTCATGATTTATGGATTACTCTGAGCTTTATCAATATCATGAAGAAAGTTTTTCAAATCTGTTAAATTATTTTCTGACTCAAGAGGCACTTTCAAACTATCATAAAAGTTAATGCACTTTAACTTTAATGTTCTTTTGATTTGATGATTTTTCTTTTTTGATTTGATGATTGTTTTTTGATTTTTAATACTTTTTCAGAAATATCTTGACATCTATGACATCTTTTAAATCCACCAAAAATCTTCCGCCGCTCATTTGTCTATATTTCTTTTTTCTATATTATTGTCCTTTCTAGTGGGTCCATTTGAAATCTCGCAGTTAAAACAAAGTGATATTCATCATTAAGTAAGTCCTCGATCAATGAGGCATGACTATTTAGTGCTCTTATTAGTGGTGCAACTGTCTGAACACTTAAAGTAAACTTCTCACAATTTGGTATCTTTTGTAATAACCAAGCTTTAATCCATTGTACCATTTCCCTTAGAAATTCAGGTTTTTTATCACCAGAAAAGGCTGCATTACGTAAAATATTACATATTGAATACTGACATTTAGAATTTAATAAAACCCACCACTCATTAAACAATGTAAAAAAATCTGCACTGCGAGTGAATCGCTGCAGATGTAGCTTCATTGAAAATTGCAAGTGCTAAAGAAACATTTTGTTTAAATTGACAATGATGTAATACTTTAATTGTTATTTTTGGTGCTTTACGCAAACCAGGATTTACATTTCTCCAGACTCATCACTACCAATCATCTCTCCAGAAAAATATTCCTCACATTTTTGCATCTATATTTCCACTAGTTATTTTTTTAAGTAATAATAATGATGGTAAAGGCAATTTTTCACACAAAAGTTTGTATTACTGCATAGAAGTATATCGTAATATCCAGGGCTGTGAAGTCGGAGTTGCGGAGTTGCGACATTTTCAGCGGAATAATCTTTAGTAAAACCTCTCGGTATTGCACAGGCATGTAAAAGGGCTAACAAAGATCTTTTAAAAGGTTCGTTGTTAGCTTTCCCTCTGCCTACCTTAACTCTCCGGAAAAAGTTAAACTTAGGTACCTATTCTGCAATAAATAATAAGGTGTCTGCTACATAATACTTTTTAATTAAACTTGGCATGCACTTAGAAAATAAGTTTCTGCACAGGGAAAAATAGATTTTAAAAAGTTATCAAGATTCCTTTAATATAAATATTACATCTGATCAACAACGAATTTTTTCAAAACAGTAAACTTAATGATAGCGGTGGTAACTACTAAAAAAAAAACATAAAAATAATGTCTAACTTTTCAACTTTTTTTTAAATATATACTTTGGTTCAAAACTCTACAAAATAACACATTCTTACAGCACATAAGTGTCTACTCTGGTACAAAAAGCTAGGTGCCTGCTACATAATATTTTTAATGAAATTTGGCATGCACTTAGAAATTAAGTTTTTACACTGGGCCCAATAGATTTTAAAAAGTTATCAACATTCCTTTAATATGAACTATACATCTGATCGACAACAAAGTTTTTAAGAACCATCAATTCAACGATAGCAGTAGTAACTACAAAAAATAATAACATAAAAATAATGTTTAACTGTTCTACTTTTTAAAAAATATATATGTTGATATGAAATTCTAAAGAATAACATAAGAAAATACATTCTTACAACACATACTCCAAGCACGCTTCACTAAAATGGTCAAAGTTTTTGATTACAAGATCGGTGCCGTAAATCGAAAGATACGTGCGTAGCTATATAAATATATAACGTAGTTATATACATAACGTAGTATATATATAACGTAGTTAAAGCTATATATATGTAACGTAGTTATATATATATATATATATATATATATATATATATATATATATATATATATATATATATATATATATATATATATATATATATATATATATATATATATATATATATATATATATACACACACATTTAAGTAATTTTAAATTTATTCTACAAAATAGAGTGTTCTTAAAAGAACGGAGCAACTTACAACTAAATACATATTTATTAAATAGTTCTTTGTTTTTAGCTTTATATGATTTATACTGAGTGTAGGTTATACAGTTGATAAAAACATATAATTTGACATGACTTGTTTTGCCTAAGGACGCAAAAGATTGTGCTGATGGCATTACTTTTCATAGGTACGTTGAGCTACGCCAAGCAGAAAATTTCACAAAGCAATAATATATATCATAAGAATATATTCTTTAAAAAATTGACTAATAAAATAACGAAATCAACAGAGTAAAAGCATATATGGTATTACTGTTGTGATTTTTTTGTTTTATTAGTCAATATTTTTAAAGAATTTGGTCAAAAAATAAATATCAAGATTTGACAAAAGTTGATAACTGCTCTATGTAGAAAAAACTTTACTGGTCCTCATAAATCAGCAGTTGAGTTCAAAGAAGAAGAAGTACAAAATCAACTTTGTGTATTGAAACTGTTATGAATAGAACTAGGCCCTCATGTCAGGACCGACGACAGGGTTTTTGAAGTGTGTGTGTGGGGGGGGGGGGGGGGGAGCTCAATCATCAATTTGTGAAAAAAGTCCTCTATATCAATATTTTTTTTATGTATATAAAAAAAAGACCTTTCAGAAAAAAAGTGGGGGAGGGGCACGTGCCCCCCTGGTTCCCCCGGTGTTGTTGGCCATCCATGAATGAGAGTTTAGTATGGTGCCATACCAGGTCATTTTGAAGCACCATAGTAATAGCATTTTTAGTTTCTTTCTAGTTTTATTATTTACATTTGATATATTTGTCTTACTCTAATTTAGCCAAGATCATATAGAGCTGTTATAGCTGTCATACTGAGTCGACAGTTGTACAAAAAAATTTGTCATTTTTACAGAAGAAAAATTACAGAAAAAATTAAATTCAGCTTAACTATGTGCATCTCCATATAACTATTAGTTTATTTTAGTTTCATAATCACTTTCTGTAAGTTTAGTTTATATATATATATATATATATATATATATATATATATATATATATATATATATATATATATATATATAAACTAAACTTACAGAAAGTGATTATGAAACTAAAATAAACTAATAGTTATATGGAGATGCACATAGTTAAGCTGAATATATATATATATATATATATATATATATATATATATATATATATATATATATATATATATATATATATATATATATATATATATATATATATATATATATATATATATATATATATATATATATATATATATGTAAACTTTACATTTATTTTATACCTAAGACTGAAATAAATGTAAAGTTTTCCAAACATCAACTTTATTTAGTTATTGCGGACAGAATTTAGATTGATAGGAATGAATTACTTCAAAATTTACTTTTTGATTATATTTTTTTTACAAATTAAAAAAAAAATTTCCTCCCCCGACCCTTTTTTAAAGATTTATCCTTGTCTATTTTTTTTACATCATAAAGTGAATTTTTAGTTATTTTGAATAAATATTTTCAAAAAAAATATGAATTTCGCCCTATTATTAAGTTATTCCAGATCACTGTGCAGAGTAGCAGAAAAATAAAAAAACTCATGTTGCTAAAATTGGACCTCATAGTAGCAATTGCAATAAATTTTTATTTTACTATTAAGGAAACAAATAATAAGGGATCTTACGAAAACTACGCAATACTAAACTTGAAACAAAAAAAGACCAAAAGTTGTCCCTCGCAGAGTCTAAAATAGTGAATAAAAAATTCATTATTTTTTAAGATCTCGTAATTCTGTTTTTTTTTTTTTTTTTTTAATATAGTGTTGCGTTATTTATGGACGATCCCTAATGTTAATAAATGTGATACCGTCATTGCTTTAAACGTTAAACGTTTTTATTTGAGGCACACGATGCGAAAAAAATGCAAAGTCTTCGAAAACTAAGCAGTAGGATCTACTAAGCAGTAAAGAAAAGAAAATATAATGAGAAGTAGAGAAAAGTTTAGAAGATAATGAGCAGTAAAGAAAAGTTTAGGAGATAATAAGCAGTAAAGAAAAGTTTAGGAGATAATGAGATAAAGGAAGTGGTCTCATTAAAATTTAAAAAAAAGCTTTTTAATTATTTTTAGATAAACTATAATAATTTTTTTGGGTTTGTTTTTGACGTTATGCGTAATAAAGTGTTTTTCTCAAACTACGAAAAGGTACAAAGCCTTTGTATTGCATACAATATCTTCTTATTTGCATATTTTGGACCTTTTATTTTTAAAAGTTGTTGTTTTTAATCTATTAAATCTTCGTTCATAAAAGATTTTGATGAAATATGCTTAATTTTTAGTAAAATGCAGGTATAACACTTAGGTCCATAAACTACTTAATGCTTAATTTAGCTAATAAACAAAACGGAAAAAATCAAAAGTTTTTTCCCGCAGTTAATTTAATTGAACAGAATTTCATTGAACTTAGAAGCGCTTTAAAGTTCAACAAAATCACCGCGCAAAAGAGTAAATGTTCCTACGTTGTTTCATTAAGTCTCCTACGATGATTTAAGTAATAAATTTTTTTTTATTTAGAGCATTAACAATTTATTCTGTCAAAATTAATAATAATAGTAACTAACTACTAATAATTTTTTTTCTCAAAGCACAGTAAAGATTATTTCGTTGTTAAAAATATATGTTTCTACAATTTTACTACGCGAACATATTTTTTTTCAAGTTGTTGATTAACAGGCCCGCACAAAGACTTTGTGGTGCCTAGGGTAATTTTTCAGTTAATGCCCCAATTTTTGGATTCCTAGGTATATTGAATTAAGCATGAACTTTACTGTATATTGTCCTTATGTCTACTATCACAGTACAGTTTAATGAAAACAACTTTTATTTTTGTATTAAGCGTCGTTACACATAGCAACACTCGATATTTGACTTTTTCCTTTTATTAGTCCTTTTCTTAACAAAATAATTTTGCAACCTAAAAAAAACTAACTTAAATGCAATCAGATTCGCTTTTTGGAGAATTCGGGACCAAGAAGAATGTAGTCGGTCAAGATTATTGATTAGAGTTTTTAAAACTTTTTCACGTTGTCCAAGGAAATGCTGATTGAAGAAAGAAGCAGACATTGTTGACACAAAGGAGAGTATTGAGCCAGAAAGAAGTCAAGACAATGACTTCAAATGTTTGAATTCACTTTTTGAGTCAGTTGATGGTCTTCTAAATCACGTTCTTAAAGAAATTATAATGGTATTAGTATTTCTTAAAGTCTTTCGGCAATGGGCGTACAGCCTTTATGCGCGCATTCCATCTTGTTCGGAACGTTTGGTGAAGATACAGCTTAGTTGCCTCAGTCAAAATTTTTCATCGCATGGGGCCACTACTAAAAAAGTTATGCGACAATTGGATGTTGCCAAAATAGTTTTTGATTACAGTAGAGGATTCCGCAGAATAAAGGCCAGCTAGGTTGAGGCTATACGCACTGCAAGACAAAACTTGGGGATTTTTTTTGTGAATGATGCCATGCACTCTTTTTCATACACTGAATATGTTAGCCCCGTTATAATAGCACTTGTCTTTACAGTTCTTTAAATTAATTTGGTTTTGATCCAAAACGTTTATAATTAGCTTTGCAGTGTCAGAACACTTTTTTTCCTCCTAATTTTCTACCTTCAGAAAACTTTCTTTTATTATCTATTGGTTGTCAGATCCTAGGCAGATAAATTGAAGAACAAAAGTAATTTTTTCTGTATGAGACGTATCCGGAGTTCTATCAACAATAACTAAAAAATAAATGACCTTTTGCGGAAAAAATAAATTTTTTTTGCAAAAGGTATGATTTTTTAAGGTTTCTAAAACTGATTTCTAGACAAATTGCAATTTCCGTGCTGAACATAAGAAGTCCTTACGGTCTGATCATAGATAACCGTAATAGAGACCGTAACCGATCATAGAGAACCGTGGGAGAGCATTTAACAGAAAGTTTACCCCTCTTTCCGTACCAATGTCCCTTATTGGGTTGGAGCTGGTGTCGAAACTCCGACCTCTGGGTTCTGAGCCAGAACTCTAACCACTGCGCCACGGCTGCTCAGTTTTCGCCAGTTATCTTTTATTCCGCTATTCCACATCAAGAGGAAAGACTAAAATCTAAGGCCAAAATATGCTTTTGTTTAAAAATATAGCAGGTGAAACAAACAAAAGCTTTGGCAGTTCCACTTCAGATAAGCCAGTCTCTGTTGATTCTCTCTCTGTCGCAACAAGTTTTGTAATAAACGGAGGCAGGAACATTTTTTTTTTAATATTTTGTAAAAAGTGCCGGATTTTAAGAAAGGCCCATTCTGTATAACTTGATTGAATTCGACACAAAGCGGAGTCATTTCCAACTGCTTGATCGTCCAGTTGAATAGCCTCTAGATCCTAAATTAAAACATCAATTTTAAAATTATGATATGTATTTAATATCTGCATACATATAATGATATGTTTTTAATATCTGCAGTTATTTCAAGAAATAGTAATGCGTCCGAATATCACCCAATTATCATCTTCTTGTTCAGAGACCGTTAAAGTGTTTTAAGGGGAAAATGGTTTTCTAGAACTCAAGGTTTTACCAATATTGTTGGTAGCATCATGCATTAAAAAAAATTGTTTTAACTGTTTTGGAATGAAATTAATAAATTTATTATTCACGATTGAGAATAAATAAATAAAGCTATTGACCTATACCTTGACTACTTGGTCTGACGTAGAATTATTAGATTTTTTTTGAACTTTATCAAAGCCTTTTTTTTGAACTTTATCAAAGCAACACTCTTGCAGGGTACATTTGTTATTGTTTTTTTTATAACTTTTTTTGCAACTTTTTTTCTGCCTTGCGACCCTAAATCATTCTTTTGAATACTGGACATGACGTTTTTACTCTAAGATGTGTAAGTGATAAACAATTGTGTTAGGAAAGTATTGAATTTCTCTTGGAAAAACAAAAGTTAATAATTGCACGTCTAACTAATTCAATTGTCTTTTCACTAATCGCTATTATGTTAACACTTTTCACCGGCAAATGACACTTATTCCACCGAGGCATGGCTATTAAACAAAGAAACTGACTTCAAAAAACTAGATTACCTGAAGTTGCCAGATAGAATAGTTGAATAATGATTGTTGAAGTGCTTGGCTTTATTTATTTTATATGAATTTGAATTCAGAAAAAGAATTAAATGCAACTTCATGATACCAAATGCATTGGATTTAATGTATCGAGAAAAAATATTTGAAAAGTATTGGAATCAGAGAAATTAACGATTGCACCCCTTCACTTTGAGACATGTGTCGTCGGCTATGATATATACAGCAAACCTTTAAATTTGTGAAAATATTTTTATTCTAAGTATATACTATATTAAAACAAAAAATCTTTCAAAAATCTAACATAAAATCAATTCTGCCATGCACTTTTTGTTGATTTTTTACAACTGTTTTTGAAATCAAGCAATTAGATAAGCAGCAATATTATTAATATGCGATAATGAAAAAAAAAATTATTAAACTATACCTGGATTACTTGATTTAAAAGAGACGATGGTTCTCTTGGACTCAAGACTTCATCAACACTGTTGGTGGTGTGAGCTTTTTTCAACAGAATATTTATAACCGTTTTATTTTTTTATTTATCATTTTTATTTATTTATCTTATACAATAAGATTTTTAGTATTATAGCAGGACTTCATAAGTAATATAAACCTCTATTTTCTTCTACAATAAAAACATCTATATACCTTATATACTTTATAAAATAAATATATACCTTAAATATATAACCTCTAAATATATCATAAATTAAATAGTGTACATACTTCAGAAGTGAAATTCACAATGAAACATAACAAATTCATATACAGCATAACAACTGAAAATAAAAAATTAAGAAAAATCAAGAATATTTTTGTTGAAAAAACAAATTTTATTATTAGATTGTTTGAAAAATGAATAGGCTAATTCCGATAAAAAATATTAGGCCGTACTATTTCACTCCAGAGAAAATATCCACGATAAGATATACAAAATTGAGCTTGCTTATTTTTGAAAATAGGTTTTCTAGAGTGCTATTATTACGTAGTTTAAGTTTGTTTTGGGTTTTAACTTTGTAAAGGTATAAAAAAACATTGGGGGACATAAGTTATTTACAATTGTACATAAAACATAAAAGATTTAACACTAAAGTTAACAAAAAAAACATTTAGTTGATAAACATTTAAGTATCCATTTTGTTTTTTCGATATTTAAACATATTCAGCCTATTTTTTTTGAATCAAAATGAAACTTTTTCAAGTTCTCTGTTCATATTATTAAAAAGTAAGTTTATATTTTCATGTGGCTGAAACAATTTTGTGTCGTCTGCAAAAATTATATCATTAAATTGGACGCTTTGTCAAGATCATTCATATATATATAATGAATTGTTAAAAGCAAATTGCTTTCGATTGGAAAGATAGCTTTTGAACCAATTTAGAATTTTACCTGCTATGTCATAGCATTTAAGTTTTTTAAAGGAAAATAGTTTTTTATTTTATTACGGAATAAAACTATGAATATCCGATTATGAACAAGAAAATATACTTTGGCTATTTGGTCGGTCGTAGAGTTATTAGATACCAATTTTATGTTACTTCATTGAAGCTTTTCAGTTAGCTTGCTAGTAACAATAAAAATATTTTTATTTAGGGTTGCATGTACACCCTTGGTCCGTGTGGCTAGATAAAATATACCCAGTGCCCCCTCCCCTCTTTAGTTGGCCGCTCTTATTGTTAAACAAGGCCTGCCTTGTCGATTAATGAACTGTCTTTAGTTGATTAATGAACTAGTTTTTTTTGATTAATGAAGATGCTGGTGTGTAATGATTATTTTTATTCTTAATATTTCCTAATATTATTTATATATTATAAAATCATATATCTAATTATATTTCTTTAACATTTCTTTTAAGTTATTTGGTCTTTTTTAGATGATGATTTTCCAACTCTGTATAAAAATGTACAAGATCGCTCTCTTATTGTATCATAGACAATTTGTATTTTATTTCGGGTTAAAATGGTTGAGCACAGATAAACATTCCACTGATGGTATTGAGATATAATTAAACAATTTAATTTTACAGTTTCAGTTCAAATCTATTTCGCTATTGAGAGAAAAAACATTTATTCTCAGTGAATCAGTAAAACGACTTGAAACTCTAAGTGAAGTTAAAGAGTTTGATCTTAAAATAAAACAAGAAAAATCTTCTAATGTAGAATCAGTATTATAAATCAATTATAAATGATGTTTAAAAATAGTGATATTGAGTGTAATTTAAATCACTTAGTATTTTAGCTAGCTATAATGTCATTTTTTTGTGTGTCATTAAATTAGTAATTACTTTAAAACTAAAATATTTTTCAGATTAGTAAATTATCCAAATTGGTGGACTAAGTGTAGTTGTTAAAAGAAGCTGCAAAAAATATATTAAAAAGGTTTGTAAAGTTGTTTGTTGTATTGAAAATATATTATAAATATTTTTTATTTCAATACGGCATAAAAATTTAAATGTTAAATGAATGTAAATACTATATTCTCTACTGTAAAATGTTACTTTGTTTCTGTGTTATCAACTATGACAACTATTATCTACTGTGAAAATGTTACTTTGTTTCAGTGTTATCAGCTATGACGTTTTGGCCCAGTTTAACATAAGGGATAAATAGAAACAAAAAATGAATATGTATACAAAGATTATAAATACTTGTTCGTAAAAATTCGAAAAAAAATTATTACTCTAAAAACTCTTAAAAAGAATTCTTAAACTCTAAAAAATAATTATTACTCTAGAATATTAGATAAATTTAAAAATAACTCTAAGTGCACTTAAAATAAATATATACCTTACAAGTAATAAAAGAAAATTAAAAATAAATATATACCTTACATGTAATAAAAGAAATTACTGGCAATCAAAAAACATGCTCATGTTCCCCCAATAAGTTATAATATCCGACGAATTTAATAAATAATTTATTGAAATCAGACCTAAATTAGCTAATAAAATTCCCTTTACCCCAGTCGCCTTAAATGATTTCTTAGTATCAATGGATGATTGCAAATGTTCCAAAGAAATATACTCAGAATTATCTTTTGAAGAATTCGAAATAGCCTTTACTCAAAATCACTCAAAAAAAAACTATTGATGCTGATGGAATTAATGGTGACGTAATTATCGAGTGTTTTGATAAACTAAAAGATATTCTTTTAAAAGTTTATAAATCATCTTTCCATCAAGGAGTTTTTCCTGATCGACTAAAAATTGCAAAAGTTATTCCAATTTTGAAAAAACGGGACTGTTACAATATCAGTAACTCTCGCCCTATATCTATCTTTTCTACCTTTTTTAAAAATCTTGGAGCGTATTATGTACAATAGAGTTTACAATTATCCCGTTTCCAATAATCTTTTATATAATAATCACTTTGATTTCAAAAAAAAAAAAAATTCAACTGAACATGCAATCATCCAATTTGCATGAAATATTTCAAATTACTTTCAAAGATCCCAATTTACATAAGGTGTTTTTATTGATTTGTTGAAAGCTTTCGATACTGTCAACCATAAAATCCATGAAAAACTCAAATACTACGAAATAAACTATATAACTATAAAATAGCTTCGAAGTTACTAATCAAACAATTAGTTTTTAATAAAACTATAACCAAAGCCATTTTCTAAATATTTCCTCTAGTGTTCCTCAAGGTTCTATCTTTTCCTCAAGGTTTCATTAAGGGGCCACTTTTGTTCTTAATTTATATAATCAATAAAACGACCTAAATAAAGCCTCAAGCTTAATGAGTATTATGTTTGCCGATGACACCAACTTATTCCTAACTAATAATGACATATCCAAACACTTTTCTACAATGAATGATAAACTTAAAAACATATCTACTTGGTTCAAATGTAACAAGTTAACTCTTAACATTAATAAAACCAAATGGATTCTTTTCAATTGGCTCTCTAAAAGACACTATTTACCCCAAAAATTGCCAAAAATATTTATTGATGAAGTCGAAATAAAAAGAGATTTTGTCACTTTTTAGGAGTGGTTCTTGACGAGGACATTACATAGAAACCGCATATTGACTATATTTGCTCGAAAATATCAAAAAGTAACGGAATCTTATATAAATCCTGACCATATTTAAACAAAGCAAGCCTTAATCCAACTTTATTACTTATTTATTCACACTTATATAGATTATGCAACATAGCTTGGGAAAGCACCGGAAAAGATAAGTTAAAATGCCTTTATCGCCGTCAGAACCATGCGATCCGATTGATTAACTTTGCGGATCGTTTTACTCATACCAAACCATTATTTATGGAGATGAAAATAATAAATATATACAAGCTTAATGTTTATAACATTTTATGCTTTATTTACGCGTGGAAAAGCGATTTAACTTTACTTATCTTTGAAGAACTTTTTCTCTAAACCCAATTAATAAATATTTACTTAAAAATAAAAATAAAGACTTTTTTTATTTTATATAACTTGTTTTGATTTTTGATTTATATCACATTTATTGTAATTTTTTAGTCTTGTTTATGAATTGATGTAAAAAACTTGTAAAAGGTTCTGATGATATCGAATGATAATCAAGATCTTCTTTCAGAAGTCTTGCTTGTTTGCATTTGTAAACAATGATAAAAATGTAAATATTTTAAAATAGTATGGCATCGTTTATTAGGACGTTTATGAATTTTTAAGGACTAATTCTTTTAGAGGCCTAGTATCAAAAATTGTCTGGATCTAAAAAATCCTGGATTACAAAACTTGTCTATGAAAATCCAAATGTTCAAATATTGTTTGATTTTTAAATTCTCAGTATTTTTATGGAGACCTCATCCAAAAAAATATATAATTATAGATTAAAAATTATAGATATATTGATTAAACTTCTTTGATTAATTTTTTCCATAATTATAATTTTTTTGTTTTGTTTGTTTGTTTAAAAAATTTTATCAATTTTCTTAAAAGTTCAAAAAATGGAAATCAATGTGAAATATTTTAAGGTCAATTAATATCCGTGATTGTTTAGATGCTGCACTTATCATCCATACAGACACTACACGAGATCATATTTAAAAAAAAAATTATGAATATTTTAAAATTGTTCCTAAGAAAAAAAAGGTCAAAGTTATCAACGGAGATCATTGATTGATGCTTCATCCAACCATGCTTGTGTAAACAATGAAATATCAAAGTAAGTTTCGGAATCAAAATGATATTGTACTAATAATATTTAAGAAATATTTACATTATGTATTTACATTTGTAGAGTTTTAGTCTAAATAAAGTTTAATCGTCGTTAAACGTCACTATTAATGGTTGCCAAACCCTAACCTTAAAACAACGTCTAACGAGCGTTAGTGATGACGTTTAATCAACGTTATATCAAAGTCATACAACGTAAATTTGTGATGTTGAATTTAACGTTGAAAAACCTTTCCATTTTCAAACTTTACATAACATTTAACTAACGTTAATGCTGACGTTCAATTAACATTAAAATGCCAGCTGGGAACTGGTCTCTCAGTAACAAAATTGGCTCTCTAAAAATTTTTTTAAAACTGTGGTTTTTAATAGAAAAACAATATTCGTTTTTTAGTTAGGTACATTAGTACACACATTTGTGAAATATTTAATAAAATTGGCTGTCATACTGTTATACTGCCATTTTTGCATAAATGTTGTAGATCTTTTTACTTTTGTTTAATCAAATTGGTTTTAAATATGTCCAAAAAAGGAGTCCAATAATGAGTATTACATTATTATTTTTATTTTGATAAAGGCACTAAACACGAAAATCAAAATACAGGTGTAATAATATTGAGCAGCAAGTAATCTAATTTTGGTATGGTAAAATAAACAACGAGAAAAATACGTTATTTCTAATAATAAAATTTATTTTCAAATAAATTAAAACTGAACAATTAAGTAAAAAAATATTTAACAAACAATAACTCAAATAATGTTATATCAAATAACGATATAAAGTTTTTGTCAAAAATATATAAAAATTAACTATTATCAATTTAACAAATAATTTCGAACCTATTGATTACAAAATACAATAATTTAGCAGATCAACTGATTACAGCAACTTAACAGATCAACTGGTAAGCTGCTTATTACGACCAAGACGATTATTTTTTTTTTAGTTGACGGTTAGATTTTAGTAGTTAATGATTGTTTTAAACTTGTAGGAGACTCTTTTGTAGTAGTAGGAGATTTTTTTGTAGTAGTTGGTGGTTGCGTAGTGGTAGGAGATCGTTTTGTAGTAGCTGGTGTTTGTTTAGTGGTAGTAGATTGTTTTGTAGTAGCTGATGCTTTTTTAGTGGTGGGAGATTGTTTTTTAGTAGCTGGTGCTTGTGTGGTGGTAGGAGATTGTTTTGTAGTAGATGATGCTTTTTTAGTGGTGGGAGATTGTTTTGTAGTAGCTGGTGCTTGTTTAGTGGTAGGAGATTGTTTTGTAGTAGCTGATGGTTTTTTAGTAGTGGGAGATTGTTTTTTAGTAGCTGGTGCTTGTGTGGTGGTAGGAGATTTAGTTGTAAAATTTTTAGTAACCACAATCGAACTATATGAGGATGTTAATGTGCTGTTATCTATAGCTATAACTCTAACAAATGTAGTGTAGACAGTCCCGGTTTGAAGCGCAGGATTAGCTAAAATAAAAAGAGTGATTAACACGATAATCGAAAATAAAGAAAACTTATATTATAATTTATAATTAAATTTATTTTTAAAACTTAAATTACTTAAACTTTAAAAATTGTTTTAATTAACTTTGTAATTTTTGTTCTTAATGTAAAACGATAGACATGACACGAATAGGAACAATAGACACAATTGTCTGATACTTCACAAAGTATAAGAAGTATGTAAGATTAAAACCAAAAATTTAAACATAACGTACACCTATACTTTCTTAAAAATTAAAAAAAAAAATAGCTTACAAACTACACAATTCTCTTTTTTTTCTCTCACAATTCACAGATTTAACACTTAAATAAGCAAAACTAAAAACTTTTTTAAAACCATACATCCTAGAGGGCACAAGACGTGTTTTAGATGTCTAATATTAATACATTTTAATAAGTGCTTTCGACATCTTAAACACGCCTCGTGTCCACAAGGATACATATTAAGTGCACAGTATAAAAACGAAACCTAAATATAATCTGTACATATAATAGGTAAAAAATTTAAAAAAATTTTAAAGCTACAGATAAAAAAAATTACAATTTGATCCTTCTCCAACAATAAAACTCTTGATTTTTTTGTGTGCATCAAGCACTCCTACTATGCGCATATTATCTTTATGATTGTAGATTTCATCCCATGTGTATGAAGTTGAAGTTCTTGTTGGAAGAACAGGTGTTGATAATTTTACCAAGATGATGTAGTAAGTTCTAAAAAATTTATTTTAACTTATTTTAATTTTTATGTTTTTTATTTATAATTTTAGTACAATACAGTAAAAAATCATAAAAATACTTGACGGAGGTCATAAAATTAATTGAAGTTTTAAACTCAAATCTTTATAAAAAAAACAAGACTAAAAAGTTTTTTTTTAATGAATAGCCAGCTTGCTTTAATACAGTAAAAGTTTAATAAAATAATCTAAAAAAAGTAAATCAAAAAAGAACCAGAAAATAAACAAACAAAAAAATGCCAAAAAAAACAACTTACACAATTATTTTTTTGATAGAAAATTCTGGAATAATTATTGTAAAAGATGTTGGTGTTACAGCTGTCGGAACTATTTAAGAAAAGGTATTGGAATTTTTATTTAGTTATTAAAAAATATTATAAAGTTATAAAAAGAAAAACAAAAAAATCTCAAATAAATAAAAAATGTAAAAATTAGAAATTTGTTAAAAAAAACCAAAAGTCAAAGTCAAAGTATGTTTAAAAAAGTCTTTCAAAAAATAGCCAAAAAAACAGATAAACAGTTACATATTAATTACTGATATTTCAAAAATAAAGTATGAAAAACATTTTAACTGCAATTTTATTGTTGTATTTTATTGTTGTAATTTTAACTTAATTGTTAATTGTTTACTTTTGCATCACAAAATGATGAATTATTAAAATAAACTTAACCAAATGTTTTTTTCAACTTTAGTGTCAATTTAGGACAAGTGACTAACAAGTTGTGATTAGGTCATACCATATAACCTTAAATTAATAATAATGTTGTATTAAAAATTCATACCTTGCAAACAACTTATTTTATCAGTATGCAAAATGAATCCAGCTGGGCAGGAACAGGTTGCAATACCTGATACCACACTGCATTGGTATTCACAATATTTTGATAGACATAGATCTTTAAAATTAAAGATAATTAATCAAATTTTATTATTAATTTTAGCATTATTATTCGTATTATATTTGAGATTAGTATTATATATGAGATTAGTGATGTAATTAAATGTAAGATGTAAGAGCATGATGATACATTAGAATGATGGAAATGATGTAAACATATGTAATCTAGTTAATGATTTACATGTATGTTTGTGTGAAAGTACGCTCATATAGATATATACCTATAAGTAATGTGATTATGCAAGTATTGAATGTATATGATGATGTAACTACACTATGTTATTATGAAACAATAAAAGTATATAATGATGCAAGTTTAAAATACCCAGCAAACATTTTTGTAGTGGATTTCCAGTGGACTTATATAGGTATTTTGAAGAATTCATTGTGATTTGCTTATCGGTTACTAAATAGCCAGCATATAAATTTCCAACAGTGACTCTGCCACTGATGGTCCACTAAATAACTGATGAGCAAAACTACAGTGGACCACTCAATATGAACAATATATGTCCACTAAAATTCTACCCTAGAATGTTTGGTGGGTAGTAAGCAAATAGTAAAAATTTACAATAAAAAAACTAATTTTTTGTACAATGAAAAATAATATATATTTAAAAAGTTACAACTACCTTGAATACATGATTTGTTATCTGAACTCAACTTATATCCAGTTGGACATGAACATATTGGTTTGCCAGACTCCATATTACAGGAATATTGGCAATTCTTAGTCAAGCAACCATTTTCTTTAAATAAAAAATTGTAAATAATTATCAATCAACAATTTTTTATATTTTTTTTATAAGTACTTACAATAATTTATTGTAAGTAATTAAAAATATAAAAAATTATTATTACCAATAATCAAGATTTTGTGACATTAGAAAGACTGAAGCTACCTAACTTCAGGTGATTATAAACAAAATAATATAAAAATAGTGAAACTTCTAAATTATTTCAAATAAGCTAATTATGAAAGTTAAACTAAGTTAATGGATTGATAATTTATTTGAAATTTAAAGTAAATTCAAAGGATTTTAGTATTTAAAACCATTCTACAAAGGTTGAAGCCAAGATAAAAAAGGCAACCACTTTTTAACTATGAAGTTACAAAAGAATGTTTAAAACTACGAACACAACAGAGCACTAAAAAACTATTAAAACTATACAAATCAGGAAAATATAAATTTAAAAAACATATATATTTGTATTTTAACAGGTTTTGTTTTTTGACTTTAAATTTTCTGTTTATAAACAATTTGTCAAAATATGCATAAACGTATGAAATATTTTTATACAAAAATCCAAAAAGGTAAAATCTATAGTGTAAAATTTATACTTTTTATATGAAAGAAATATTTTCAGTAAAAAAAATCAAAAATTTACTAATTGAGTAGAATGATTTTTAATGAAATGATTAGTAATAATTAAATTATGATTAGTAATAATTAAATTAGGATTCATTATACAAAAATCAAATCAAAATTATTTTTTAATTTTCTTCAATAGATAATTCATATTACTACTTCTTTAGAATTACCTTTGTAGATGATAAAGGCTATTACTTGTATGATCATTTACTAGAATAAACATTTTGTAATTTTTTTTTTTTTTTCAAAAATTTTATTTACCTTCACATTGGTTTGAAGCAGCATTGAAAGTATAATTTTCTTTACAAACTAAAAAGAAACAAAAACTAAGTTTATAATATAAGATTTGTTTTATCTAGGGACAACCAATTTGTACTTTGATAAGAAAATCTCTTGAAAGAAACTTAAATTTAACTTATAAAATAAATAAATGGTATTACAACCATAGGTATAATAAATAATCAATATTATTTGAAAACATAAAATTGAAATGAAGCAAAAAGTTAGAAAATCTTTTATTAGCTAACCTAAAGGATTTGTACTATAATGGATTTCCAAAATTCAATTTTCAGTTGAATTTCTAAAATTCATTCAATTTTTACGCTTTTCAAACCAATTTTTGGTTTTATTTAATCTTTTGTTTCAAATTAATTAGCAGAGCATTTCATGTTTTGATATTTAAGTTTTAATATTCATAGTAATTTTTTTCAATTTAGTTATTAAACTATTAAAGATGAGATTTTGTAAAAACGCTTAAAAAAATTGTTACAAAAAAGAAAAACCAGTTTTAAACTGTACTAAAACAGAATTTGATAAAATAACACAGTGATCAAGTTTTTAGCTGGGACTGATTAAATAAAACTATAAAAAAAAGATGAAAGCATTAAATAGGTATTAGTAATGCAAATTATATTAATTAATGAAAAGTTTTTTTTTTAATTTTTATTTTATCTTTTTATTTTCTCTATAATATAATTTCTCTATAAATGTTGATAATCAAAAATGATTTATTATATAATAAATAATTTATTATTAATGATGATGATGATTAGTAAAAATAAAATTACTTACTTTGATAAATACAGATATCATCAAATCTTGTAAACACATTTTTTGTATGAAGAGCAAACTAAAAACAATGGATATTATATATATGTATGTGTAAATATATATGTATATATATATGTAAATATATGTGTAAATATATATGTATATATATATGTAAATATATGTGTAAATATATATATATACATATACATATATATATTAAAATTGTTGTATTATTATGGGTTGTATACAACTAAAGCAAAAAAAGAAAATATAAAGATATTACTTACAGCAAAGCCTGAATTCATTTCAGAATTTGTGAGATCATATATTATATTTATCATGTCCCATTTATAGGAGGATGAGGGAATTTCTACGCTAAAACGCTGTTGAGTATCAAACAAACCAAAATCTACAATAAATAATAATTAAAATTTTTCAGTGTTTGCAGGCTTTAAAATGTGGTGTCTGTTCTAACTAAAAAATTACAAAAACTATTAACTAACAAATAGGTTAGGCAGAAACTATTACAATAAAGTTTATTCTTGTAAGCAAAATTTTGTGTTTAAATTCTTAATTTTAAAGTTAAAATCAAATTTAAAGAACTTCTTTAAATTTGATTTTAACTTAACTTATTATTTTTTAATAAAATAGTTCAATAAATTTAAACTATGATCAATGTAAATGTTAATATATATATATATACATACATACATATATATATATATATATATATATATATATATATATATATATATATATATATATATATATATATATATATATATATATATATATATATATATATATATATATATATATATATATATATATATATATATATATATATATATATATATATATATATATATATATATATATATATATATATACACACATATAAATTTATGTACATTTACCTAAAGGTAAAAAAAATTATTAAAAATGAAATGTTTCCCCTCAAAAAAATAAGTCCATTTTAAGCTTAAATGAGTTTTTTTTAATACAAAAAAAAATAATTTAAATGTAAATGTGTAAAATATATTGGAAATATCAATAAAGATAAATTACAAAAATTTAAATTAATTACCAGATTTATTTCTACTTTCTGAGTATACCGCCATGGTTATATATATATTGAAGTTCTTTATATTCGTATACAAGCCTCTGGGAAAATTTATTTGAAATGTACCGGCATTAAATCCATAAATGTAACCAGGACCAATACCTATAAAAATATTTTAAAGTTTTGATTAAAAGATATAAATATATATGTATATATATATACATATATATATATATATATATATATATATATATATATATATATATATATATATATATATATATATATATATATATATATATATATATATATGCACAAATATGCACAAATATGTCTGTATATATATGTACAAATATGTCCATTGTTTACCTTAATCATTCATAAATCAAGCAATTATTAAGTCTGATGTTTATGAGAAGATAAAATGCAAGTGACAAAAATATTTAACTATTCCTGGATATTATATTTTAGAAGATTTAGTTAGCTATTGCTTTACTGAAGTGAATTTTGTCTTGTACTAATAGTTTATTAATTTTTATAAATTGTTTATATTTTTTAAATAATAAAACAAAGACCAGAAAATAAGAATTATTAAAATGATTTGTAATATTCACATATTGTGGCAAAAAAAATGTTAAACAAAAATGTTCATTTTGTTTCACTTTTTTTTCTTCTTAAATTTAAGAATAACAATTAAACCAACTAAAACTATTTCTAAACATGTCAGAACATGAAAAAAAAAAAAAGATATCCCTTTCATTTTTAACACGTTTTTACTTTATTTACTCTTTACATAAAATATAAACATTCAAATTGTGTTTGACAAACACTGTTTGTTAAAAATGAAAGGATGTCGTTTAATATAACACTGTTATATTAAACGTAATTTAAAGCATTACCATTTTACTAAAAAAGTTTAAAAATAGTTATAACTTACTTGGATTAAATGAATTATTAGGAAGTGTTTTTGATGGAGTGTCAACGCTATAAATAAAGCCACTATTTTGAACACTACATTTATGATTATTGAAAGAACATGCCAAAATGCGATTGTGAAAAGCATCTATTGGAAATATAAAAGCATTTTTAAAAATCTGAAAACATACTTATAAAAAGATGCAATAACATATATATTGTTATTTCATTATAAAAAATTATACTATTATAAAATTGTATTTATGCCATAATGGCATCTGAAAATACTTTCTTATACATATAAAAATATTCTATAAAAAAAAAGTTATATATAATACAGATAATTTTTATATATAAAATAATTATAAGTATCTTGAAATAAACTTTTCACAAACTATAAACCCAAATAAATATTAATGTACATGCCTCATTTAAGTTGAAAACTAATGATTACACCTACTAACTAGTAACCAGGATCAGATACATCTGGACAAAAAAAAAACCAAGGTTGTACAATAGTTAGCATTTATGACTTCATTAAATGACTTCTTTTTTTTTAGAAAAAAAGAATTTACACATGCATCATTTAGTGGATTCTAATGTTTTTTCCATGCTTTCTGATGTTTTTTAATACAATGGTTTTGTTTGACAAAGTTAAAATAAAAATTTATTTTATTAATGAAAAACAATTATTTATTAAATAAAACCAAATGTGTTTCGAAGATAAATAACTTATTTTACTAGCAATCGCTTGTAGTTTTTAAATTTATTCTTTTTTAAAAATAGTTATGTTAAAAAAATAAGCTGAACCAACGTTTATTTGACATTCATTATTTTTAAATAAAAGAATGAGATCAAAAAAAAAAGATCTTAAAATATGACTTACATTTACAAAAAAAGCTTGCACTACAAAAAAGACTTGCATTTACAAAAAAGGCTAGCATTACAAAAAAAGCTTTCATTTCAAATTTAATTTTGCACTATGTCCAAAAGAGAAAAAAAAAAAATAATGAAAAGACTTCATAAAATATGCAGCGTGCAATTACCAAATTTAATCTCCGACACATTCCTTGTAGTATCTCTCTGAATTTGTTAGGATAACAAATTCAGAGAGATACTACAATAAAAATATTGATTTGTAGTTGAGGGTTTTGACAACAACAAACAAACAAACAAACAAAAAATTGAGTAACCTCCTTGAAAAACTCGGTCTAAGAATAGTATAAAAGAACATGATTAGAATCAATGGTAAAAAAAAAAATTAGTTGAAATTCAAGAAATTTTAGAAACAAAATTTACTATAATAGCGTCAGTTAATGTATTTTGATTTTAATTTATTTTTTAACTAAATGTGCATAAACTTCTCTTATATGTTTAAAACTTTACCTTTTTTTTAATTTTGTTAAGATTTTAAAACAAATATATTTTGCTGTTTAATTTTTACCAAAAAATGGTTTTTGTAATAATACAGTGTCTTATATTATTACTTACTCTTAAGTTGTTGTTTTTTTAATGTCCGTGATTCGACACATATGCGGTTTAAACTTGAATGTGGTTTATGTGGTTTCTGTAGTTCCATTTCCTTAGTTAACTTTTATCAGCTTTTTAACGTTTTATCATTAAAAAAGTAGATACAATTTTTTACAATTGAATGCCCTTCCATAAGTAAATTTGTTTTATTTTATGTAACTTTAGATTAGAACTATTTTTATTGTGATACTAACACTAGAAAGATTATAATTTAAGGTTTATCTTCTTCAAATACCCAAAACTAAACTGAGGGTCTTATATAAGAGCTTTCCTTCTTTTAAAAAAGTTGCTTATGTCATGTCTACGAAACTTCATTTTTATCAATTTAGAATCAGTTAAATGTCATAAATAAAAGTTTTTGAGTTATTTAAATTGAATTAGCATTTTTAATGAATGCTGAATCAGTATTACTATTATCCTTTATAAATATGTAATAATTAGTATATTATAAAATAGTTATAAATATAATATGAGTAAATAATTATTAAAATTATGTTCAATAACAGTATAGCTATTGCAAAGTGTTAAAACTATTTTACTGTTGAAAGACAATTTAATGTAACTGCTAACATAAGCATGATCAAAATAAAAATTATTAAAAGATTCTTTAATAATATTTACTTCGAACATGCTTATGAACAAACATAAACTACTTTTTCTGTTTTAAAACCCCTAAACTTGTGAAGTATCTGATAAAGTTCCACTACAGAAGTTTAAATTGAGAAGCTAATCCGTGACTTCGCTTATAACTCAATTTGTACAAAACTTATGTACAGTAAAAGCATTAATTACTGTTATTAAGTGAACGTTGTTTCTGCTCTTCGAGCATCGAGTTTTACAATGCAGGAGCCTTTTTTTTTTAATTGACTTATAATTGTGACATTCGATTGATTCCGAAAAATGTGATAAATGGTATTGATTCTAAAAGATGGTAAATCACTTTTTTTTATTTTATTTTACAAAAAAATCTTTTACTTTTATTAATTCTTATTTCTTGTAAAACATATTTTATAAGAACGCCCAAGTGCTGAGAGAAAGTTGTGTTTATTTCATAAATAATTATAAAATAAGTTTAGTGCTAATTAAACTTTCCAAAACAAATTATTTGTTGAGAAATCACTTAAAATACTTGTATTTACGCCAATTATACTTCTGGTTACTAGGCTCACAAATCTGCATATTTATTTCTGTTACAAAAATATCTTTGTAAGCTCATCGAAATTTAGTTTACACAATAGCATAGGGATTTCTCTATTTATAATTAGTTCGGGCTCATTCTGTTTGTTTTTTTAAAGTAGCATTTGGCGTTTCCGTTTTTTGTTAACTGAAGACTTTCAACAAAATTAAAATTGTAATTTAAACGATTGAAATATTTTTACTTTTATTTAATGATATTTAAAAGTTTATGCTTTTATTTACAATCGGCAAATAAAATTTATTTGTATTTTTTTTTTTTTTTCACAGAATCTCCCATATTAAATTTTTTCTGGTATCATATTTATCGTGTGTTTTTTCTCCTATCAAAACAATGTGTTTATTAGTTGTAATAAACGACATTAATAAGAAATATTAATAAGGACATTAATAAGGATTATTAATAAGGACATTAATTAGGAATATTAATAAGGAACTTCCCAATGAGCACTGACGTAAAAAAGACGTAAACCATTTTAACCTTTTATAAACGCCTTATACACGCCTTATATACCTTTTAAACGCCTTATACACGCCTTATACACGTTTTGGACGTTTTTTAAACGTTTAAAAGACGTTATTTTTGGCCACAATTTTTGAGCGCTAAGAGATCTATTTATGAAATTTATATTTTATATAGTTTAAAACTTATATAAGTTTAGTCGAAAAAAGTAAATAAAAATATTTTATCAACTTGTTATTTTCACATTTGAGTAACAAAAATTTTAGTTCTTTTTTGTTTCCAGGCTCTAATCATCGGAATTTCTTGCAAAGCATCCTTTTTTGACAAAAGTGTAAACATACAAATGTTACGACTTTGCTCTATGTCTGAATGTTAAACATCAAAAAAAGCTGGATCAAGACCTGAACATTTATATGTCCATATTTGTAAACGAGGACAATGTAAAATAAAAGTGATTTTTTAAAAATCACTTTTATTTTTTTTGAAATTCTATTGCTGTATTGCTACGCTGGAAAACAGTATTCAAAAGCGATATTGGATTTTTTAGTAGTTGATGAAGCAAAATGTTTGGCAATGATTTTGATTTACTACTAAATCAACCGGTAAAGAACTTTTTTTAGGATAATTAATTGACAAGATTCTTCTGAATATTACGTTTTATGTATTATAAAACGAATGCAAATATAAATTTGCTCATTATTTATACAATATCGACTTTAAATCTTCATAAATATCAATTTAGAAATTATAGAGTTGTTTTAAAGATTACAATAATTAACTCTTTGGAGACCTAAACACAGTACTGCTTAAAGTAAAAAATTACGCGATACTTCAATGTAAAAGACTATTTGAAAAAAAGACAATTAGGAAACATAAAAGATCATTTTTTAGCAAAATGGAAAAATAAGTAAATGTATTATTTTCGACACTGCTTAGAAATAAAACTGTCTTTTAAATAAGAAAATAGAAAAGCTTTTGCGAAGGTTTTCTATTTTCGCAAATCTTTTTGTAGACGCGAAAGGGGCTTGATAAATAGGGACTTGACATGAAACCTTATTATAAAGATACTTTTTTGTATTTACGTCATATATTGACTACAAAAGCGCATTAATTAGTTTTTGTATTTATTACTTTAATTGCGAATTAAACTAGTGAACAAAAAATGTATCTAAAATAAATTTCTCTTGCTTTTGTAACAGTGATGCTCAAAAGCATACATTTTCTAATTTTTGCGGCACGTTTTATAAAAACAGTCCCTTTTTTCTCGTTTTTAAGAATTGTTTTCTTTTTTCTTCAACACTATTTTTAATAATTCTCCCAAATAATAAAAACACTATACTTATTAGTTAAGTTTATGATCTGCAGTCATGCTTTGGGAGTATATGTTCTGCAGTTATGCTTTGGGTGTTTAGAATTTATATAGGGTATAATAGGGTGTTTAGTTATGCTTTAGGTGTTTCGAATGGTCATATTCTCATTAATCAACAATAAAATGCATCTAAACTGTTAAATGTAAACCAAACTATTTAAAATTGTAATAATTTTTCTATTTTATTTTTAACTTAGAAGTTGCTCAAAAATAGATTACGGAATAATCTCAACCTATATTCGGAGTCATTTAGGGCAATTGCCAAACAAAACAAGAAACACTATTAAAAATTGTATACATATACTTTTACTCAGAAATTAAATTGTAACTTACTTTGAACAGAATCGTAATATATTCCTGGACATATCATGTTAACTGAATCAGTAATGGAATCATTTATTAAACCAGAAACAGATACAAACCATATGTGTAGTAAACAAAATAAAGTTTTGTCAATCTAGAAATGAAAATATTAAGTTTCAATCAATTGAAAAAGAAAATCATCGAGTTTCTAGAATGTTAATATTCAACATGCAAACATTCTGCCTCCTATTAAAGTTAATAAACATAATGGTAGCCTTTTAAAAACATAGGTTTGTGTTTACGACTTAAATCATTTTTATTAAAAATTTTTTATTCAGTTTGGTTAGAAATTAAACTTTTTTTAGTGCACTTTTGCAATAATGACCTCTATAAAAATAACATCGCTAACTAAAAAACGATCAATAAATTGATTTAAAATGGCTTACTAAAAACCCGCGATATGTATACACATATCACTGTAGCAGTAAGTGACTATAGCAATCTAGTAATTATAGAATAGTCGTTATGTAGTAGCTCTATGTAGCTAGCGATATTATTACAATATATTATATTATAATAATATCGCTAGCTACACATCTGCGATATGTAGCCATCGACTAGCTACAGATTTGTTGTTATGTTGTAGCAAGCTAAAAATTTACGTTATGTAGCTGACAATATACCGTAATAATACTGATAGCTACAAAGCGACATGTTGTAATAATATCGCTATTTTATTATTTCAGTTATTATAATAAATATATAAGAGCCGCAACTAAAAATTGATTTTTTAGGCGTAAAAGCCAAAACAAAACAATAATGAGAGAAAACAAAAATCAACCAAAGTTACTAAATGATTAAAAAGGAACACTGACCCGAGTTAAATTTTACAACAACATGATTTATAAATTTTTCAGTGAAGCTGAAAACTGTTTTTTTGTATAAAAAATATATATATTTTTTTCTAAACAAAAACAGAGGCTATCTATTTAACACACTTTACTAAAAACGTTTTTTGTGTTTATATAACCTCACTGAGAGTAAAACTATTGTAAATTACAAATAGAAGGCTAAGAAAGAGAAAAAAATAACTTAAGTGTTTCTTTTCAGATTTGTAGCAAAGAAGATGTTTCTTACAAGTTGATTAATTTAAGTTTAAATAACTAAGTTGTTTCTTACAAGTTGATTCATTTTAGTAAAGAATGTAATTTGTAAAAAATTGTTTTAACTTTTCTATTATCTTAAAATCAAATAAAAAATTGATATACTTTGTACTTACATGATTGTTAAAAACCATTGTTAGACACTTTTCAAGATTTTAGCTCAATCTAAATCAAATTTTTAAAATTATTTTACTGTTTTGTTACAAAAAAATATATTTCCTGACATATTTCTAAAACATTTTATTTATTTATAAAAGGTTAAAATGGTTTTCAAAACATTAGGTTCTGGTTATTAAAATATCATTAGGTTCTGGTTAATAAAATATCAGGTTTTCCTGACCCAATGTTTTTGCGCTGTCAAGGTTTAAAAAAAGGTCTGTAGAGTCTTTTTGTTTTAGATAATAAAATATGAAACATATATACACACATTCCATACTGGAACACATATTACATCAACTCCAGCTTAATAAAAGGGTTTTTTAGTGACAATGTTACATACTTTATAATAGTTAAAAAAAAAACACTGAATCAAGGGCGGATCCATAAGGAGGGGGGGGGGGGTGCAGTTGTCTCCATCACCCCCCTCCTCCCTTAGAAAGTTTTGAAATTTTTTATTTTTGTAAGATTATATATTAAACACAGCAAGTTGTTTGAAAACGGAAATAATATAGTTAGACTGTCTAAAGAAAATTGCAATTTTAACAAAATTAGGTGGTGCAAGTTCAAAATTGTGTAATTACTAGAGTCAGCTAAAAGAATGATGCATTTTTTGAATGTAAATGCAATATTGAATGCAATATTTTTATTTAATAAATCTTTAATTCTTTTTATTTTTAATTGAAAATCAATTTGTATTTGGAGTTAGATTTTATTCTTATTATTTAACATACTATATACTACACTTAGAGGCGAATACCCCAGTAAAATCGCCCCTTGCTAAACAATTCGGGTAAATAGTTCTACAAATAGAAAGCTGAACATAAAAAAAAAACTTAAAAAATTTGTGTGAAAAAACAAAGCCAAAGTTTGTATTTATACAAACTTATCATTAAGTACATATGACTTTTTATAAACAATTATTTTATAATTAAAAAAAATTGCAATTTATATATTACTACATTTATAATTTATAGAGGAACATTATATATTTTATTTTAAAAAGTTTTGTTTTATTTTTATTTTGAATAACTTTTTTATAATTTATGCTTTTAATTTTTTTATATTTTTTTAAAGTTATTACGTCAAATGCTACTATATCAATTTCGATGAGTTTTAGCGCGTTAGAAGTGACGCTTTTGCCTTCTTATGTTTAGATAATAATGATTAAGAACAATATTCATTAATATTGTTTAATAAAACTATACTCTGCTAATAAAAGTACGGCAAAAATATCAAAAGTCCGAGAACAAATTTAATTATTAAACGATTTTTTTTTAAGTTGCATACAACTGGTTATGATACTCGTCTCGATTCTCTTTTCGATCTCTGGCTTACAATTCAATTTTGACATTTCTTACATACCGAGTTTTTTTTCACATTTTTCACGAAACTTATACTGATTTTTCATGATAATTTTTTTATCATGAAAAATGAGTATAAATTTCGTTTTTTTATTAGTTCTACTGATAACAAATAAGGAGAGTTGTTTTACTAATAGTAAAATAACTATCCTTAAATATTCTTTCACTAATTCCAACCTTCCATATCTATCTATCTATCTATCTAACTATATATATATATATATATATATATATATATATATATATATATATATATATATATATATATATATATATATATATATATACATATATGGAGTACCCAATAAATTTAATATATGGTTTACTTTTATGTTTATGTAATATTAACTATGTAGAAACTTATGTCATTTTTATATATATTTGTCTTTAAGTATTGCCAAAATGCTACTTAGATAAATATATTAAAAAAACTAAAATAATTTTTTTCCACCTACCTTTTGTTATTATAAGCGGTTTTTGGAACAGATTAAACGCAATTTTGATTTCAGTAACTTCTTTTTGATCAGTGACTGGTTTTATTAAAATATCTTCTTCTTTAAAATACAACCAAACCAAAAGTAATGCTTGATATTTAACAAACAATTAACTTTATTTTTAATTAATAATTATTTATTAACTAATGATAATTAATTAAAAGAAGTTTTTAAAACATGTGAACGTTAAATTTATTTGCTTGTAAGATAAAAAATAAATAAGGGTTTGGCACAGTTTGTAGTTTATATAGTACCCAGTGGATAAACGTGAAAGAACACGTTTTTTTATTCAATTAAAATGTAACAGTAGAATTAATGTTATTAAGGAATGATGACTTGAACTTTTAGTGATTCTTGAGTCATCATTCTTTGATATGACGCGTTTTACCAAACGCGTCACATCAAAGAATGAAACTCTAGCAAAACATGACTAAGACCGTAGAATTAAAAAGAAAATTGTAACTGTACGCATTAACCTTAAAAATATCATAATTTTGAATCAAACGTGGGAATATTTTTTCTTTTTTTTCAATTTAAACTTTTAGCATATAATCTTATCAAACAATCTGAGAATATTGTTAGCTGTGGTAACATAACATCTATTTGTTGTACCAACAGCTTCTGCATTGAACCAGTTTACCTTAATCTCTAGTATTAAAAGCAATGGTGTTTCTAAATATATTAAAATATATACTTGATAAAGTCAAGACTTTATGACACTATTTTAGAATAATACCTATACATATTTATAAATGTATATTTAAAATTTTGTTGAGATAAGCTTTTGTATGGTCTTATCTCATTTTTTGAGTCTTGGTTTTTTTATCTTGTATAAAGCTTTCTTTTAATAAATTTATCATTATATCTCAGTTTGCAGAGGTAAAGGACGTGCAAGACCTTTACAGTAATTTCACTTTCATAACTACGTAACACTTTTTCATTATAAATCTTTATTTTGCAATGTAATTTTGTTTATACTTAAGAGCCATTTATTTTAGCAATTTTTACTAAAAGTGCAGGAAATTATTTTTGCGTATTTGTGGCAGCTCGTACTTAGTCGAATTTTAACAGCTGCTTAACTTATCTAAGTATTTGCAATTTTAAAAATTAAAACTTATGCTGGTTCGTACATTAACATTTGCACTAAACTAAATTCTTAGTTTTTAGACTTGCATTTATTCTATTCAATCATTTTTGATCAACTTTTTTTTTTTTGCAGTTTCTTTTGCTGCAGTTTCTAATTTAAATCAATTGAGTTTTGAAATTTACAAAAAAAGCGCAAAAGCAAGTTCAAAGATGAAAATCTAAGCAAATTTAAGCGCTGTTATAGCCTATTATAGAAATCATGAATTCCAACTACATTTATCCATTAAATTATATTGGGTGTAATTTATTAGGTATATATGAACTTAAGGTCAAATTTTCTGGAATAAAGTTTTTTGTAGTTACTAATGTGAATAAATAAAAAATTTTGAAATTGTTTATTAAATATGCACTTTTGTTAACTTTATAATTAAACGTTATTAGCCCCGTTTGGCATCTTTGATGTACACACCGTCGACATTTTCCACTGACTAAAAGATTGTTATTTAGTAATGGCTGGTGTGCCATGTTAAATGTATTTTTATATTGTATTTTTATGCGCATTTTTATCAAGTTTAACTATTTTTTCGTAATAGTTAATTATTTACCAGGTTTTACGTGGAAAATAATTTAAATATTAGGATGTTTATTTGTATATAATTGATTATACAATAATTTGCTCACACCTTAATTAGTTAAAACTGTTTTATTTTATTTTTATTTTTTTTGAATCAATAACAACCGTAATGAAGATGTTAACATTACTAAAGTTCTCTTGACGTTTAAGTAAGATAAAAAAGTTCAATAATCTTTGAATTAGGTTATTTTCTATTTCAATGCTTCAGTGATGCGTTTTTTACATGCGCAGATTTAATTCAATCTGAAGAAATAACAATTAAATGGGATACTTAAATTTTCATATTTTACTCATGCGAGTTAGTAATTTTGAAAGAAACTATTCATAATTATTGTTTTGAAACAAAAAATTGCGTCATCAATTATTTAACGACATAATAATGTTGATAAATATACAATACACAATGACGTCAGTTTTTTTTTTTATCAAAGTAGTAATGCTTTTAAATTTACTGATTACCGGAACTTTATTTCAGTTTTCTTCAATAAATCCTCTTGCTGTTAATAAAAATATATTGAAGCCTCAATCACCATTTTTAAGTTCGATTGAAACGTTGACAAGTAGCTCTTTTTCGATATCCAAATAAAACTAGCGAAAACGTTTGGAAATTTAAATGACAGGTTCAGATGTTTAAAAAACGTTTCAACTGGACATTTATAACAACAACAACAACATTAATAGTATAAACAGCAATAATAGTTATAACTATAATAATAAGATAACAAGAATATTAATAACAAGAGTAAAAATAATTAATAATAATAAACTATTTTAAAAAGTGCTTATTTTATAATAATGACTGAGGATAAAATGAGGTAGGGGGGGGGGGGTTATCTTAAAAAAGTACGGCGACTGCTTCCAAAAAAAAAAAGGTCTTCAAAACTAAAATTCACCCCTCCTCCGTAATATCTCCTCTGACAACGACTATAATATTTATAAGTATAATAAAATTTTATAATTTAAAAGTAATGGTTATTAAAAATTTTAATAATCATTACTTTTTATTTATAAAGTTTTATTATACTTATAAATATTATAGTCATTTTGAGAGGAGATAATACGGAGGAGGGGTGAATTATAGTTTTGAGGACTTTTTTTTTATGGAAGCAGTCGGTACTTTTTCAAAAGTGACACTATTTTTAATTTTAAAAAAAGGCGCTAAGTTGATTCACAAACAAATATGAAATTAGCAGAGACGGAAACGATTTTTTAGTTTACCCTATCAACAAAAGAATTTTTTTTCTTTACCTTCATGCAAGCACAACTAAAAAACTAAGTAGAGGAAGTTGGGGTACAGTGGATCGAGAGGGCACAGTGAATAAAAGGCATTTTCTTAAAGATTTGAATTTTATCCATCTTGATAATATAATCATTTTATGTGCTGATACATCAGCAATCTTTATTCATAGTTGTTACCATATAATTTTTGACTACCAGTTTTTGGTAGGTGATTTTTAGTTTACTAAAGTAAATTTTCTTACTTTCCTTGTATTTATTATGGAGATAATTGTTCAAATAGTTTTAAAAATTGAAGTTTTTTATTCGGATTATTAATATGTATATGCTTCCTTTTAGTAGTTTAGGTTTTCCTTTAACAACACTCATGTCCCAAGAAACTAGACTCAAACCTAATTTGTTATGGTGAAGCACAGTGAATCGGGATACATTGAAAAGGTTGATTCACTATGGTCTATTAATGATCTTAAAGGTTAAATTCATGCATGTGCAACAAACAAACTACATAAAAATCACGTAACAAAACTCACTGCCTTTGAGCCGTTAGATTATAAATATTTTGGTTTCGGTGAGTTCTTATCATGAAGGACATATATAACTTAACACAAAAAAATAAAATACACAGTTTTACTTCTCCTCAATTTAAAAAAAAAAGAAATCTGATCCACTATACCCCAACTTCCCCTAAACTTTCCATTAGATAGTATTTAGCATTTTCGCTAATAAAAATTTAAAATAAGTAACACGATCCTTATATATGGTAAACAATAGGAAACAAATAAAAAAACATAGCCTGACTGAAAATATATAAAAGTTTATAAAGCTTGACACACTTCTTTTAATTCAAATTGGTGAAAGACTTCAATGTACATTATGCTTTGAATTAACAAAACAACTTAAAACAGCGTCAATCAGTTATAAGCCATGCATTTCGAACCGGTACGTCTAGTTTGTTTTTTTCGTAATTAAAACCTGTATAGACACGTGTTTGTCACGATCCAGGCGTAAACCAAAAACATGTGTATATTACGGGAGTTAAACACGTGTTTTTTGAGGTTTTTATGTCAAATTTAAATGTCGCAAGCTTTTATAGGTGGTTTTACATTCCTTACGGAAATTTTTTGTAATATAATATAATACTAAGAAACCATTAATATTTTAACTGGTATTTATGGTAATTAGTGATAGTAATTTCACGGAATGGAAACCATTCTTTGCACGGGTTAGTTTTATTGTTTTAGAAAGTTTTAAACGCGCAATAGAAACCAAGCGTAACTTTTTACCGAGTGGTGCCGGATGGGTTGACAAGTAAATATTCAATAGCCCTTTAAATTGAACTTTACCTTAATTTAACAAAGTGTACTTTGCTAAGAACACTTTTTTAATTCTTGATATAACAGAGTAAAGATGTAACCAATCAAATGCTAACTGCTACAGTTGCTGCAAAATATTGTTTATAGTGCAGGATTTATTTTTAAACAAATAAGATTGCTACTTTTAATAGCGAGGAACCAATTAACTTATCAAATTTTCTCATAATGTAATTTAGAGTATTTTTAAATTATCTTCTACTAACTATTGAATGATCATTGTTACTGCTTAATTCTCTTGGTTGTTGTAATTTTTAAATATGATTTACTGTTTAATGTTAGAAGTTGAAATTATCTTATAACTTTTTCTTCTTGTGCCATGATTATTTTTTATGTATAATCAATTAAAACCGCCTTTGTGGATAATTTCAACATCACCTCACTGACGTTTGTGGTAAATATTTCAATTAAGTGTTTGTCCATCTACAATAATGCATTATGCTATAATGCGGAGATTTTGCGACAAATAACCCCACAGTCGATAAAAAGATATTGCGTATAATATTTTTGCTTCCTGATAATTGTTTTTTGTTTTTTTTTATAAAATCATGGGCTGTTTAGGGGGTATAGTATGATGAGTTGATTTAAAATATTATGGGGATATAATGTAGTAAATTAAAAGATTTCATATACAAATTTGAAGGAAAAGTATTTTATAACTTAATTTAACAAAAGAAAATTATCTTTAAAACGTTTACTTTTATTTTATATTTAAAATGTTTTATATCTAATACAGTGGTGGATTAAGACTTCTTGGGGCCCGGGGCTATTTTTATTTTTGGAGGCTTTTTTACGGGCTAGAGCCTAAAAATGACTAAAAAAAAAATAATAATAAAAAAAAAGGTCCTTTAAAATTTTTGGGAGCGCCTAAATTTGCGGGGCCTGAGCTATAACCCCTAGCCCCCCTCCCTTGATCCAGCACTGATCTAATATAATTCCTAAATAAAAAATATGTCCTTTGTTGCAACTGAATGCATTCCTATTATTTACATTACCCACCCTTTAAATCCTCACCATTACAGATTGCTAATTACCCATTATATTAGTTAAGATATAGTTTTTAAGATTAGTTTTTATATAAAAAACATCATTATAAAATGTAACAATTTCTTTTTGTAAGGATTAACGTCCAGATGTCAACCAATCTTCATTGTTTAGTAGCATTTTAACTCTACGTGCCCACATTACTTATATTTTAGATAAAACGCACTTATCTCCCAGAAAAAATTTATCATATAGTGATACCAACTTCCAATTGGCTATTCAAACTGTTAAAGCTGGTTGTGAAACATTAACAATTGCAAAAACATTTGGAGTACCACCCAGCCAGCATTTGGTCCTAAAAAAACGTTTTGAACATCTTTTGAGCGTTCATAAGACATCTTTTTAAGACCAAATGCAGGTTGGGCTAGATCGACGGTGAAAAAAAAAAAGGATTTTTTAAATGTTTATAATAAGGGGACGAATAGATAAAATTTTTAAAGATATCAAAAAGCTTGCTTTTAATCTTAATGTAAAAAACCAAAGGGTTTTTATTTATAGTGGTAACAAACCGATTTTTTGTCAGTACTTGACGACAAACCAGTTTTGTTACCATTAAAAAAAAAGATCTGCGATACAATTAAAAGGAAGAGAAAGCTTTTATAGTATTTTTTATTTTTTCATATATTCATTTATAGTAATAATAATGCACTGTTAAATAAGAAAGCATAATTAAACTATATTACTAAATAATTAGTCTGTGGTGTGCAACAATAAAGAAAATCTTTAATTTATTCTATTTTTTTGATTAAAACTTAAAAAAATTTAACAAACTACAATATAAAATTAAGCTTTCAAGTTTTCGAAGATGCCGATGCACTCTCTATGATCATTTTTCAAGTCTTTTTAAAAACGAGAAAATTCTTTCTCCTGAAGCATCGCCAATTGGAAGGATACAAAGCCATTGCAATATACGTTTGATGAAAGAGAAGACATTACTATCACATTGCTTGCATGCTTCAAGCGCACTCCCGGGTAGATCTTGTAGTTTTTTGATTGCGTCTTTTCATTTCAGCTCCTAAATTTCAAGTTCTGAAAAAATACTTTCATTATTTGAACATTCTCATCAGTAGTATTTATGTTTGGCCCTTTCCCTACGAATGTCAACTATGACTGGTATCCATTGTTTCATCAATTATAACGCTATAAATTTTTCCTTTATAAATTCTTGTTTTAAATAAGTCCATAACTTGTTCAGCACATTGATCAGTTATTTCATTTTGAATAATTTTATTTATATACATTGCTTTAGAATTACAGTTATTCAAGTGGTTCTTTAAAATATTGTCCCCAACGCTCACTCGAAATCAAAGCAAATCACAAAAATTGCCATTAATAATTACTGAAGAATTTTTATTTGTTTCAACAATTGGCTTTTTTCAAAAAGAAAGCAATACTTACAAAAAATTGTATAAAGGCATTCTGAAATCATTATCCATGGAAATTTACGTATATGTTTCTCGGACAAAAAGAAATTACGATTCTTATTCTTCTTTTAATGCATAGAATAAAGGTATTTATAATTTGGACCAGGAAACCAATTGCGTTTTAATATTCAGTATATATCTTGATCAGTTACCTGACGTGTCAAATGTCTGAATGTCTACAACGAATAATATTTTTAGCGTCGCCATTTAAACAGGAAATATATTTCTTTTTTAAGAAATGTAGTGCGAGAGATAAAATGCTAATACTAAAAAAATGTATTTCTTATTTTAAGAAACAAATTATTTTAAGAAAAATATTAAGAATTGCAATTTTGCGGCGTAAAATTCTTCACCTACAGAATTAGTATGACCATGTAATGGTAGAATTTTAATTCTTTTGACAAAATTATGTAAAGTTTTTATTAAAATTTTTTAAAAACAGTTTTTAACTGATTAAAGTTTTTAAAAACAGAACAATATTAATTTGATTGTTTTTTGTAAATATTTACTTTGATGACATAAAAATGTTTAGAAACTTTCTTCGATTTTCTTCCATTGCGTTAAAATGTTAAGAAAACAGCATTAGCTTTCTTAAAAAAAGCAATTCTTTACATTTTTTTTTAATAATTTTTTTTTAAATAATGCTTATATTTTAATAATGCTTTACATTTATATAAATAACATTTTTTTTTATTTTGCTAAAAAATAAAATGGTAATAATTAGCTGCAGAATCAACTTTTGTATTCTGTTATTTCTTTAATAAATTTGTTAACAATTTTGTGACGTTTGTACCCCCGGTGACGTTTGCATCCGCCCCTACACAATAATTCCATATGTATCAAGAATAATCCATATGCATTACACTACAATTCTACATTTACACTATAATTCCATATTTACATTAATTTAGCAATATTTAAATAAAGCTAAATACTATACAACAAATTTATTAACAATATTAATATTAACAATATATACAACATATTTATTAACAACGATATACAACAAATTTATTAACAGTATTAATATTAACAGTTCAAATATGAAAAACTCAGTTCTTTTAATAAATGCATCAGTTTTTATTTTTCATATAACATTACCTATTACTATTGCACTTACTATATTAGAGCCCCTTGAACTATTTTCAGGTCCCTATTGAGGAGGGGCAGCAACCCCTTCTCAATAGGGACCTGTTTATTTTGTCAAAAAAAAATTTTTTTATATAAGAACTACTTTTCAAAATAAAAAAAAATAGAAATTGGTTGTCCCATAATTTATGACACAGGATATGTATGTGGAAAGTTTAACATCCATAGTTTCACACTTATATGACTTTTTCAGAGATTTCATCGGTTTTATATTTGAATGTTGTATTACTTAGATATTTACTTTATAATATTACTAGTAGTATTTGTAAAAGTCCTTAAAAGCTTATTTCAGAATAAATTTGATTTGCTAACTGTGGTAATAAGCTAACACAAAGACATCAAACATAATTGAAATCATTGAACTTAATTACTGATGTCACTTATAACATTACAGCCGTATATTATATGAAAGCTGACAATTAAATTAAAGATAATGCAATTATAATCTACTAGGCAATGCTTATAAAATTTTCCAATTATTTATGCTTTTAACTTTAATTAGTTCAATCCAATTTTGTAGTGGTCTCTTCGGCCTTGAGGAGGTGAAGTAAAATAAAAAAAAAATTAACTTTATTAACAACACTGTTTAAAGGAAGTAATTGCTGACATAAATGTATTTTACCCATTATTTCTATAACGTCAACTTTTGATTTCACTTAAATGCATTGTAATATAACTTTAGACTAAAATTATAAAAGTCCTTAATACACTCACAAAAAAAATACATTAACGTATCCAGTGGGCACAGTACGTTTTTAAAACGTCTTTTGGACGTTTTTATTAGGTTTAAATCTAATAAAAACGTATAAAGAACATTTTAAAAACGTACCGTGCCCACTGAACAGCAACATTTTGAGCCACAAGTTTACAGTGGATTCTCTCTATTTTAAGGAAACTGAACCTAAATCTATAGGAAAAAAATTGTATGTTAACACCCTCTAATGATGTAACTCGGAGCAATGAATAATCATTGACGCGCATACTTAAAAAGTTAACATGTAAAATCATAATTTGCACGAAATAATAAAAAGAAGGAAAAGAAAAGCAACGATTATTATTAAATAATAATAATGGTAGTAATAATAACAACATGAATAAAGAGATATAAAAAATATATATATTTTTATAACAACAGATGATATTTTCAAGAAGTTTTCAAGAATAGATTTTTTTATAATCTTTTTAACTTAATTTTGTTCAAGATGAAGAAAACAGGATAACGGTGTTTGAAGTTGTAGTTTTTGAAGTCATTCAGAAGCTTTTGTTCCATTCACAGGCGCACTGATATACAATAGTATGATTAACATACTTTTGAAATTTATTAGACGTTACATTAAGCTTGAAATGAAAATGAATTTTTGTTTAAACAACTAAACAAGGTCAAAAAAAAAAATTAAAAATACACTTCAGAATATAATTTCAATAAGCTTTCCAATGTTGGATAAAGAAAAAAAAAGTTTTGTAGTTTGTGGATATAAGTTTAGAGCCCTTTTTAAATATTGATACAGTGGCTTTTAACAGAAGTGTAAATGAGTAGATTTTGTACTTTTTAGTACAAAATCTACTCAATTACAGTAACGTGAGTTACTGTAATTGTATTGTTTCTAACTGTATTTTTTCTAAATCTGTACTTTTACTTTTACTTATGTATATATTTTTAAAGTATTGTACCTCGCTAAATTTTAAATCATTTACGTTACTGAGTGAAAAAAATTGTTACGTAATGGTATTGTTACGTAATGGTATTGTTTAATACCACAAAGTGTATGATTTAATTCTTTTGTTGGATAAAAAATAGCGCTTTTTTTATAACTTTGTTTCCTTATAGTTTTCACTAATATTTTAAGTTAAGTTAGTGGTCGTTTACAAATTTCTCCACGCAATAGGAAGAGGGAGGGGTTAGCGATTCGTGACGATTTGTAATATAGGGGAACGGGTACTTGATTTCATGACGCAACATTTTTTTTTCGTTTTAAATCTAGAAAAATCTTTCTTTTAATTAATAAAGTTGATGCATGTAAACTCAACTGTGGCTATACCAATTCAACTTAGATTGGAGTTGACATTTTAAATTAAATTAAATTATAGTAGATTAATAAAGGCTACGCTACGTTTACTGCTTTATCAACCGTGATAAAGTCACGATAGAATGGATACGTTACTAATTACTAATGAAGTTTTCTAAATTATATTTTTATCAAAAGTTAAATATTTTAAGAAGTTATTTATCGGTTTAAATCGCTGTTAATTTGTACAACTTTACGTGGAACAATAGAAGCGCAAGAAGTAATATATGTTCACTCCACTTCTTCTATATCTGCTTAAGTCAATGGATGTGTGTAACTAAACTGCGACTACGGCTATATCAGTCATTTTATGTAGGCATTTATGTACCTATTCTGTAAATTCTTTGAAAAATATAACCTATAAATAAATATACTTATAATAAACAATATGAAAAGTTAAAACAAATAAAGCTACTTCAAAATAAAACATCAAAATAAAATAAAATAAAAACTTTAAGAAGGAATTAAACTCGCTTCATAGTTACCCACGCTTCTTAATTAGATTTTTAATCCACGGCTCTACATAAATACTAAAAAATTAAAAAACATAATTTTTTTTGCGCACAAATAATACTTTTACTGAAAGTTTATTATTTGTAGGTCCGTACAAATAACGACGTTCAAAGTAATATTAAATAATAATAATTAAAATTTATATATATTGAAATATATTAATTAGTTAACTAAAAGCAGCAAGGAAAATTTAAATTATTATGATATTAGCTTAAAACTAATGGTATAATATCAAGTCAAAAAATGCGTGACTTAATTTATGGAGAAGCCCTTATGAAGATGTGCTTTGCTGACGTTGAAGGAAAATTTTAAAATAATTAAAAAAAAAATCAAAAAAGCTGTCAAAAAAGTAACGTGGTAACTTTTACTTTGAGAGCATTTTTAAAGAGCTACTTTTTACTTTTACTAAAGTAAACCCAGTGGCGGATTAAGACTTCTTGGGGCCCGGGGCTATTTTTTTTTTGGCCTTTTTATGGGTCAGAGCCTAAAAATGCCTAAAAAAAAAAAAAGCTCCTCTAAAAATTTTGGGTGCCGGATTAAGGGGCTAGCCCCCCTAGCCCCTTAATCCGGCACTGAATAAACCTTACGACTGGTTGACTTGTACTTGAGTAAAATGAGACTTAATTAACAATACTTTTACTTGAATAAAAGTATTGTTAATAAAAATCACAAGAAGTCAAACGGCATATAGTCAATATATCTAAAGATAACGCAAAAAGTCAACAAGAAATAGCAAGATTATGTGGTGTTTCATTATGTTGCATCTGAACATTTCCTAAAAAAGATTCTAAAATTAACTAGCAGAACTGTTAGTTGAGTTTAGCATTAAAACTAGTTTTGATAGTGTTAGTTATAGCCATAAATTGGAACGCAAATAAAACTGCGTTTTGCGTTTGCGTTCCAAAATAAAAACCTACACACAAACTCAAACGCATTTGACGCAACTTATTGCGTTTACTTAAGTGAACGTAAACGCAGTTTACGCAAATAACCGCGCTTACGCACGCATTTAATTCGTAACTTACGCATATAAATTGCGTTTACAAACGTAACTCAAACGCAATTTACGAGTATAAATCCGCTTACAAACGTAACTGAAACGAAACGTACGCATATATATATATATATATATATATATATATATATATATATATATATATATATATATATATATATATATATATATATATATATATATATATATATATATATATATATATATATATATTCCATTTCTTTTGCCGTATCATAAATATTTACAATAAGAAAGATTGTACATATATTGCATACATATGTGCGATATGTACTAAAATTAATTACTTTGACGCATTCTTCTCCCCCTTCGTTCTTTGTACCTTACAGTTTAATTTTTTCATATCAATTTTTTTAAACAATTTTTTTCATTCTCTTGTTTTGTTTTCTCATTTTTTCATGTTTAGGATAGGGTGGGGCAAGATGTCAATAAGTCACGTCCCATGTGTATTTGATTAATATTGTTTAATTCCTTTTATATACTATTGTTTAAGATATTTACGTACTCAAACAAATAATTGGTTTTAATCAAGTTATAACTTTTTAAAGGACTTTGTTATTAATAGAATATAAGGAATTGAACAATATTAATCTATTTAGGTTTCACAAATGCGCAAGGGACATGACTTTAGGAACATCTTGCTCCACTAAAATTTAAAAAAATTAGTTGTATTATTATTTGTGTAATTATAATAAAGAAATATTTGCTTTGAAGTAATTTATTCCACAAAATTCAAAGTATAAATTTAAAAACTCAATCAAAAAAACTAGTATATTTGTCGTCATTGTTTTTGAGTGAAGGAAAATGTCGTCATTGTTTTTGAGTGAAGGAAAATGTCGTCATTGTTTTTGAGTGAAGGAAAATGTCGTCATTGTTTTTGAGTGAAGGAAAATGTCGTCATTGTTTTTGAGTGAAGGAAAATGCTCTTTTATGTGTGGGGCAAAACGTCCTGTAGTTATTTAGTTTTAAAAATTTTTTGGTAAGTTTATTTCATTTGAAACAAAACAAAATTATTAAACCTAAATATTTACAGGGCGTTTTACCTGACGCATAAAAGGCCATATTTCCCTTTTTACTAAATGCTGTATTATTCTATTTCTAAAAGTTTTTTTTAGATTATATATTTTTTTGGAGATCTTTTCCCAGCCATTGCCAATTAAATCCGTTGAATAATTGTCCCATTATATGTTTTTTAACTTCGTATATAAAAAGGATCGCTTAAAACGAGCAATCAACCACAAAAACACTATGTGATTGGTGACCACACACGCACACTTGAAAAATTGCTTAAAACAAAGGAAAACTTATTTTCCGCTCACAAATTGAACACATTAATACTCAGCTGTATACAGTACAATTATTTTAACGAAAACTAATTTTAGAAAAAAGGATAATTTTATACCTTTAATTAGTAAGCTTATTTCAATTATTATAAAAATCTGACTAAATTCACTCAATTTAAAAACATAATACACTCGTTATAATAGGAGTCATTATAATGAGAAACGAATATCATTTTAAACAAATTAAATCAATATTTATTTTTTAAATTCGCTATAAAATAAACAAAATGCAAGATTTTGGTCAAAGAAACATTTTTCCAAAAAAGAAGTTTGTTGTAAATTTAATCGAACAAACAAAACATCACGACATTTTGGGTAAGTGGCATGACTCATACAGCACACTAAACAAATCAAATAAAAAGCAAAACGTGCTAGATGCAGATACTTTGAACGCTATCAAGTTCTTTATTGCATTGAACTGCTCAATTAATGGATTTAATAATCCTTTTTTAAGGTAAATAGTCAAAGTTCCACTTTCTTGTGAAAAAAGAGAAAACATGATACCAGAAACAATGGTAAAATTATCAAACATAATTAATAAAAAATTAGAGGATGCCCTGATTGTCACTTTATTTAATGATATATGAGAATCTCCTGAAGTGTTAGACTTTATTACGCTTGGCGAAACATTACCAAACAGTGATTCAAAAAAAGAAGTCATCGTTATTGGTATGGAAGAGACGGGACGTCACAATGCAGAAAATATTAAATTTGGAGTTGAAAAGGTTATTAAAACCTTTTATAATTCAAAAAAAAAAGGAAATTTTTTTTTTAATTTTATAGCTGTAATTACTGTAAACACAATGAATTTATTTATTACTTAAGTTTTATTTATTTAAAAGCTATTACATGTGATGAAGGGAGCTCATTTGTCAGACTGTTTAAGTAATTATTTGAAAAGTCTCAAAAAGAAAGAGTTGAAGAGACGAAAGGTGACAATTGTGCATATGAAAATGATCCATTGCTGAACCAAGAGGTTGCCCTTAATATTGAAAAAGAAGATGATGAGCAGCTTAAAATAGGTAAAGGTGAAGTCTTAAATATTGAAATTCAAACCTCTGGTGAACTTCTTAAAGTGCTATTTACTGAATTAAGGAAGCTTACTTTTACAATTGTTATTCTGTTAGCCAAAACAGCTGAGAAAGTAAACATCATTTATGACTTTAACGAAGAAAATGAATACGATCTTCATAGAGCTGAGCTAATTTTGCATGCATTAACTATTATGATTTCAAAATGGAGTAAAATGGAATTGTTAATTTCTTCTTTTAAATTAAAGTTTCAGTACGAACTTAACCTAAGGAATTTATCAAGTAGCATCACTGTTGAATATCTCAAAGCTTAAATTGTGGTTCTTTATACCTGATTGTTAATTTACTATTAAAGGTATTTACTTATTAAATTATATTATTTAATTAAGACAAAAAATTTTTTTAAAATTTAGTTAAAAAAATAGTTATTCAAAACCTAATTTATAATATTAAATAGTTCCATATATTAGTTTATTATATTAAAGTTTGTATTACAACCCAAAATTGTTTAGGAGCAGTAGAAAAGCGACACAAAGTCCTGAAACTGATAAAAAAAAAAAAAAAAAAAGTCCTGAAACACATAATATTTATCGAAGTGCTTCAGAATCGCATTCAGGGTATGAGCTTACACAAACAAAAGAATGATTGAGTTTAAATGATCAGCAAACTGATTCGCTCAGCAGATTTACGCTAGATGATAACAATTGCCCAGAAACTCGGCAGTCTAATTTACAACTTAATTTACTTTAAACTTAACTTTTTAAAACTAATCGAAAAAAAGGGCTTGCTGTACCTGTGTATCCTTCTTATGATATTTGGTTCAAAAATTCTAAAATGCCAATATTACGAAAGCTATTTGTCATCTTACTAAACATTCCATCAGCAGCAGCTTTTATAGAGAGATATTTTAGTACTTCTGGATTTGTTAGCTTTTATAGAGAGATATTTTAGTACTTCTGGATTTGTATGTGAGCAAAAACGAGGCAACATAAATGCCGATTTTTGTTAAATACGCATTAAATATGCATTTTTAATTTGAGAAAATATTGTTTTGCTTTTAGTTGAAATATCAGTCGCTCATTGTTAAAAGTAAACTTAAAACATCTTGAAAGTTCAAATGTTTTTTTTGAACAATGACTCAGATAGTGAAATGTAAACTTATAATAAAGATAATATATATTTTTTTGAACATGAAAAGCACAAAAATAAAATGAATATATAATGCAATATAACAATAATTTTAATAATAACACAACGGTTTAAATAAAAAATTATATTATATCTTTGAATTAAAAAATAAAAAGTAAGTACTTAATAATTTGCATTTTCTTGAAAAGATATATTTTTTAAAATAGATTTGGTAAGTCGCGTTTGTATCAAGTTCGCAAACGCATTTATTCGAGTAAGTTGCGTTTGAGCTGCGTTTATAAAAGCACTATGCGTAAGCTGCGTATTAAATGCGCACGTAAACTCGGTTATTTGCGTAAACTGCGTTTACATTTACATAAGTAAACGCAATAAGTTGCGTCAAATGCGTTTGAGTTTGCGTGTGAGTTTTTATTTTGGAACGCAAACGCAAAACGCAGTTTTATTTGCGTTTCAATCTATGGTTATAGCACATTAAGAAGTTGCCTTAATAAACAAGGTATTGATTGTTATGCTGCTGCAAGAAAACCGCTTTTAAAGGTGAAATATAGAACTAAAAAAGAAAAGACTTCTCTGGTCAGTAGAAGGTTGATCTAAAGTAATTTTAAGTGATAAATCAAGTTTTGAGATGGTTAATCGTAAATCAAAAATTATCGTTAAAAGATTAGTGCTAGGGAAAGATTTTAGCACCAAAAGTATATGGTGTTAGCGGCTTATTTAGTATAAATGGGATGCATTCCTTATAAGGCGATAGGATTTCAAAAATTACACAGGGAGAATTAATCAGTATAATTACAAAGAACCTTAGAAAATAAAGTTTTACCTACAGCAACATAATTTTTTGGTAGGTGTTAAAACTAGATAAAGGCGTTAAAACTTTAAAACTTTACGTTAAAAAAAAGAATTATCTGAGGTACAGAAAGCTGCCGAATTTATAAATAAAAGCTATGATAAAATAATAATTGAACTTACAGAATTAAAAAAACAGAGTCTAAAAAATCATCAGATGAAAGTAATATTGAAAATGGAACTAATAACATAAAAGAGAAAATAGCAGAACTAGAAAACAGAAGCCGTAGAAACAACTTGAGATTTGTTGGGATATAAAGATAAAGCTAATATTAGCTTTATCTTTAATCCTAACAAATCAATCCCATTAAGTCATACAATTGTATGACTTAATAATCTCTGTTTCATTTTACATAAAGTTTGAGTAATATTTTTTTTGTTTTTGTAGTAGTCTAAAAATGTTTATACTTGTCAATAAATATTAGAAATATATATTTTCAATTTTTTTTGATAAAAAGTAATAACAAATTACTAAAGTTCAGCCAACTTCATCATTTGTCGCGTTTTTTCTAAACTAAAAAAAGTTTTTTTACTATTACATTAAAAGTCATATGATAAAACATTTTATTGTTGTTTATATTCCTTTTACAAAACAAAGTTATCTTTATTATTTCAAAAGTTGTAAATATTTTAGTAACACTCTTTACGTAAACATTTAAAAAAAAAAAAAAAACAAGAAGCAAAAATGCTAATTGAACCTAATGATTTTCTTGGCTTGAATTTAAATATAAAAGATACCATTTCAGGAATACTTGGTGGAGATAAGAATAGACTATGTAAATTATTATATAGTTAATGTGTTAAGTATGTTTCATTAACTTGTAAACAATTGGGAGATGAGTCATTCATGTTTTTGACATTTATTAAACTATTACACAGGTCTGTAACATTTTTTTTTCTAAAATTAAAGAGTTATTTCTTATGTATTTTTGGTCGTTCAATTTGAAAAAGTTATCAAAAAAATCCATCACGTAAGGTTTTTCTAAAATATGCAAAATGCTGTGGCATTGCCTATTTTAGGGCGCAAAACGTCCTCACATGGAGTTTGTTCAGGGTGTGTTGAAGGACTTAGAATGTGATCAAAAGGTAAAGTTAAATCTTTTCATTTTGGTGTTCCCATGATCTGGAGAGAGCCTCGAAACCACAGCGATGACTGCTATTTTTGTTTGTACAATGTGAAGGGGTATAGTACCAAAAATAAAAAATAAATGTTTTATCCAAACATGGAATTGGCACTCCGCCTAGTCCCTCACGGACCTGGCATTCCTACACCACAAGCAACCCAAAGCCTAGACGGTTTACCATCATTAAAAAGTGAATCAGAAGAAAGTTCAAGTGACGAGTTTCAAGTAAGCGACTCCAGTAGTCCTCAACAATTTTCTCAAGCTGAATTAAATGACCTGATCCGAGATTTAGGACTCTCAAAACAATCTGCTGAGTTAGTAGACTGCAAGAGAAAGATTTATTGACACCTGGAACTTATTTTGCATGGTATAGAAATAGAGAAAAATATTTTGAGTCTTATTTTTCTCAATATGGTGAGCTGGTCTATTGTTCCGATATCAACGGTTTAATGTCCATATTCAAAGTTCAACATATAGTTGAAAACTAGAGACTGTTTATTGATTCTTCGAAAAGAAGTATAAAAGCTGTTTTACTTCACAATGAAAATAAGTACGCATCAATACCCGTTGGTCACTCAGTGCATTTGATGGAAATATATTGTAACTTGGCATTGATCTTGGATAAATTAAAGTACAAAGAATTGGATAGTTTGTGGGGATATTAAAGTAATTTCTATGATACTTGGACAGCAAGGTGGTTACACAAAATTCTCTTCTTTGTTTGTGAATGGGATAGTCGTGCTAAAACTAAACACTGGAACCAGAAAGTGCGGCCGAAAAGAACATTGAAGGTTGGAGAGAAAAACGTGCACTTTGAATCTTTGTTTGAACCTAAAAAGGTCTTTCTACCACCACTCCATATCAAACTGGGCATAATGAAACAGTTTGTGAACGCATTGCTAAAAGATGGTGAGACATTTAGATACCTTTCAAGCAAGTTTCCTGGTCTGTCTGAAGTTTTTAGGGAATCAGAAAGACTCGGACTTTAAAAGTGTCGTAGAAAATATGTTGTGCAATTTCAAAAATCTGGGATGCTCAATGAGTTTAAAACTCCATTTTTTGAACTCCGATTTGGATTACATCCCGGAAAATCTTGGTACAGTTAATGAAGAGCAAAGTGAGAGGTTTCACCGAGATTAAAGAAATGGAGAGAAGGTATCAAGGTCGATGAGATACAACATGGCCTACTTAAATTACACGGCCTGATTTGTTGCATTTTCCGTAAAAAATTAAGAGGCCAGTTTTTTTACGGCTCAAGTATAAAAACTTAATTTTTGTTATGGTTAAGAGTCTTGTTTGCACCATAATTGTTTTATTTTTATTTTATTAAAATGGTTTAATAATAGTTAGATTTTCTTTGAGTACTTACATTAATTTGTTGCTAGATTTTCTGTTAACTGATTGCCTGCTTCAGTTTATTCCAACAACACAGAATACTGAAATAGGCTCCCAGATAACTATATCAACCCATACCAACATGCTACTAAAAATAATCTCTCATGTTGCTTAGATTGCCTAAAACTCTCCATTGAGCAAAAAAAAGGTTTGTAGTTTTGTATTTTTTATAATTGAAATAAAAAGAAGAAATACATTTTTGCTAGAAATGTTTATTTTGTCTTTTTTGGAATTCTTTTACTTGATCTTTGTTAAATGAATATGTAATTTTTTTTTGCAAATTACTATAAAAAATATAATAATATTTTTTATATTAATTTGCAATACAATACGAGATCTATATTTGATTCCCATTTTTGGTGGTTTTTATTTGTAAAATTGAAACTGCTAGATCAAATCTTTAAAATTTGTTTTGCAAATTTTTAATTAAAAAAGTTTTATTAGAATAAAAGAAATAACATAAAATACTAAAAAGATGACAAATAAAATTAGACAGATGTTGAATTAAATATATAGGTTCTTCTCTTTATAAAGTAATGCTTATTGATCATAAGTTTAACATCAAAATCTTTTTGTTAATTTTTACCATTATTACTTGCTTTAGTATATATATTTGTGCTATCTTCAGAAAGTTGACAGTAGTATTTATGTAGACAACTAAGCAATATCTTGCATAGTATTTTTTAAGGATTATCAAAATTCTGGTAAATATTTTCTGGGAAAATCTGACAAAATCTTTTTACTTATGCACATTTCTAAAAGGCTCACAAAAAGTCTACTATTGGGCATTTAACTATACTTAATAAAACCTAGCTCCAAAGGATCTTTTTTTAAATTAACTATAAACAAATGTAAAGCCTTCTTCAAGGAAATCATGCATAAGAAATACAAATGCGTGTAGTGTTGTAATTAGAGCACAAGAAGTTTGTTTGGTTAATGTCAGCTATTTATCAAATTTTATTTTGATCAAATTTCAGTACAATTTGCAATTTCTCTATAAAGTGTGGGTTTGTTATCACCTTTCATAGCAGCATTGCTGAGTTTGATTAGATGAATTAAGTTTCTGCTTTGAATTAAGTATGATAAATAACTTATAAAACAATGATAATTGTGCTGCGTTATTTCTTTCAGAAAAATAACTCTAAATTAGCAGTTGTAGCTGCAGTTGTTTTGTCAAATATTGTCGATGTTGACAACTTGTTTGTTGTTACCAAAATATGTGATTTGATAATTAATTTTTCTTGCTTTTTCTTGCTTGTTTAATAAGTGATCTTTTAATAAACTTTAAGAAATATATTTCCTGCAATGTAATCAGCAGTAACTTCAACAAGAAGAAAAAAACAAAAACCGAGTTTATCAAATAACAAGTATATTTTAAACACTCCCTTTCTAAACTAAATGATAAATTAATAATTTTCCATCTCCAGTATATGCTTTATGAAACTATATAAATGCATTAATATTTGTAAAATGGTTATCGGTAACTATCAGTAGTTCTTATCTTAAATTCAGATTGGTGCATTGAGGTAAAACACTCATCAATTTCTTTTTTCAAACATAAACCTGTTATGTAAACTTTAGGTTATGATTTCAAAACATAAGAATAAATTTTTGAAGCCCTACAATCATAAAAACAAAAACAAATTCTTTATAAAGATTGTTTTCTCAATCTTCATCAAAATGTTTACCACTTTGGGCTGCTTTTTGAAAGTTCACCTTACCCACAAGAATCAAATAATCTCTTAATACCAAACTTTTGTCAATGTTTTTTCTAATATATTATAGTTTTTCAATTTGTATTTTTTACCACTGCGAAACCATTTAAATAAAGAAGAATGATAACCATTTATTTGGCAATAAAAAAAATTAGAATTTTATTAACAGCTATTGACTCCAAAACAGTTGGTATGCCTGATATTTCTTGGCTACTGTAAATAAATAGCCTGATTTGTTACATTTTAATTGCTGTATGTTTGAGGCATGCAGCATAATAAAGTATTTACAATGCAAAACCTTGTTTTGCAGTGTAAATAATTTAAAGAAAAGTTTATGTTTTCTACTTAATAATTGCAATTATAATAAATACAAAATTACAAACCTTTAAAATTATTTCCAATGGGGAGTTGTGGGTAGTTTTAGCAATATGTAAGATTATTTTTAGTAGCATGTTAATATGTGTTGATATAGCCATCTGAAAGCCTATTTCAGTATTCTTTTTTATTGGAATAAATTGAAGCAGGCAATCAGTTAACAGAAAATCTAGCACAAAATAATTTAAGTAATCAAAGAAAATCTAACTAATATTAAACCATTTTAATAAAATAAAAATAAAACAATTATAGTGCAAACAAGACTCTTAACCATAACAAAATTTAAGTTTTTATACTGAGCTAAAAAATATTCTTTACATTTTTTGATCTTAACATTTTTTGTATAAAAAAAATTGCGTACTTGATTTTGTTATTCCTTTTGTGACTCGAGGTTTAAATCAATGTTTGGAGTAGACACTAGATAAGGAGGAGGGGTATCTGAATTTTTTTGACAAAGGGGAGGGGTGAGGTCAGTTGGCGTCAGCAATGTTACTTTTTTAATCAATTTAATTACTTAACAAAGAGAAAATTAGGCAGCGTTAGCAGACCTGTATTACATATTTGCTCAACCTTCAGTACTTTAGTACAGCTATTTATTTATATATATATATATATATATATATATATATATATATATATATATATATATATATATATATATATATATATATATATATATATATATATTTATATATTTTTTTTTTTTTTAAAAAAAAACCGTGTTATGCTTTAAAAAGACCTGGCATATACAGAACGAAATAAGCCCACACAAGATGTTTACTTGTGACAATATTAGTTTTTCTAATTTGTTGTTGGTTAGTCTGCTGTGCATGCTAAAAAATTTATGTAAGTATATGGACTACATTATATTATTTGAACGTTTATACAAGGGCCGGCATTCTGCGTCTTGCAAGCCTCATGTGGTTCTTTCGATATCAAGATGCGGCTATTTAACTTTATGAACAAGTATTATTATAATAATAAAATAAAGATGTTGGTAGCTTTTAAAAAGTTAAACTGCGAAATTCCGTCTCAAAAGGTTGCCGACCCCTGCTTTATACAGTTTGTTTAAAAGCACTTTTTGTTATGCTAGACTCTATTATAAATAAATGGTTTTCACTGTGAAATTTTATTAGGCTTAAAGCTAAAGTGAGGAGGATTGGCACATTAAAGTTTTATATTAATTTGAAATGTGTTCATAATTTAAAGTAAACTAGTCTATTTAAACTCATTTAGTTGTAAACTAGTCTATTTAAAACATTGTTTTTTTCCATTTTAGTTAGATTTTTAGAGTAGGGGAGGGGATAATCGTATGTATGTTCACATAATTTTTTAATTGGCGCATAGCGATCTAAAATCAATATTGGTTCAGTTTCAACAATTGGTTTGTTGAAATTGAAAGAAAATACAAAACTGAGGCGACCAAAAACAATAGTGGTTGAACCTCCTGAAATAATTACATTAGTTATTTAATTGAAAAAAATATTGTTAATGATTGTAGTAGAGATGTCAGAAATTCTTTTTTTTTCCTAAATTTTTTTTTATTATTATTTATGATTTAAAATGATGTCATAAACATGTTTTAACTTTTGCGTTGCAAATAGCAACAACATAATTTTTTTAAATATAACTCCCCACAAAAATAATGCTTTTAAATGCTTTTAGCTTATTAAGCTAGCTGTCCTCGTAGCCAAATTGCTGTCTTTATTCTTACAAATATCGAAAGCTTTTCGCTAACTTAAAAAAGCTTGCGATCCTCGTGGCCAAATCGCTGCCTTTATCGTAACGATTATAGCTAGCTATTTGCTAGCCGATTTCTCACCGGGATTATATGACTATATGTCTAAAATTTATAAAATAGCATACTTCAAAATATTTTAACCCTAAAAACCCTAAGTCTAAACAAGGTATACTATAGGTATACTATATATACAAGTATACTATATATACAAGTACTATAGTATATTTCTCCACAACTTTGGTGGCAATGTTGTTCTCTGTTTAAGATAAATGTGTATTTTAGTAAAAACTTTTTTTAGGTTTTATTAATTTTAAATTAGTTTTTCTGATTTCTTTTTTGAGGCGCAAGAAAAAGTGTTTAGATAACTTTGGAGAGGCTAACTGTGTGGATATTTTTTCCAAATTTTATGATATAAAAACCAAAGACAAACAAGATTTTTATATTCAAAGATTAATAGATGTCACTAAAGTTAAAAGAAAAGTTCCAAATCAAAAGGATCTTGAAAACCCGAAGCAGCCAAATAGTTTCTCCTATTATATACGTGATTGTAGGCAATGTATGCATAGAGATATGTTGAAGTGCACTTTTATCTGTCTAAAGTATTAATGAAAAACGATTAGGGAGAATAAGGAACCTTAAGGTAATTGGAATAACCCCTGCAGATAAAAGAGGAAAAGGTATTACTAATTATCTTCCTCAGAAAAAAGGGAAAAAAGTATTACCTCAACGCAAGTTTAAATGTAAAAACAATGTTTTTTTGGGTAAAAAATCTAGATTTAAAAGTGAGCGATTCTTTTTACTGGAACTATTTAAAACTAATTTTAACTTACGGTTTGGACATTGTAATAAATTTTACAATGCTTTAAAACATGAAATATCAGAAAATGGCTTAAAAGAGGAGCACATTCTATCATTGGCATTTGACTATATGAAGACAATAAGCTTGTCAAAAATACCTGTCCAACAACTTTATTATATGAGACAGCTATCAGTCAATGTTTTTTCTATACATAACATTAAAGAAGAAAAAGTTCATGTATATATATATACTATGAAGGTCAAGGAAGAAAAAAGCCTAATGATGTTGCGACTTTTTTAAATGATTATTTGATCTCAGTTCCATCAAAGTATAATACATTACGTTTGTTTTGTGACAACTGCAGTCGACAAAATAAAAATCAGACCTTATCACGTTTTTGTTTATACTTAACTGACAGTGGTAGTTTTGATAAAGTCAAACAGTTCTTCCCAATGAGAGGACATAGTTTCCTTCCTTATGATAGGGACTTTGGTACAATTTCAAGTGTTTTAAAAACACATGACCGTCTTTATCACATGCATTAACTGACTGAGCATATTATTAGCAGCTTCAAATCACAAAAGTTTACGGTGAAAGAAATTGTAGATGGAACGGAATTTTTTGGATTTTGAAACGGATTTTGAAGCTTGGAGCCCAAAACATTACCAAAATCATTCACCAATCTTAATGGTTTGGTATGTCATACATTTTTTATGTCCAAACATATGGGTACTGTACCACAGGTGGATAGTTTAGCTTATCCAAGTGGCAAAGTTACACTGAAAAAAGCGAAGGTAGAAGACCTTAACAAATTAAAAGAATTCATTCTTGAAGAATTTAACGAGTTTTATAACGAGCTGTACTCCTGGCCAACTAATGAATGTGAGGTTCTCCCTGATTGTGACGTGATTTGCAACGTCTAAAAATAATTAAATAAAATTTAAAAACTTAAATGCGGCATATATATGCATGTCATACAAAAATGTACATTTTTAAAATCCTTTTTTTAACATATAAATATCAACTAATATATGTAATCCTTGTCAATGATTGTCCTTTTTTCTATAACTTCTTTAAAAAAATTTCATAAAATTGAGACCACCCCTCCCCCTCCTTTCTTTTTTTAAATAAAGTTCGTTTTTGATTTAAGCGTTTTTGTTGAAGTTTGTCACATGAATTACATTTTTCTGTGTTTGCATTACATTCAGTAGCTTATTGGATATTTCCACTTTTGTTTCAGTTGTTTATTCTTGTAGGCCTCCCTGAAAAAAAATTTGTTATATTACTAAAAATGTTATATTACTCATATTCTATATATTAAATTTAATCAAAGTGTGTCATGGAAATTTGTCTTTTGATAAAATTCTATATATGTATGTATATATATATATAAATATATATATATATATATATATATATATATATATATATATATATATATATATATATATATATATATATATATATATATATATATATATATATATATATATATATATATATATACATGAGAGAGAATTAATCCCCCTAAATCAACACTAAATACAACCACTTGTTTGACCAACTTGGTCAGAGAGTCTTTTGTAATGGAATCGAACTATGGCAGAATCAGATTTTCCAATCTTATCTGGTTTGATTTCAATGCCTAAAAAAGAGCAAACCTCTTTTTCTTATAGTTGCTGTGTAAAACGGATTATCCTCGGGATTTAAATGAAAATCGTTTTGGGCTCGCATCAACTTTATATTTTTTTTTATGTGCCATATATATTGTAAAACGGTGGTTGAATTTTTTCATCTTTTTGTTTGTGAATGAGTGTTTGTGGGAAGCCCGATTTTTCTTCCATTCACCTTCTGCTAAGAGTTACGTCTGTATTTTCTTAAGGTGGTAGACTGCTAAAATAATTATTTTTGTATTTTACAATATTTCAATAAATTTTTTTACTTCGAACATGATAAATACATTAGAAAATTCATAGTTTTTAATTTTTTTTTTTTTTTCATATATATTTTGGGCTAAAACAGGTGATTTTAGGCCAAAAACAGGCTAAAATCTTGGCAAAGATATCTCAAAAAGTATAATTTATTAAGTTCTAATTTTTTGTATTTTCATTTGTTTTATGTAGATAAATGTCCTGAGATAAAAATTTTTGTTGAAAATTTCTTTATTTTAAAGTATCGTTAGATTTTTCAAAGCGCCCAATTAATCATCTAATTTCTGATATTAAGAACAAAAAGTTTGTCGTTTTAAAAGTTTATATTCTAAATTTTTTTTATTTCAGGACATAAAGCTTATTATAATGAATCTCTGTACAAAATTTTAAGTCAATTGGACAATTACAGCTCCTGCAATTTTTGCCAGAAAATTAGAAGAATAAAACAAAGAAAAAAGCATATAAAATTAAAAATATTGAATATACGAACTTATTAAAATCCCCCTTTTTTATATACTGCTCTTCTTAATTTTTGTATTTTTTATCAAACCCTTTCCTAGTTGCTTTAAAATTTTTTCTTTGTTTTTTAATTTTTTTTTTTATTACTAACCTTAACAAGCGGTTGCTATGAGCGTTGCTAGGGGAAACAAAATTACCCTACTAATATAAATCACTTCTATTAGTTCTAAATTTTTTTTCTCATACGAAGATCTATATATTTTTAGACTCTACATCAGTTACTGTTTAAAACAATGCCACTTTTGAAAAATCGTTTTTTTCTAACCTTTTTAGCAGTCTACCACCTTAAAAATTATGTATATATTATTAAAATTTGGCAAGTATTTGTATAAAATAAAGTCTAAAAGATTAAAAAATAACAACTTTGTAACATAGAAGGTCCAATAATTGCAAATAAGCAAACTTTTTATTCAGTACGAAGACAGTATCTTTTCCGTAGTTTTAGAAAAAGATCTTTTAGTACACATAATCTCAAAAACAAAACAAAAAAATTATTGTAATATTTATTTATAAGGTATTTGTTGATTCTGAAATAACAAAAGTTTTTTTTGAATTTTAACGAGACCAATTCTTTTACTGCTCATTATCTCCGGAACTAGTTTTCTAAGACTTGATACCTTTTTGCATGACGCGTCTTATATGTTAAGAGTAAATTTGGACTTGATAGGTGTGGAAACCATAATTATTGCTTTCATTTTTTTTGATTCACAAGATTCTGACTTAAAGGTAACAAGTTATATCGGTTATTTTTGGCGTTCTCTTACCCAGTGAAAAAGCGCGCATGTGATACGCGTGGGTTTTTTCCATATGTAACCCATGTGGGATTATTATTTTGTTCAATGTGTTTTGTTTTTTTTTTGTAATTTTTACATTCATGTTTCCACACTTGGGTGGTTTGGATTTTTTTCATAGCGACATATAAATGCCGTTATGAAAGAGTTAAAGCAATGTTTTACAACCGGACGTCTTTCCTGACGTTAACATGCAGCAATTTGTACTAGGTTACATGTTACCAGTAGCAGGATAACATGACCTGAAGGTTAGCGTATCTGGGTAATATGTGGTAAATCCCACACGGGTTATGGGCTGAAAATACCACATGTTTTATATACATCTTAAATGCCACATATTCGAATTCAAATGCTATAGAAGTAGCGAATACCATATAAATGAAACATCGCAGTTAATCATGGAAGCTTTCAGAGAGGCTTAAATTTATCTGGTATTAGCTACTTTATGCTATTTAGGATCAAATATATGCGATGTTTTCCACAAATAATGTGGGATTTACCATAAACTATTATAACAAAATTCTACAAAATTAAAAAACGTTTTGCCAAATGAATTTATATTTAAATAATAGCTATAAATAAATACATTAAAAATAAATGTGAAAAATATTATTTGTTCTTTTGTGATTTAAACGCCTTTTGTCACGCCAATTAATAAAGTAAATCGCCTTGGTTCGCTCAATAGTAAGTTTTTACTATATTAAGAATATAGTAAAACTTTCTTCAAGCATTTCCTAAAATATATATATATATATATATATATATATATATATATATATATATATATATATATATATATATATATATATATATATATATATATATTCATATACAAATATAACTATAAATAAATTTTAATTAAAAAAAATGTCAAAAATAACCTAAATCAACCTAAATTATATGGTTATTACAGATTAAAATAATAAGAACAATCATAATTAAAAGCCTTATTAGTTAAAAGCAGTTTTAATTAAGAGCCAAATTGAAGTCATCAATGACTTCAACTTGGTCTTTATATCACACATAATTAGTTCTTAATTTATTACTTACGATGACTAATGTATTATGGATAATTTGAAAAGAGCTTGTATTCGTTCATGAGATTCTAATTTGAGAAAAAGTACTCAATTAGGAAAAGTCGTTAAACAAAAAAATAAAACAAAACATGTAAGAACCCACTTTACAATAATGTACACATTAAGTGCAATAAATACTTGATGCAATAGTATCTTTACTTTTTCGTCACAAATATTATAATATTTTGAAACCAATCAACAAACATCTAATTTTCTATAAGTAAATTTATTCTTTAATCGTTGTCCTCATATCCTACCTTATTTTTCGCATCTTTATTTACCGTAATAGAATTGTTATTGTGGAAGTTACACATGCAAAAATGCACATTCCGTAACGCGCTAAACGAAAATATAAAAAAATAAAATTCCGTAATAAAGCATTGCGAAAGAAAACTTGCGAAACAAATCATTTCGTAAGAATACTTCCTTTACGGAACTATTTCGTAAGTATTCTTACGAAATGATTTGGAACTATTTCGTACGGAATACTTACGGAAAAAGCATTCCGGAATGTGCAGTTACGAAAAAGACGCAAAAGATTTTATGTTACGATATATTTAAGATATTAACTGTAAACAGTTTAAATAATAAATAATAAAATTATAAAAAAATGTTGTCAAATGATTCTTCAAATGTTTATACAAATATACCTAATATATATATATATATATATATATATATATATATATATATATATATATATATATATATATATATATATATATATATATATATATATATATATATATATATATACATATATATATATATATATATATATATATATATATATATATATATATATATATATATATATATATATATATATATATATATATATATACATATATATATATATATATATATATATATATATATATATATATATATATATATATATATATATATATATATATAAAGCACCTTGATTACAAGACAAGATGTGATATACTTGGGCTAACCTCATTAAGTGACAGAAGAAAATGTAATGACCTTATCCAAAAATTCAAAATTGAATTAATCAACTAGCATATTGCCCTAATATACATTCCTCCCATCTATGGCCATCACAAACGCTTTCATCGTGAAAATAATAGCAACTGTCTCGTTTGACTTAACTTTTTCAACAACCGGGTTACAAATACTTGGAACGTTCTGGTGGATGATGTTGTCAACGCCCTTACTATTGACACTTTCAAAAAAAAACTAGACCAGCAACTCACATAGTTACCACAGTGCATCATTTTCCGTGGCTGTATTATCACAGCTATACGAGCTAGCTTGCTAGCTAATGATGAACTTACGGTTCATATCTGTACTGTGTAACTTTAATTGTAATTGTAATTAATATAACAAATACAATTTAATACTAATACTATATATATATATATATATATATATATATATATATATATATATATATATATATATATATATATATATATATATATATATATATATATATATATATATGTATATATATATATATATATATATGTATATATATATATATATATATATATATATATATATATATATATATATATATATATATATATATATATATATATATATATATTATTTTATTTATATAATACATTTGCATATTACTTTATTTATATATTACATTTAAATATTAACTGATCTATTTATTACATTTATTTATTACATTAGTTATATATAACACACACACACAATATATATATAATATATATATATATATATATATATATATATATATATATATATATACTTAAATATAGAAAAAACAACTTTTAATGGAATTTAAAGTTTCATGCCTATCGGCAATCATCAGCCATGAAGTACAAAATCAAAAATATAAAAAACCGTCTAAAAATTACAAACTACAGTAGAATGAGTTCTGACATTTATTTTTATGTCGATTTATTTTTATAATAAACGATTGTTTATTATGTTTATGTTATCAAAACTAATGAACGTAGTAAATAAAGAAAGTAAGCAAATTTTAAAAAATCATGATATTTTTAATAGAATCGAGATAAACGGAACTGCTGATTGTTTTATAACTTTAAAAGACCATAAAGCCAACTTCCTAAACAACCCTACTGTGCGTCTTTTAAATCCTGCAAAGAATGAGGTAGGAAGACTGTCAAAGCTTATTTTATCCAATATCAACTCGGAATTAAGAACCAGACTCTGTTTAAACCAATGGCAAAATCCGCAAAATGTAATAAATTGGTTCCAAAAAATTGATGATAAACACCTTTGTAATTTGACATAAATGATTTTTTTTATTTGTATTAAATGATTTTTTTTACTTGACATAAATGATTTTTTTCCGTCAATTGATGAAAAAATACTTAATAACGCTATTACTTTTGCCGAACAGCATATAACAATAGACGAGCAAAGCAAATCCATTATACGTCATGCAAGAAAATCTTTCATTTTTAACGGTGGCATATCATGGATTAATAAAAAAGCAGGATTGTTTGATGTTACCATGGGAGCCTATGATGGCGCGGAAATTTGTGAACTAGTTGGAATTTTTATTTTAGATCAACTTTCGCAGTTTTACAACAAAAATGATTTCGGTCTATATCGGGATGACGGGTTAGCTGTTTTCAAGAACAAAAATGGCCATCAAATGGATCAAATAAAAAAACGTGTCGTTCAAGTTTTTAAACGTAACAATCTCAACATCTCTATCAATTGCAATCTTAAAATTGTTAACTACCTTGATTTAACTTTTAATCTTACTCAAAATTCATTCCAACCATACTGCAAGCCTGATAATAAGCTAAGTTATGTACATGCTGATTCTAACCATCCACCTAACATAATAAACAATCTTCCAAAAAATATCAAGCTAAGATTGTCCGCCAACTCATCAAGAGAAGTTATTTTTATGAAGACGCACTAATGCAATCGGGATATGATTATAAGTTGGCATATAAACCAAGTATAACAAATGTTCCAAAAAATCACCACAAACGAAGTATAATCTGGTACAACCCTCCATTTAGTAAAAATGTTACAACCAAAATTGGTCAACGCTTTTTAACCCTAATTGACAAGCATTTTCCTAAAGACCATAACCTACACAAAATATTTAACAGAAACACTATTAAAATAAGCTACTCCTGCATGCCAAACATTAAATCTATCATCAACTAACACAACATAAATATTTTATATGGTGATGTAAAGTTATCAGAAAAAACCTGCAATTGCATTAAAAAATCTCTTTGTCCACTGAACAACAATTTTTTTCTAACAACATTGTTTACCAAGCCACCGTAAGCTCAAATAAACCTCAATACAAAGATAAGGTATACATTGGGATAAGCGAAACCTCTTTTAAACTACGTTATGCAAACCATCTAAAATCCTTCAACATAAAAAAGTACAAGAACGACACTGAGTTATCTAAGGAAGTATGGGATTTAAAAGATAACAATTTTACATCTTCAATCAAATGGAATATAATTAAACGCTGTAAATCATACAATCCTGCGTCAAAAATTTGTAAGCTTTGTTTAAATGAGAAATTTGAAATATTATTTTACAAAGAAGATAATCTGCTAAATAAAAGAGGCGAAGTAGTTTCGAAATGTAGACATAAAAATAAATTTCTTCTTTCATTATTTGATAGCGGAGATTAGTTTTCCATTACGTCTTCTTGTACTAAGACGTCAGAACTCATTCTACTGTAGTTTGTAATTTTTAGACGATTTTTTATATTTTGATTTTGTACTTCATGGCTCATGATTGCCGATAGACATGAAACTTTAAGTTCCATTAAAAGTTGTTTTTTCTATATTTAAGTATAAAACGCTCTGTTTTTGAAAAACTAAATATTTCTTAAATATTGAGCACTCTACAACAATCAAGAGTTTAGTATTTTTAATACTAAATCATACAACAACAATATATATATATATATATATATATATATATATATATATATATATATATATATATATATATATATATATATTATATATATATATATATATATATATATATATATATATATATATGTATATATAATGTTAGTGTATTCTTCAAAAAGAGTGCTCAATGTTCTTAAAAAACAGAGCAATAATAATTTAGTAAAAACACTTATCTAATTTTTGTGCTCTCCAACAGTATGTTTCACCATCGGTAGGTTTATCAGGAAGCTTTCTGATGAACCTACTGATGGTGAAACATGAAATCTTGAATTAAGAGTTTTTAGGCCTAAAAAGTTACCGAATCCCTTCCCTTTCTTTTTTTCTCTTCATTTTCATTAAAGAAAAAGGGAAATTATGTGAATTTTAAAGTTATTTCTTTTACTATATATTAAAACAACTATTATACCATCATAATAATACTTTTATTTGCACAAAAACTCTTAATTCGATAAAGAGAGATACAAAATATTTGTAGTACTTACATACTTGCTTACCAATTTTTAAGATTAATTTAAGATATTTTTATGCTAAAACAAGATGCATGTAACTTCACCGCGAAAGTAATGTAATGTTGTTTTTAACATTTAAGATTATTTTAGTTTCAAATAAAATCCCATGTAAATCCCACAAGAAACCCACGTGGGATTTCCATGTTAGTAAATACCATATGGTTCCCACATGTAACCCATGTAGGATTATCCATATGGGTTTGAAGTGGCAAAGTTCCATACGGATACCACATGGGAAAATCCCATGTGGGTAAATACCATATGTAATCCATGTGGGATTTACCCATATGGGTTTTAAGGGGCAAATTTCCATACGGATACCACGTGGGAAAATCCGTCCCATATAAATCCCATGAATCCCACACGGAACCCACATAGAACCCATGTAAACCGCGGTTTTATATTTCACTGGGTAAAGATTTATTATTTCAATCCCAAACTCGGTTGTTTATGCAAGGCTTGTTACTTTACTGAAAACAAATGAAACTAGGGACAATCAAAGATGTATTTTAAACCAACTCTCCTGGCTAAAAATGCAACTCAGTCTATTCTTTCAGAAAGTGGTTTACAAATCTTTACAGTTTGCAGAGACTGCTATCTAGAAACTTTTTTTGATTACAGATGGATTAACTCTTGCAAGTTACTCTAAACAGTCAAGAGAAATTTTCAATAAATACATTAAGGAATATAAATTAGAAACAAGTTGCAATGCAACACAAAAAGATAAATTGTAAAAAAAAATAAATACACAAGTCATTTACTACAGATAATCTTTAGATTTAGTACAGATCAGTCTAACTGATGACAAGTACACATTCTTTGTGTCGGATTTCTAGTAAAAATAGATGTTCGGAGTGTAAAAGTGGAAAACTCGGACACACCGCAAGAGGATGTAAAGTAAAGGTGAGCAATGTCCCTAATATAGAAAAAATGATAATTCAAGAATGTTATTTGTTATAATATAAAATAAATGAGATTTATATCTTTGTATATATGTGCTTAATATTGAATTATTTTATATTTAAATATTTATAATTTAAAATAATGACGTTTTTTCCCCAAAATAATACTAGTCAGCCATAAGTTTATGTATTAGCCATACTACATGCCAGAACCATGCGAATTGACCCTAAAACAACATGGCTAGCTAGTAGCATGGTCATAGCGATCGCATAGCTATTTATTACAAGATTAGGAAGGAGGTTGGTGTCGGAAAATATTTGAAAAAATGGTAACAAGATAGAGTAGGGTATTGGCAAACACCTAAGCGGGAATGCGAACTTTTATAAACCTTATTATAAAATAAAAATTATGGCAAAAATAAAACCATTGGTATTCGGATTCACGATACGTACGTGGAGTAATTCCGAGCATCGAGGGGCAATCACAAACACTGTTGTGTACTAACAAATAAAATGCTAATTGTAATAACTAAGTCTAAAAATTGTATTATGTAACAACGACAAAAAAAAGAGTAACGTTCTGTTGTGGCTTTATTTCCATAGAAGCTACAACGGAATGTTACTTAGGAAAAAAGTTGGATAAAATTATCAGAAAAAGTTAAAATCAAATTATAGTAAACAACGTTCGCAGCTTCATTACACTACTGCACGTCTGGAGCTGAACATGGGATCCCTTCTCAGCAGGTAAAAAGAAATTGTCAAATTTATTTTTCTAAAATGCTTTTCCGCCTCCTTTCTTCATTCCTTTGATCATATTGCACAAACCTAAAATTTAACCTCAAAATCAAGCTCTTTGACCTAAAAAGTTATTATAATCAAAATTATTTTACAATATAAGTATAATATAAAATAATACAGGTAGTTTGTAACAAAGTAACAATCTAAAACATTTGAAAAAATAAATGGTTAATCTCAAAAATATTTCAATACCGTCAATACATTATCCGTAAAAATAATATTCTTAAGCTTGTTTTTAAAAACAGAAAAAGAGATTAATTTAAATTAGGCAAAAGATAGGGTGCTCGATAATCTATAAAAAATAGATTAAACGTTCTTTTAAATAGTTATTATTTCGCAAACTATATTTATTCTTTACTTTAGGGGTAAAAAGATCTTCAAAAACATTTAACAATGGGGTGTTCATACAATATATATATATATATATATATATATATATATATATATATATATATATATATATATATATATATATATATATATATATATATATATATATATATATATATATATATATATATATATTATATATATATATATATATATATATATATATATATATGTATATAAATAATAAAAAAAATTAACTATAAGGTTGATCTTACAATATTCGATAATAAAACCAACTCAACCCTAAAATGCAGCCCTACAACACAACCCTGCAATGTATGCAATGCCAAACCCAACAAATGAACAATATTAATTTAGTAAAAGGGATTGTCAATTAATTACGCAACGCAAAAAATATTTTAAGAACATAAGTAGGAGATATTAAGTTCTTTTACGCGGCGATTTTCATTTATCTTAATTTCCTATTTCGATTATTTAATTAAACTAAGACTTTTTAGAGGGAAAACTTTTGATCTTTTTTTGTTTTGTTTATTGTGAAATTTTGTGTAACGTAATTTATGGACGATCCCAAAGCAAATACAGGATGAGGAGTCAACCTTACCGCTCGGAATTTCAGCTTTGCACTGCCGGATAAAATGTTTGGAATTTATTCTTCATTTGAGTTCTAAAATCAAATGTTATAATTTAAAAATTTCATAAAACTCGCATAATCATATCTTGTAGATATCTTATTAAAACTAATGGGGTTTGATTTATAGTGTACTAAAACAGTTAAATATATAAAAGTGAGTTTGTACGACTGGTATATTATGCCTTCCATTGTACACAAACTGCTATTGCATAGTCATTTTATGTCACATAAAGTACCTTTGCCATTTGGGATATATTTGGAAGATGAATTCAAGAGTTTGAATTCATCTTCCAAATATATCCCAAATGTTTAATCTTGATATTATCGCGAGTTTAATCGCGATAATATTGAGATTAAACACTATGATGAATTAGATGCACTACCATTTAATACAATCAGATATAATCAAGCATATTATTTAGATATTAGAACTATTCAGGAAACCATTACCAGAAGTTATTGAATTGATTGTAATGTAAATATAAAAATAAATATAGTTGATACATAGAGAAAAAAACTGTGTTTTATTATATTTATTTTCAAAGGATGTTAATTCAACCTCGTTTAAAATAGGAATTTTATACGCGCACTATACGCGTATAAAAATATTTTTTCATGAACCAATTTGAAATGTCAAATTTATTTATTCTCCAGATAGCAAGCACACGGGCCAACGTGTATCTGGAAAGGGCCTCACCTATGGAACTTAGTTCTTGAAAAAAAAATAAAACGTGTAACCTCAATAAATTTCTTTTTTAATTTATTTAAACAGAGTTTACTTAAGATAACAAAAAAAAAAAACATAATTTTGTATTTCTAAATAAAGAAATTATAATTATTGTAATTCTTACTTGACTTATTTTTTGCATTTTTGTGCAATTTTGCATATTTTTTGGTAGTTATATAATAACTTGCTATAAATAATACTTAAAAATTTATATAATGAGAAGCTTGCAGAAATACTTTACGCTTACTGTAGAGTCTTAAAAATAAAATAAAGTCTTGTTGTCAAGGCCCTTGCTTCTGTCATTATTCTATTTTATTTATATTTTGTTGGTGAAACTAATAAAATAAGAACACTCACAAGTTTTTATAAATGACGAAATAAATAATAATAAATCGGAAAGTGTTGATACAAAAATATAAAAGTGAATTATTTTTTTGCGCGACTAATTTGTATTTTGCTCTATTTAAACAGAGCTCTAATTGGGAATTAATTTTATTAACTTACACGTTTGCACTACAAGTTGAATCGTTTAATTCAGAAACCTGTCAGCTGATTTGTAAATTATATTATTACAGCTAATAAATAACCAACTTTAGTCGCGCCTTATGCGTGAGCCTAGCAAGCCTTTTAATGGGTTATACTTTGCTTTGAAATTTCCGTTTATTACATATACTCTTAGGAGATTCAAAAGTTTTTTTAAGTTTACCGAAATTTTTAAAAAACGCACTTAATGGATTTTTGAAATGACCATTCAATTTTTTTTTGCTACTGAGATTTAATTGGAATGTTTTAATAACTTATATAAATTGTAATGTTTTAATAACTTATATAAATTGTAATGTTTTAATAACTTATATAAATAATGTTTTAATAACATTTTTAACGTTTTATCAAAAAACTTAAACCATTTTTTTCGAATCGAATCTGAACCGAAGTAACAATCGATTTGCGAACCAACTTGATTTTCAGGGCCATGGTACACAGTTATTTGCCCAATAATATGCACTTTTCACATTGTCTTTTATTTGCTTCCGTATTTAGGGGAGAACCTTAATGAATGGGACAGTTTTCTTAAAATATATTTTTTTAAGTTGATAAGTTTGTTTAAAAATTACTTTGAAAATAGTTTCATAAATGTTAACTATCGTACTATGATAAACAAAAACAAAAAAAATTGGTTACGCATGTGAGTATTGGTAAAAAGAGAGTTTTATTGGACCATGGAATTTGATTTAGAACTGCTCTTTGAATGGGACAAATATAAATTGAAAAATTAGGAGAGAGCTGTAGTAAATTTTAGGCCAGTAAAGCAGAAAAGGTAGTTTATACAGTTAGTGATGCCGAAAAGGCTATTTAAATGGTATAAATGTACACAATAGAGTACAAAGTACGACACAACAAAAAATCAACTTATTAGATTTAAAATGGAATTTTATTCATATTAACTAAGATAAAAATAAAATAATTTATCCAAAACATGTAAATACAGAAAGTTATGTGTAACCATAACCAAGTTGCCGAAATATTTTTTCTCGATTTTTTCACAACAGTTCGTTTTGACAGTTCCCAATCAGTAATCATTATTTTGTCCCATTCAATAAGCTACACACTATATCCACAAATGACAGGACAGGGTAAAAACAGCAATACCTAACCGCAATTACTTTACAAATTTAAAAAGTAGAAACATTTGGATATTTAAAAATGAGTTTTGATTTTCCATAACTTTAGTAATCGCTGTAAAATCAGAAAGAAAAAAATTGTTTTTGAAAATTACTTATTGTTCTTCAAAACACAATAGCATCTAATGCCATTATGTTTAGACCATTATAGAAATAAAAATTTGGTCTGTTGAATAGTTGTGTCAAACACTTTTTACCACAGAAGTTTAGATAGCCGACCGTAGATGCTTCTATGCAGATTTGATTTTGTCTTATTCAATAATTGTCCCATTTATTAAGATTTTCCCCTACACATGAACTTGTTTACGCACATCGCGATGAGGCACATTTTACTTTGAGTTTTTTGTAATTAAAATTTACGCTATAATACATCTCAAATTTTTCATTTTTAACACTCGTCTAACTTTTCACAAAAATAATAATTTAAAAAGAAAAATAATAAACAATTTAAAATAAAAACAAAATAAAAATATTTTAAAAAAACAAAACAACAATTTAAAAAAAAAGACTTTTACATAGCATGTATTTTTTCTTATGTTATATTATGTTAAAAAGCATTAGTTATGTAAATATTTTTATTTTAAAAAAAATGGTAATCTTGCTAATAAACATCCGGACTACATCCGGCTTGAGATTTAATTTATCCAATTATCAAAATAATTTTTTTAAAGTTGAAATAAGTATATAGAAAGGTTATCTCCGTTAATCATATTATTTTTTAATTCCTTTTCTTTATTTTGTTGTTTTAAATATTCATCGAACTTATGGCTTAAAATCATATTGCATTTCCATTCGTTAAGATGTTCTTCTTTGATCTTTTTTAAAAATTGATTTGCATTAAATGCGGTTTTCTCGTTTACAACTACTGTTTCTATCGGCCTTTTTTCCATATCTGTTGTGTTAATATTAGAGCAAAGGGTAGCGTCTTTAATTAAAGGAATATTAGAACAAGAGGCAATACTTTCAGTTAATTCATTGTTAAAAACAGAAATCGATGCTTTTTGAAATGTTTTTGATTCGTCCTCTAAAAGTTTACCAGTTGCGTCTGTTTTATTAATTGTCGTGTACAAAATCTCAGAACTTACTTGGTTTATTGAATAACTTTGATCATCTTCTAAAGATGAAACAACACTTGATGGACAAGTTTCGGAAAAATCACACTTTTGTTTATAGTAGACCATTTTTTTATCTGAGGAACACACTACTAACTCTTCTTTTGAAAGAACATTCTTTGAATAGTAAACTCCATCGCTATCTTCAACATAAATTTCTGGACATGGAATATTTGATATTAAGGGATTCGATGATCTTCTTCTTGAAGAATGAACTGCAGTAGTGAGCGCTTTTAGTTCTGAAGCACAAAATGTTGATGCCCGTCTTCTGTTGTTCAATTGATTTTTTTGAGATGATAACTTTTCCGTTCCATTTAAATCTAAGAAATTTGTTTGTAAAAAGTTTTGATCACCTGGTTGAGGAGAACTACTTAACTCCACTTTGTTATATGCAATGTTCGAACTACTAAGTGAGCGTTGGATTGACACGTTGCTTTCTTTTTCAAAGTGAAAGTCATCATCAAAGAAACCCGCTGACAAAGGTCTACAATAAGATCTTCTTCTACTTTTTGATGATGGTTGATCTGTAAGTGTATCTTTTGTTGTTGACCACTTCAACATATCGTTCGAAATTTGATTTAACTAGTTCATAACAGTAACTATTTTTCGTTTTTAATAAACCTCACAATATTTGTATAAAACAGATAAATACTGTTACCATAGTAGCAATAAACTTTTAACAATATATTAACTACGTAGAAAAGAAATGGGAAATTACAGTTTTTGTGTTAATAATGAGAAAATAGGTTCAATTACAAATTACGCAATTTTTTATTAATATTGACATTATATTTAAAAAAGAAGACTTCATTTTTTTTGATTTACAAATATTACAATATAAAAATTTAAATTCTATTAATTAACCACAACCATCAACAAATTATTAAATTAGATACAAACTTTTAAATCAGATTATAAAATTGTCAACCGTCAATTTTATTATGTTGTAAATATTTGCAATATAAAAGAAAATGTTCATTTTCTGATTTAAATTTTCTTTTCTTAAGATAAAATTGTTTTACCTTCTTTTTATACACAGTTGTAATGGTAATATAAAGGAGGTATAACTTATAATTTATGCTTTCTATTTACTATTTAGATGCATTCATTAAAGATCCAACAAAAATCAAAATTGGTTTAATCACTTATTTTACCATTGTTGCAAACATTTTTTACTAATAAATAATTAAAGTATTTAAATAAAGATTAATTCAGTTTTTCAAATATTTATTGTCACCTTTATTTTTGATGAAATGTTTTTTGATTTTCTTTTTGTAATTTAAAGTATAAAGTTAATAGAAAATGTGTTTTAAAAAAGTAAATTGCTTCCTCCATGGAAAATAAAAAATAGGTGCACCACCTCCTTCAACTATGTTAATTAACGATAAAAAAATTAAATTTTAAATATGTATGAACTTTAAATTATTTAAAAATGTCAATAATTTATAACAAATATCTAAAAACTTTTTTTTTAGGAAGTCAGGGAAGAGAGGCATGTTAATACACTTTCTATTAAAAGTTATCACGTATTTGTTTAGCTTACTTAATATTTCATAAAACATATTATTTAAATTTTGTCTTAGTTAACAAGTAAGTTAACATATAACAAATAAGACAGATAAGGTGGGTGTGTAGTCAGTGTGTTCTTTATCAATGAAAAGACGTGTGCAAATACACAGTTTTTATAAAAGGTTTGGATGTAAAAAAAACTAACGGTGCTCTTCCTGATGCAATTTGAAATGCATCAGGGACAGCTGCAGTGAAAAATATTTAGAATGATGCAATCCAGTATATTTACGCAACGTTTACACAAGCTTTCACTCAACTAGTAGTCACTGTGTCAATTAAAAGCCGGTACCCAGTGGGCACGGACGTAAAAAAGACGTCTTTTAAATGTCTTATACACGTTTTATTCGTCTTTTGAACGTCTTTTGAACGTCTTTTAAATGTTCAAAAGACGTCTTATTTTGGTCCGATGCCCACTGGGTAAGCTCCAAAAGGTATATGCTTGTGTACATGTATGGGCTTTGGTATAAGGTGACTCTGTCAGGCATTTGTTGGATGATAAGAATAAACCTCAACACTATTTTTATAATTGTTGTTTAGTTTTTATTTAAATTTTTTATTAAGCTTTCATTTAAAAGCAAGTTGTTTTAAACTTTATATATTTTTGTTGTTTTAAACTTTATATTTTTTATAAAACTTTATATTTTTTTATGGAAACAAAATTGTAAATAAAATTTTTAATTTTTAAAGTAATGTTTTATGAATATGATAGCGTAAATTAATATTAGTATAATATAACTATTAATTATTTAAAAAAACAAAAAGACTAAAATTATTAGTTTAAAACTATTCTTCACAACTAATACGTCATTTGTAAGTTCACTATGTACTTTTTTTACATGTTTAATCAACTACATGTTTTTTTGTTGTGTTTTTTAAATAAGCGTATGAAATATTTGAAACAGGCTTTAAGAGATTTTAAGTTTAAGCGTATTTCTAATAAAGGTGAGTTTCCACTCATCCGTTTTTTCACGGGAACGGGAAAGGAAAGGGAAAAATAATCACGTGGGCATGCGTATTATAAGTTTTAATTTGTCCGAAGTAAAACTGCGCATGTTCAAGTGAATATTTTTCCCTTTCCTATCCTGTTCCCGTAGAAAAACGGATGAGTGGAAACTCACCTTAAGACTTGCTTATTTCAATACTTTTGAGAATCTGTCCATTATTGTAGGTTAAACATAATTCAAATAAAACAACTAATCAATCAAAATATATTATTCGTAAATAGTTGTTACAGTTATTAATTTTTGCAAATAGTACATGTACTAATTTTAAGTAAAAACCTTGGTTCAACAACAATAAATAAATATTATAATAGCAAATAAAATAGTAAAAAAAACATTGAGCTACGTAGTATGTTTGCATTTGTTTTAAAGTAACTGAAACTTCAGGGTTGTGATGTAATAATCAAAAATAACTCACACCAAAACATTAAAAATAACACACATCAAACACCACAATCAAAAATAACACACATCAAAGCATCAAAAAATTATATACAAACGTTATCAATAAAATCAAAGATTAGAACTTTTCATTCGTTTTCCTCAGGATCAATAAAAATCATCTGGACATTTTTATTTGCAGCATCGTTCACCTCCACCTTTAAAAACCAGTGTAATTTCTTTTGAGTTGATCAATAACATAATCAGTTATGGATGAGTGCATTGTAATTATTAAGGTCTTCCAATTTGATAAGCAAATCTTCAACGCTATCAGAAGTGATTAAGCACCCTGTCATCATCCAAAAATTTTCTTTTTCATTATTATACTTAAATGTGTTTAAAGCTTTTAACACGTCTCTGTCCAATGTGTAATCAAACTTCATCCTTCTGTATCCAGCCATTTTTCATGTTCAATTGCAACAGCTTTTTCAGAGTGGCAGCGTACCCTACCTCAACTGATAGCTAAAGGTTGATAGACCGTACCAAAAAATTCTTTGGCATTAGCCACAATTCTTCCTCCACCTGTTTTTTTAAATTGTTCAACAAAAGAACAAGTTTATCTATTTTTCCGATTCCATTTTTTCAATTTCCAAGTCCGTTTTTGTGAGATCCATGTCGCATCTATGCCCTTAAAAACATAAGTTTTTTTACCAATTAATCAACTGAACTGTCCCATTCCTCAAATAATTTAAACACCCCTATTATACGACACAAATACTTATAGCCATGTCTGTAGCTAATTTATCAAGAATTTTATCTGTTCCGTTCTCTGCTTTAAATTTATTACTTCTTAAATATTTCTGTCCAGGTCGTGCTAACAAATGTTATCCTTATATAAGGTTGTTGAATATATATATATATATATATATATATATATATATATATATATATATATATATATATATATATATATATATATATATATATATATATATATATATATATATATCGGTGGTTAAGAGCACAAAGGGAATACGTCTAATAACCATTGTTTTGAGAAATTACAATAATTCATGATATTTATTTATTGTCATGATTTTTAACCAAATGTATTCCTCAATTAATTCTGTCTTTGTTTTACTATTTTATTTTCATTTCTTTTACATACTTTAATACCTAATTTGTTTAATGTTTACCTAATGTTTAATGTTGGACATATTCCCTTTGTGCTCTTAACCATCGATATGTGCATACATATATATATATATATATATATATATATATATATATATATATATATATATATATATATATATATATATATATATACATATATATATATATATATATATATATATATATATATATATATATATATATATATATATATATATATATATATATATATATGTATATATATATATATATATATATATAATATATATATATATATATATATATATATATATATATATATATATATATATATATATATATATATATATATATATATATATGCCACAACAGCCCCGATCGTAAGAGAAAAATGTGATAAAATTTTTTTTGTTATACTGACAGACACAAAGGTCCACGACATTTTCAAAGTGGTGCTGCAAAAAGAAAAGTATCAAAGGATCGTTCTGAACGAGAGGCTTGAGAATTGAACAAAACACCTCGAATTACTTAATTCTTAATTGGTCAATCAGATACAGAAAATGAGACACCAGCTTCATCATGCAGTATGTCTATTGCTTACCAAAATCCCGAGGACAGCCAGAATGTGAGAAAACAGACATTGCTTTAGATCAAGAATTGCCTGAATGTCAAGGCAGTCAAGTGAATATACAAGCTGATGACATCAGCAGGTGCCCAGAAAAATCACAGCAGAATTCATCAATTACTAGGCTGGCAGAGACCCTATGGATCTCTACTAAAGTGATGTCAAGTCTTTGAATGATAAATCAGCAATCCAGAAAGCTGCAAACATCGTCAGTCGGAAATGTACACCAACAATGTTTCAGCGATCGAATCGCAATAGAGAAGTTGTAAAACGTTCTTGGCTTTGCTTTTCTCCGGCAAATGGTCGAGTTTACTGTTTTTTCTGTGAGTTAATGGGTACTGTGAGATTCAAATTTACACACGATGGTTTCTGTGATTGGAAACATGCTACGGATCGACTCAGTTCGCATGAGCAATCCAAAGATCATATTGAAGCTGTTTGGAAAACAGCAAGTCGTGCCAAAAAATCTGGACGTATAGACTCTGAATTTGGCCATAAAACGGATCGACATGAACATTATTGGCGTAGTCTGCTTAAACGACTAATAAGTGTGCTTAAGTTTGTATGTGAACGAGGTCTCGCTCTTCGTGGAAATAATGAAACGATCGGATCGCCTAACAATGGCAATTATTTAGGGTTACTAGAACTTTTGGCAGAATACGATGATTTCTTAGGACATAAAATACATAAAAAACATTGCCAGTCGTGGTTCTGGTCATGCAAATTATTTGTCATCTACTGTCTGAGAAAAACTTGTTAGACTAATGGGCAATCGAGTTTTAAACAAAATCGTTTTACGCTTAAAATTGTCGAAATACTATTCATTGTCTCTTGATTCTACTGCTGATGAAGGTTATGTTGATCAGCTAACTCTAATATTCAGATATATGGAACAAGATAGACCAGTTGAAAGATTCGTGAAGTTTTTGCCGAATCAAGGACAAAAAGCGGAAGAAATGTTTTGTGGATTAATGAATTTCCTTGAAGACCATGACATTGACATTCAGTATTGTCGTGGGAAATCTTACAATAACGCTTCAGCTATGAGTGGGAGATACAATGGCCTTCAAGCTAAAGTGTGAGCTATAAATCATCACGCAACTTGGATACCCTGTGCTAGACATTTACCAAATCTGTTTGGAGTAGCAGCGAGCGAATGCTGTGCTTCAGCAGTAGCAGTTTTTTACTTTCTCTCGGCACTATATGTGTTCTTCACAGCTTCCACAAATCGTTATGCACTTCTCACAGACTCTCTAAAAAGTGTGGAATCTGGTTGGGTATATGTACCGAAAAGGATGTCTAAAACACGATGGTCCTGCCGATCCGATGCAGTAAAAGCTCTTACCGTTGGATATCATCCTATCCGCAATACACTTCAAAATATATCGGAGAATGAAAATGAAACCCCTAAAGCACGTTCTGAGGCAAATGGTTTTCATGGCAAGATGTGCAAACTGGAAACTGGTATTTATGCTGCATTTTGGCACGACATTCTTGTTCAAAGTATTGCTAAAAGTCATATACTACAAGATCTCAAACTTGATCTGAACACAGCCATAGCAGCACTGAGGTCTGTGCAGTGTTTTGCGAGTGAAAAACGAGAGCATTTTTGTGATTATGAGGAAAAAGGAAAGGAGATGTTGGGAACTGATGAATATGTAAAACCACGCAAGCGTTATTAAAGCAAATGGCTCACTCCATTAGATTATGGAGGATCAGGAGAAGCTAGACTTACGGCATCTGAAAAATTTCGGCTTCAGAACTTTCTCCCTGTAATAGATCAATATCAAACCTCTTTGAATCAACGCTTAAAATCATATGAGAATACCTGATCTCTTTTCGATTTTTTGAGAAAACTGGATTCCCTGGAGTGCAATGAGATAGAAGCAGCTGCAAGAAAATTGGTTGATGAATATATAATGATTTAGATCCAGCACTTGGTGGTGAGCTTGTGCAGTTTACTGCTTTCTTCACTGAATTTCTTCTTGAAGAAGATGATAACATTTGGAGGGAACATTTTATTTACAAACTATTGCTGAAGAAGCAAGCTGCGGATACATTTCCAAATGTTGAGATAATGTTACGAATGTACTTGGTCCTAATGATCACAAACTGTTCTGGGGAACGTTCGTTCAGTAAAATGAAGTTCATAAAAAATCGGCTCCGCACTACAATGACTCATGACAGGCTTAATTTTCTTACTTTGATAAGTACTGAATATGATATTCTCAGAGAGATTGACTTTAACCAATTGATTCAAGACTTCGCAAAGATGAAGTCTTGTAAAGTGCCGGGCTTGTAATTATAATTTCAATTCATCTGTTTCCCTTTTCCAGATGTCTTCGACTTTGCGTGTTAATTGTGTTTAACTATTTGCTTGTTTATTAATGAAATATAAATATTTCATCAATCTGTTGTGTATGTACAGTTCTTAATATAATCACATTATTATGAATAAGAATGCTACCTTTTTGTGTTTTTAAGGTAGAATGTTTTATTTAACTATATGATTCAACTATATTAATTAAAGATGAAGAAATGCACATCACTATTATTAAAAATAAAAAGAGTTATCTTTTTTGTGTTTTTAAGGTAAAGTGGGCCTCCATAAAATATATGCCCAGGGCCTCCACATATCTAAATCCGGCCCTGGCTGTTCCTCTGTGTTTATTTCCACTTAAGTCTAAATACTTCTTGTCCGTCTTTATTGGGTTCTTGATGATATTTTTACCTGACATTATTTGGTATCCAACTTAGACCCATAGTGCTTTAACTAATTCAAACCTCTAATAATGTTAAATCTTATTAGGAGGGCATAATAAAGATGCAGACTCTTTATCATTATTTAAATGTAGTGACCTTATTTAAGCATTGTGTTAAAGAATGTTCAAACCAGTATGGAGCTAAAGATCTTAAAAAAAAGTAAAGTTAAATGTTTTACTTTTTGACGAAGAAGTAAGAATTCAAAGCAATAGCAAAGTAGTGTATTTTAAATATTACCTGTAATTGCTGGTTTAACTTCATTTAAAACAAAAATTTGTTTTTCCATAATTTAAGATATTTCCTTTTTCTTTTATAATTCACAACTTTTTTTCTATTTTATACTCAATCCAAGTAGGTTTAATGAACTGTAATTAGTTACACACTCTTACATAGTTTTACTTTATATTCTAAATAGTTTAATAAAAATCAAGTAAATATGAAAGTTATTTAAAAAAAAGATTATGTAAGCAAATTTATTCATATATTTGCCGTACATATAACATTTACAAGTTTCGTAAATTAAATGTGTAATATTTACAAGTCTTGTGAGTCAAAATATATAGTGAAATTTATAATTAAATAGTACAGGCCGCACTTCAAGAGGATCGTAATGATCTTATCACGAACCCCTTACAATGTGTTTGATATATATTATGATTATGTTAAATATAATTATATATTAAGTACAACAATATTTTTATAATCTTTAAATTAAGCTCATAATAAAAAATAAACTCAAAATAAGCTCAGTATAAAAAATTAAACATAAGAAGCAGCATAATAACTAAAATTGATAAGAAAAAATCAAGTGTTTTTTTTTGTGAAAAATAAACAATTTTTGATATATTGTTTGAGAAAGGTAAGAGTAATACGCATAAACGAGTTAGATAATACGCATAAACGAGTCCGTTCACTTTGCAGTTGATATATATGTAATTTAATTTATAGTTTTAGAAGAATTCAGAGTATCTGTTTAGATTCAGTATCAGATTTTTTAACTTTGTTTTCAAGGAATTTTGAATATCTAGATTGCAAATTGATATATTTTTAGTTACTAGTTTGTTGTATTAAGGACCCCGATATGAAATTGAAAACTGGGAAAGTTTTGTTTTTTTTAAAAGTGTAATAAAGTTTCCTGTTTCTCTTGTGTTATATTTATTAACGTTATTTATAAAAAAGTTATTTGAAAAATGGTTTGGTACTTGATCTAATTTAAATTTTAACATAAACAATATATTTTGGTAAATGTTAATTTGATAAATATTAAACACATTCATTGCTTTAAATAAGGTTTCAGCGTGTGTAAATTTGTCTTTATAGTAGATTAGTCTTACAGCATGCTTCTGACGTTGATATAAAGTTTTCAATTTGGTTATATGCCTACTCGCCCAAGCTATATTCGCATATATGAGGTAGCTATGTATAAAAAAGAAATATATAAGTTTTACTTTTCAAAACTTATGCTGTCGAAAATTACTTTTCGACAGCATAGGTTTTGATTTATAAAGTAGGCCTATGTTTTTTGATATTTTAGTGTTTAAAGCATTTTTGTGAGCTTTCCAAGATAAATTTTCATCAATTATAACTCCTAAAAATTTTGTTTCGCGAGTTCTTTCAATTACTATATTTTCTATTTTTAGTGAGGGTAGAATATTTGGTAGTGCGTTTCTTTGTTGATTTGAATGAAATAAAGTGTATTTTGTTTTTTCTATGTTTATCGATAACTTACTTGTTTTAAACCATATATTTAATTTTTAGAGTTCTATCTTTACATTATCATACAGATCCTTGATGTTTGTCGAAGAGTAAAATAAATTTGTAGCGTCTGCAAACATTATAAATTCAAGTTTGCTAGAAACTTTTGGAAGGTCGTTTATATAGATTAGGAACAAAAGAGGAGCAAAAATTGAACCTTGAGGAACACCACATATATATATATATATATATATATATATATATATATTATATATATATATATATATATATATATATATATATATATATATATATATATATATATATATATATATATATATATATATATATATATATATATATATATATATTTATATACATATATATGTATATATATGTATATATATATGTTTATATATACATATATATGTATGTATATATATGTATGTATATATATATATATATATATATATATATATATATATATATATATATATATATATATATATATATATATATATATATAGAGAGAGAGAGAGAGAGAGAGAGAGAGAGAGAAAGAGAGAGTGAGAGACTTTGTATGTATTCTCCCTCCCCTTATTTTATTTCTAGAAACGCCTCTGTACACATGAGCTGGTAAAAATCAGAATGGTCAAGTCAACGATTTCTCAATTTAAGGTTTTTAAGGTTTTTTTAGATTATTATATTACAGTGGTTAGTTTTTGTTAGATATTATATTATATTACTTTATTGTTTTACTAAATATTATATTACAGTGGAAAAAACTGCTATAACTTGATATTTCATATATAAAAAATATTTTAAAAAGTAATATTAAATTGATAAAAAGAATTAAAACATTGTAATTTTTGATCACTTTTGTGATGGCGAATAAACTTCAATGAAAATTTAAGCTCATCCTTAAGGTAAATAGACTAAACTCTTTTTATAAATATAATCAATGTATAATTCAAAAATTAAAATTGAGAGCAATCAGTTTGTTAACACAAGGATTTACAATATTCAATATCCCCTACAAATCAAACCCCTGAAGCATACGCTTTAGCGAATTCGTTGAAATCAATAATGCCGTTTCCATCAGCGTCTAATTTTCTCACAAACTCGTTAACTTCTTCTTCAGAGAGTTTATTTGGCAATAGATTACACGCTTCCTTAATTTCGTCTACGGAAAGGGTATTACTTCCATCTTTGTCAAAAGTTTTAAAAACTTCATATGCTTCGTTGTAAGATTTATCAAAAGATATTACACTTGATATTAATTCTCTAAACTCAGCTAGATTAAGCTGCCTGTTTCCATCGCTATCAAACTCGTATATCATCTTTTTTACATCGTCAACTTTTACTTTTATACCCAGTCTTTTGAACATTACTCCAAGCTCTTTTAAAGAAATTTTTCCGTCTCCACTTGAATCAACTTCGTGAAACAATTTTTCTATTTCATCCGCCATTTTGTTTAAGTTTAAGTCGAATTTTTAATTATTCAATATAAAATGATTTAAAAACCACTGTTATTTATTCACAATGACATGGTTCGTTATAACACTTAAAACATAACAATGACGACATTGTTTTAACTAAAAAGGATCGTTTTCAGACCTTTTTTAATTCCTTTTGTGCAAAGTGTTTGTTTATATTTCATCACATTTCTTGTTGTCATGTAAATTATGCAATTTGATGTTTAGACTACACTGTAAGTTTTTGCAAATATATATATATATATATATATATATATATATATATATATATATATATGTATATATATATATATATATATATATATATATATATAATATATATATATATATATATATATATATATATATATATATATAATGCAAACTAAAACAATTATTATATTAAGGCTAAATTAAATGATTCAGCTAATCCACATTAATATATAGAGATTGTTTATTGTTTATATTTTAATGAAAACTTGTCAACAAAAAATCTTGTCAACAAAAAATCTTTTATAATTTTACGGAAGTTAAATTAATTTTAGTACAAATGCATTTAAAAAAAGTCACATGGTAATAAAAAAAAATTTACATTGTGATAATTAGTTAAAACATCCAATTAAAACGTTGGTCAAGTTCAAAAATTTTGTCAATCAATGACTGTTGTTTTATTATTATCAAGTTAAAGCTATTTATAAGAATTTAAATTATAATAAAATGATATTTAATTTATATAAAAATTGAGATATTACTTAATTTATGTATATATACATATATATATATATATACATATATATATATATATATATATATATATATATATATATATATATATATATATATATATATATATATATATATATATATATATATATATATATATATATATATATATATATATATATACATATATATATATATATATATATATATACATATATATATATATATATATATATATATATATATATATATATATATATATATATATATATATATATATATATATATATATATATATATACATATATATAATTTTTTTGACCCATCCTAATATATATACATATATAAGGCTTATTTTAGTATGTCCTTTAATTGCACAGTATGGTACAAAATGCTTTGCACTGTCTTTGCTGGTGTTCTTGATCACCTAAAATATTCATCATCTTCTACAAAACAGATATCTGAAAAAATTTGGCTTTTCAGCACATGAACGTATGAAATTTGGTCCTTGAATCCAGACTTGGATTCAAGAACCAAATTTCATACGTAAAATATTGAAAATATTTTCTTTAAGGTGGTATCCCAAGAAATACATTAAAATCTGACTGGAACTAGAGCACATATTCATTTTTACAACATAATTATACGATTTAAAAAAAAAAATTAAAAAATGCTTTAAAACTTGAAATCTTTGCCTCAGTTACCCTAAAAAAATGAAAGAGACCAAACTTTTGTGAAGTAATTAAAAGTGAGCTAAAACACTAATATAACAAAATTTCAAGATCTTAAACGCATTGAACAAAAATCATTTTGCAAACTTTAAAATTTAGTGAAAAAGTATATTTTGATATTTTGCAAAATAAAAATAAAAATTACTTAAAAAGCAAAAAAATATATAATTTTTGGAAGAAATATAATAAAATCAAAACCTCCAGATTCATATGGTACTTTTTCAGTTTTCTTAACTTTTTTTGAGTATCCTTTTTTAACTGTTTACCTCTTTTTATTCCTTGGGAATAGATTTTTTTATTGACAATCGTTAGTGATTAAAACTTTTTTGCTTTGCTATAATTGTTGTTTCATAACCAATAAGACCAAACTCTGATAATACAGACAAAACACCACTCGCACCATCATTAAAATTCAATATTACAGAACTTATTCCAATCTCCAGTGCTGATCGGTTCATAAAAATCATTTTGGGACAGCGTTTCCAGATTATTGAATTGAGCGCCTTTTATGTTCGATCATGAAAACATTTTGAAAACAATTCGTCTGCTAATAAATCCTGAAAAATTGGTATTAATAAACTAAAAATTTCTATTAGTAATGACGTTCTTTGTATGTGTTTGTACAATAAAACTTATGATATTTCCACCAACTATTTTCATTTTGCAGGCACATTCTATGTTGTTATTCTTGATTATCAAGTTTATTGCAGTGAAAAAGTACTGCCCAAACTGCTTTCTTCATAGCATACAAACTATGAATATAGTTTCTAATTGCTAAACCATAATAGTTTCGGAAAAAGTTTAATACTGATTCTGTAAGTATACCCTTATCCTGCAGACAGGTCTGTTTCTTTTTATTTATTTTAACCAGATTCCTGAGCGAGTGCCTAGACCTTTATGTATATGACCGATGCATTCTAACTTCACAGAAGTGATACTATACTTCTTATATGGGTTACTTTGAATGACATCATTGAATGATAAAGTGCCTCCATTTTCAAGATGGAGACACATCATCATTCTTCACCCTTTATATATAAAATTATACTTTTCGAGATAGCACCAGCTGATTCCATTGAACCTTTTATGATACTGCATATATGATTAACACGCAATTTATCATAGTCAGGGGTATTAGTTTTATTTTTCCAGTATTGACAAACACTAAAATGCACAGTGGGTCAGAATTGTCTAAAAATGGCAAAACTATTTATGGGTTAAATATAGACATACATGTTTATAGAGATTTTTAGGGCCAAGGATTTCAATTTTGGGCTCCATTTTTTTTTTTTGGATTGGTTATGATCACACAAGTGGTTATTTTAAGTGTTATTGAGGGTGGTCATTGGGTATCTAAAACTGTGGTCAGGGAATTCAAATCTGGGCATATTTAATTTTTAGAGGTGGTCAAGACCGCTCAAATGGTCATTTTACTTGTGGTCAAGGGTGGTCCTGAGATGTCCTGATGTTTTTTAACTAAATGCGACATGTGTTATTCTAAATATAGGTAATGCGGTTAGGAAATTTGAAACTGGGCATATTTGGTATTCAGGAATGACCGCTCAGGTGATCATTTTAGGGGTGGTCTAAGGTGGTCCTGGAATATCTTGATGGTTTTACAATTAAATGGTACATTTTGTATGTATAAATATAGGTAATTAGTATCAGGAAAATCAAACCTGTCCATATTTGGTCTCCAAGAGTGGTTATAATTCCACAGGTAGGTGTGATCTTGAGTTGTCTAGATATTTTCGTAATTTTTATTTAATTTTTGTTCTTGTGAATATTATTGTGAATAAAAACAAATAACGTTCAATAAAATTGAACTATGTTAACATATTTTATATATAAATCTAGGTAATGACATCCATTATTACAATAAGAACCCCTTGGCCTTTTCAGGTTGATTGGAGTCTTTGACTTTTCCTTGACTCCTCCTTATAGTGGACACCTTAGTAACGCAGCTACAGAGCATTTTCATCTTAAGATCATAACTTGTTTGAGGCCTGGAGAATTTCATTGTGTAGTGCTCTCTATTGTTTTAGTATAAAACATTAGTATTAAGGTGTATGAAATGTTTTTCACAATTAATTTACTGTTTTTTCATTTTATAGGCGTTATTTAAATGAACAAAATACATTTGACGCATTTAAATTAAATTTTTCTAAACAAAAACAGCATTTTAGAAAAGTTGTTTAGACGGCATTAAAAGTAAAATTACTAGATGATTCTAATTTTCTCGCTTTCAACTCAATAAAAAATTAAAAATCTTTTACTCTCGTAAAAAAACTAATTTCTCTTTATTAAACTTTTCTTTTTACATAAAAACTTTTTGCAAACATAAACATAAATATTTATTAATTATATTCATTTAAGTGACACTTAAGTTAAGGGTTTTTAGGTGTTTGACATTTTTTTGTTTTGATTTGGTGTATGAGCTAACTTCCGGACAAGGAGTAAACTCCAAACATTTGCATGTTTACACTTATGTCAAATAATGACGCTTTGCAAAAAATTGCAATGATTGAAGGCTGGAAGCTAATATAGATTTGGAGGCTGGAAACAAATAAGCCTCAAAATTTTTTCCTCTTCCTCTCCCCCACACCAAACGTGAGGGCAACAAGTTGATAAACTATTTTTTGTACTATTTTCGACTTACATTCATCGATGAATTTTAAGTTTCACAGTATTATTTCTCAGCATTCAAAAATTATGATCATATAAAGTTTATAAATTATGACCATAAAAAATTATGACCATATCAATTAAGACAATATAAAACCCCCTCAATTTGAGTGGGTTAAAAATTTTATATGGTCATAATTTTTGAACGCTGAGAGACAATATTACGAAACTTAAAATTATTTGATGGATATAAGTCAAGTTGAAAATAGAACAAAAATTTTTATCAACTTGTTGCCCTCACGTTTGGGGTGAGGGGGAATGAAATTTTGGGGTTTATTTGTTCCCAGCCTCGAAATCTATATTTGTTTCCATCCTCTTTCATAAAATGTTCCATAACTTTTTACAATAACATTAAAAGTGCTATTTAAAAAAGATTTTAACAAAGCTTTAATGATTAAAACTGTTCTTTATGCGTCCTCTTCAATTTTTTAAAACAAAATCTACAATTGGATTTTATTTATAAAAAAAAAGCCATGTACCCATGCTCAGCTCAGTTAAGAAAATTTGGTAATAAATTTTTATCTATATATGAGAGTGTAACTTAAAGTAAATCACTAGTGGACTAATATAAACCGTTAAAAAATTAAAATGTTGTAAAACTTTTTTGCTAGCCTCATATTCATATGTATATGATTTTTTACATTTTCACCAATATTTGAATAATAAAACAATTTTGTGGTAAAATTGATATACTGAGCTCAAACATTGCAGTAGGGAAAAATTTATATCAGTTTTAGAGTGCTGGGGGTCTCTAGATCACATTTACAAAAAAAAATTATTCGAATATAAAAGTTGGTTTTGAAGGGTTTTGCTCACCTCAAACCTAATTTGCAATGTTTTGAAAGAAATTCATAGTCTATGCACTTTTTACCAATCAATGCTGTCGTGACTCTATTAAGAGACAGATACCCAAGTTTTTGCTACGTGCCATCAATTATTATATAATAGTAGTAAGGATCTTCCAGATTATTTGTTATGCATTCTTAGACTGCCTTATTCATACTTTTATTTGCAGCATTCATATAAGCAGTATTTACTTGACTGTTTTATTTTTTTATTTAAATTTTCAAAAGCATTTTACTCATTGCAAAAGATTCAATAGCCTGAAAGTCTAATCCAATTTCGCGGAATGCAATAACTGAACGTATATTCACTTCATATTGCTCTGTGCCTACATTATTTACAGTAAAAATAGTTTTTAAGCTAAAAAGCTGGTTAGTATTTTTATAGTTCTTACAATATAACTCAATGCAATGTGAAAAATCGATCTAATCTATCAGTTATTTTCAGTGATAAGTAGCGTATTTTACATACAACAATTTCAAACATTTTCTTCAAAATAGTCATATCAATGAAAATGAGGTAGCTTTCAGTATCTTCAAAAATATTTTTTTCAAAAAAAGATTGTTGTTGGAGGGTACTCTGTTTTTGTGGTTGTTGATGTTGTGTTGAGTAAAAGTTTGTTTCCTGATCATTTTTACAACAAATAGAAATGTGAGCATTCTTTTCTTTTTAAAAACAAAATTTTTACTTTTAGGCATTATACTTTCAAAATAGTCCGAACAGTAAATATAAAATATTATATAAAATACTATAACTTGCAAAATTCTGAAATACTAAAAATACTGCTTTAAACAACTTTTGTAACAACTTGTTTGTATATTAAGAATGCAAATGATCATTCAACTTATGACCAAAAAATAAGCAAGGTGCAAAATATTTTAAAATATTTATAATATATAAATTTTTGCAGTTATATATTGGAAATATTTATGTTTATATAACGGTTGCTATGGCGTTGTTATGGACATTACAAACTACTTGGTTGATGTAAAGCCAAATTATTATTACTCAAAGTTAAAATTTGTTACCGAATGAAATCATTGAAGCAACATCGTTGGATGTTTTAAAGCGCGAGTAAATAAACATTTTTCATAACTTGTGTTTTTTAATTTGTGTGGGCTGCCTATAACCCGATGCTTGTATCGCGTTCCACAATTTATTTTATTTTTAAATATTTATATTTAAAAAAATTTGTAATTGTTACAGCAATAAATATTACTATTTTTACTATTACTAAAATGTTGCATTAAAAGTTTTTGTATTCTGTGAACAATAGATTAACAAACCAAATTTTTTTTTTTTTTTTTTTAAATAATAAAATAAAATTTATAAACAAAATGACGTTTATTTATTAAGCAGCAGAGTTTTCGGTTAAACCAATGGCTAAAGAGTCTATGGATAAAAACTAGGGAAGAAAATTTCCCGGAAATTTTCAACTTAGGAAATTTTCAGGAAATTTTTATTAGGCAGTTGTTATGGATAGTTTTATGGCAAAATATTGTGAAGCAGATTATAACAATTTTAGAAAACCCTCTTTAAAAAACACTTTTTTTGGTATTTTGTTGAGTTTTTATTATAACTATAAGTAGCAACTATGATCATTTGTTTTCAAAACTGTTTTATTTTGTTTTTTGCTAAGCATATTGATGTTCATTGCCGTAGGTGCTTTGTTTAAGGCTTATTATAGTTTGCACAACCATCTCTAAATGGGAAAAGGCATTTTTGATTGTCTTTTAAATTGGTCTACAAGTTACTGAAAATTGTAAAAATATATATAATGAGGCTTGATTGAACGTTTACAGTATTTTACAATTTTTTCTTGATTTAACGACGTTATTGAAAAATAAAAGACAAAAAGTAAAGGAACGTTTTTTCGCTAAATTTAAACTGTTTGAAAGTATAGTTAGCAATAAAAATAAAGAACTAATAATTTCAAGGTTATTAATTCCGCCGCTATGTTTAAATAAGTGCTCTTAAGACTTGGTTCTCACTTGCCAAAACTTTGCTATGGCACTTTTGACTTTATAAATCAATAAACTAATAAATGGTCCTTCGAGAAATAAATAATGCACAGATTTAAGTCCGAACAAAAGGTTTAAACATACAACAGTGTGATATCAAACTAGAAGCTTTAAAAATCTTGTTGACAGAGAATAGAGATCAGTTAGTTAATAAAGCAGTTGTTTATACAAAAGAAATTTGTGATAATATGGACATAATCATGAACCGTCAATGCGGAAAAAAGAAACTAATCAAAATAAACTTTTTGATAAATACAACTGATGTTCATTTTGTGAACGTAGAAAGAGTACCGTCCCGGTCGACATAAGCCCTTTCTACGCCACTGTTACAAACCTCACCATTAGGGTGTTTCAAAAAAAATAAAGCACTCCACTGATTCTCATTCTTTGTTTCCTAAATAAGTCATAAAATAAATTTGATGTTTTTATTTTGACAAGAAGTGCTAGATGTAAAATCTGAGTTTTAAGGTTTTAATGTTAAGCTGGCTAAACATTAAAATTTCCAATTGTTTATGCTACAATTTAACTTGATAGTTTATATTTATAAATTTGAAAATACAAAAACAACATAAAAGCTAATACTTATTAGCAAATTTAAGATTTTATTACTGTGAAACATTTCTCAAAAAATACAATTTTTTAAACAGTTTCCAAGATCCTTTTTGGTCATATTCTTAGTCAAGTTTTTTGAGACTTTTTAACTACAAAAATTGCATTTTGAAGGTGATCTTCATCTCTAGTAACTGAAATAAAATTTTTAATGAGCCTAATATTTCTTTCTGCTCCATCATTTACAACAGATATGTTTTTGATCCATGCAATAAAATCTAGTAACTGAGGATGGTTAAAATCATCTATAATATTAAGACTATTATTGAGCCATTCTTTTTTAATTGCTCTTGATATTTTAAAATATTTGAAGAGAAGGTAGTTTTGCTTGGAAATCAGCTCAAGTAGCTCTGTGGTCTCTCCAATTTTTACATTTGATGGTTTATAACGCTAAAATTCATTTGGCTCTTCAAACTCAATCAAAGCTAATAGCATTTTTACTTTTATTTTAGAAGAAACTTCTTTATCCCCAAAGATAAAACACAGAGATGCGGAGTTAAGTACCAATCTTCTTACTGGCTTTTCTCGATGCATAGGCTGTTTGGACATCTTTCAAATATTTGTATGGAGCCAAAAATCTTAAAAAACTTTTCAAAACCAAGGAACAAAGAAAATTGCAATTTTCAAACAACAAACTTGCATCCTTAAACTGCAGCACTTCTTTTTCTGTCAAGATATTACTGATATCTATGGCCAGATAAAGAGTCAGAATGTAGATTGCATCTGTTAAAAACCTTGCTCATGGCAGGCGCCAGGTTGATAGAACTTAAAAATTTGTAGTTCCGCTCCGAAGAAGAAGGAGGCAAGCTTACAAGTTATACCATAATTATTCCTTGAAAACATTATATCAATAGTTGCATTAGTCAAAAATGTCTTAGCTTCCTTTGCAATAGTGCAAAGAACAAAGCCAATCTTCAGATCATCTCTTTGCTAGTCCAATTTACATAAATTTTTCACTTCATTAACTTTTTTGCAGATTTTGGTATCAAAATGAAGAGAAAGCCGTTGACCTTTAAGATAATTCGTTATTGAAATCCACTCCAAGTCTCCTTTAAGTTCTACATATTTGAACTTTTTTTTATGAAGTGTGCTTCGTAAAAGTTGTATATCATTAACTTTTATACCTCCAGCTTTAAATACTTCACTTAAAATTGCCAGATGAGGTTGTACACCAACATTGAGTCTTGTTGCTGGAATAGCAGTAGAATCAATGAGCTTTTTAACACTCACTGCTAGATTTATCTCCAGAATCGTACTTAGGTATCATTTTATAATATTTTTCTACCTATTTATAATTATATACTTTTTAATAAAAAAGCTTTAGTTTTTGAAAATTACAACTATGTTATTAAAATATTACTATACCTGTGTTTCCGACCGTTACCCAGAAATCTTCTTCCTCGCTGATTTCAAAGTCCTCGTTGACTTTTCTTTCTCAATGCTAAATTGAATCTCTTTTGTAGTGGAGTCATGTGACAACAAAACATCATTGATATCTTTTAAGTTTTTCTGTCTCTCTAATTATTTATCTCTCCATTTATCTAGCTTGTTCTCCTATTTGCATTTAGTACTCTCCTAATGTAGTCTCCATCAACTTTTGTTCCCATTTATCTTTTCCTATCCAATTTCTGGTCTTCATTAAAACTAAAAAATATTTAAATCTGTCAAAACATTTATAAATAAACTAATAATTGTCCAAGTTTTTCTTGGAAAATGACCAAACCATGGAAATAGTTAAACGTAAATATTTGAAAGGAAATAATATGCTATTACTTAAGTTACTTTAAATTGGAAAGAAAATCTCACCAGGAGCGGATCTACAGTACTGCATATTAGGCGGCCGCTTAAGGAGAAGTATTATATTGTTATTAAGTTGTATCATACTTTATATTTCTGCAAATACAAAGTTTTGTCAGGCTTTTTCATTAATCGTAGTTACGGAAATACCCAAGAAATAACAAAATTGCAAGAGTGTTAAAACTATAGTTAGACGAAATGGGTTTTTCATGCATTAAGCGAAATAACTTTTTGCCTAATCTGATCTGGGTACTAAATAGAATTTAAATAGTGTTTGATTAATGAAATTTAAAAAGTGCCTAGCGGGGCATGGAACTAAGTTGTCAATCCACCTAATCTGATCTGGATCTAGGTGTAAAAAGTCTAGAAATTAAGTCTATAACTGTAATAGAAAGTTTTAAATTAGACCGAGAACAAAGGCTGTTTATGTTTTTGCATTCAGTAATTCTACATTTATTTATGTGTCTAATTTAAATGTTTAACGTATGTGATAGTGTACGAATTGCATTTAAAAGAAACGATATAGTTTTATTGATTAGATTAAAAGAAGTTAAATTATGAACTAGATCTATTAATGAATGCAGGAGAAAGTATTCATTAATATATCATGTTCATCTAAAACCAAATCGTTATGCAAAATTCTTCCTTGAGCATGTTACTTTAACAAACAAAGAGAAGTTTGGTCAACTTGTACCCATTTAGTAAGTTATTAATTGTTTTTACAGCATTGTTTACTTTATATTATTTATATATACCTGAAAAAGATTTGTCTTGCTCAACATTATAGTCATAAAATGTAGAAAGAAACAAGTAATCGATCTATATGTGGTTAATAGATCAATTAACCAACATAGTATTGAGTAAATTGTAATATCATAAAAAAAGCAGTTGACTTTGATATAGCATTTTGTTCTTAATAAGTCTTCTGAGAAATACTACTGAACACCTTGCGCATTTTCATTTTTGATGTAGAAATTAACATGTAATTTTGTTTTTGTTCTTGCTATTTTGAATTTACAATTCCACCCTTGTGTGGTTTAAAATGTTTACAATTACCACTAACATATAAACAAACAAAGGTCTCATGCCCATTTGGTTGGTAAATAAGAATTGCTTAGGGTTTTGATTTGTGAATGCAAGTATATGCTTATAAATGTAAACTTAATATTATTTATACTTTCTTTGTACTGGTCTGTGTAATATTTATAAGTTTTTATCTTAGTTTTTATTAATATTTATAAATATTGTGAAATATGTTATGTTATACTTTATATGTTCTCTTTAGATCTTGTAAAGAGTTTTTTAGGTATTTTTTTAAATTTCACCTTTCCTTTTCAATAATCTGAAAATAATCTTTTTTAAAAAACAGCACTGAATTTTTTAGGTAATCACGAGGGAGATTACAGTAGTGGCCATTAAATTAAGGCACCTAGCAGAATTCCAGTTTCATGAAATCGCATTATATGTACTATTGGTTTTATAAAATGTTCTAAAACGTATCTAGCAGCATTACTTTTAAAATTCATCAACAAAAAGTCTCAAAATCTTAGTATTTCGTAGGATAACCACAATTTTTCAATACAGCCTGCATACTTTTTACAAGCTTGTCACAGTACTCTAGGGTAATTTCATGTACCAACACCTGCTTCAATACATCTTTTAAATGTTCCTCTGACATTGGACGATGTGCTAAAACTTTAGCTTTTATTAAATTCCAACAATTTTCAATAACGTTCAAATCAGGCAAGTTTGAGAGCCAGCTCTTCAAAAGTTGCACATCGTTGTCATAAAACCACTTCTTGACTCATTTCGCAGTATGATACGGTGCTGAGTCTTGTTGAAAGATGATAGTTTCAGAAATATTCGTATGTGTCTTAACCTTTGACTCTAAAACCTGTATATACTTTGCAGCATTGACCTTTTTGCCCTTACCAAAGGTGTGGATTACGCATCTACCCTACGCTGAGATAGCTCCCTACACCATAACAGATGGCGGATGTTTAACGGTCTTCAGAGAGTATTTAGGGTTGAGTCTTTCACCTACCGGTCAATGAACATAATTGTACCCTGAACCACAAAGCTGCCGGAAAGTATTTTTGTCAGTAAACATTACAGTAGTCCACCACTCAGCAGTTTTGTCCTTCATATCACGACAGAATTTCACACATGCCTGAAGCTGTTTCTTGTTGAGAAATGGTTTTTTCGCTGGTCTACGCGCATGCAGTTTAAATTCTGTAGACAGACGTCTGTGAATACTTCTGGCACTAATATTAATGCGTTGTTCCGTGGCCAATTGGGTAACTCGGGCAGAGGAAGTGTGAGGACTAGCTTGCACAATAATTTTCAGGTATCGATCATCACGGGGTATAGTTTTGCGAACGCCGTGGCAATTTTGACGTCTGGAACTCCCATCCAATTTTATAAAGTTTTATACAGTGCATCTCGATATTTCTAGACGTTTACAAATGACAACTTGTGAGTACCCTTCACCATGCAAAGTTATGATTGATCTTTAACAAAATTACTCAAGTCTGCCTTTTTACCCATATTTACTTTAATTAATTTATTTACTATTTACTTTAATTAATTTATTTAATATTTACTTTAAAAAAAGAACTTTAATAAGCTTTGATGACGTCTTTTAAACAAAGATATGCGAAAAATGTTAACTTGATTCATTTAATGACATTAACATATAATACATTGCATATTTAAGACGCACATTCAAAGTTATACTAAATTTATCCAAAAACCGTAAGGTGCCTTAATTCAATCGCCACTACTGTACCATTCCAGGTTTATGAGTTCTACCAAACCTTACGCACATAAACATACTTGAAGAAATTTTAAACTGAATTTTCTAAACAAAGGCATTTTTTTTAAAAAAAGAACATAGTTTGTGATTATGGTTATTTAATATATTGTTTACCTTAACACAACATCCATAATATATCCATAACATAAATCATTTCCATAACATGGTATTAACATACATAAATCATTTCTATGACATGGTATGACGTGGTAAGAGTACTTAGTGTTTACTAGAGTTCTACCTAATTTTTACCAACATTTACCTTTCTTAAGTTGCTTCCTCAAATGTTTGGTATAAAAACCTTACATATAAGTTGAAAGGTACCTTGACAAAATAACCTCTTTAAACCAAAAGCTTTTAAACAGATTTCATTGCCGTTTCCATAAATTTAGTTTATACTTATATAGCTATAATGTTTTTTTTTCAGCACCGAGTAATAAATTTACAGGTAGAGTAAATTATATTATTACAGTTACTAATTAAAGTATAAATTTAATTAGTAGTGTAAAAAAAGTAATATAAATTTATTTTATTAACCGTCTACCATGAATTGAAAAATTTTAAACCAAGAGTTTTACATACAGCAATCACTTCATAAATGATTTTTTATTTTGTGTAAATGATTTTTTATTTTGTGTTGCTATTAATTGATTAATTGTCAGCTATTAGCAAGTTTAATTTTTCAATAGCCTGATAAATAGATTTTCTTTGTTTTTGAAGGAGAATAGTTAAAATGTCCTCTATTTAAAACAAAGAACGTAGGTAATTTTTACTGTACTTTGAGATTCAAAATAATGATTTTAAAACTGCTCTTCCAACGGCGTATATATTTCTAAGGAAACTGATGTCATTGTTACATAGTTCAAGGCCATATATAAGTTATGGCACTAGTAAAGTGTTGTATAAATAGACTATTGAAGACGGCAAAAACGAATTCCATTTTCAATTAGAGCTTTTGCAACCGATTGGAACTGAGTTATAGAAGAGAGAGAGGAGCGTTGGTTCGTTTTGACAAGAAATTAAATTGTAAACAAAATGTCATAAAAATCTAAAACAAATAATTTTTTTATTTTTCGAATGCATTAACAGCATTTAAATATAATTTATATTTAAAAATATTAATGGTTATGTAAAATAATCTTGACTTCTTTAAACACACTTTTTTGTACCAATGCTCTTTTACATCGGGAGCATTAGTACACAGCACAGGGAGCATTGGTACACTGCGTTTTTACATTAATACAGTAAGAAACATCGCCTAAAATAAATATAATTTCAATGAAACACAAAAACTTATTTTAAAATCAACACTGTTTTTTATTAAGATACTGGAAAATGTATAAATAAAAAAGAAACAATGCATACAAGAAATTACATTACATTGAAAAATCAATATTTTCTAAGTAATTAAATCTAATATATATATATACACATCTTTTCCTTTTAATTATGTAAGTAGTTTTATTCAGTAAACGCTGTTCTTTTTAAAATCTAATTATAAATTTGATTTGGCTTTACAGAAGTAACTTATTAAAAAGTTCTTAAAAATACTGCTTTTCAAGATATTTCTCTGCGTATAAATTTAGGCATTGTTGTTTTGAAAAGTTTTATCTTTATCTATTCAAAGAAACCTCTATTAAAATGTGCTATTACATAGTGCGCAAACAAACAACTTTTTTTTTTTTTTACAGTTATTAATTACTTTTTAAGAGATACGAGATTTTAATTTATTACTTTTAAAGAGATACGAGATTTTAAACTTGTTACTTTTGAAGAGAAACAAGATATTTTTCACTTTTTTTTAAAGAAGGTAAAGCAAAAGGAAAAAACAATTTTTTAAAGAAATAAAATTAAAATTAAAAACAAAAGTTTAACAATCCTATGAGAAAGCTTTTAAAAGCTTGAAACGTAATAAAACTTATGGAATCGATGACGTAAATAGCAAGATTGACTGATTGTATTGATTGAAATCGACTACTATAAGCAGTGAGTCAAAATTTAGCAAAAAGACCAAAATAAAATGTCATTTATTAACTTTATTAATTATTTTCAATCGACTTGCATACATAAATGGCAAAGTATGTTTATATTGTAACGGACTTACCTTAAACGTAAAATACCTGGAAGTTTTGGCATTTAGAGTACAATTATGGACTTTGAAATAATTTTTTTTTTTGTAGAATTTCAAAATATTTTTGCATATTTCTTAAAATTTTATGGTTTAGACAAAAAACAAGAATTTTAATAGGATTTTTACATTTTAAAGACACATTTTTTACAATTTTTTATTAAAAGAAAAATCGATGTGCTGGATTTCAATTTTTATAGAAGAAATGTATGTTGTATGTGTTGAATGCTTCACTAAGCAGTAGATGCCTTAGAGGAGCCTAATAAGTTAAAAGGAGGATAGCAGAGTGAGATAAATCTACAAAAGGACTAATATCCAATGGAAAACAAAGAGTCTCTAAAAAGTAAAATACTATAACTAATCATGATAAATCGTTGTAAATATTAAAGAATAATTTTGATTCTGTTAAGATATACATTTTATATGTTTTGCATCAATTTTGTGTGAACCAAGTAGAGGAAACTGGTAATATTTTTGTACTAGTAACTTATTATTATACTAATGAAACATGTTACTACATTATGTTTTACCTTATCTAGTATTACTATAAACATAATCTGTACTGCTATTAGAACTGAAAATAGTTGACAACTCTAAACAACCCTTATCATATAATGCGAGAGATCATTGCTTGCACTGTTATAATTAACCTTTTGCAATGCATGCATGTTATTTTGAAGTCTACTTTGTGTCTTCTAGTATTTAATTAGAAAAAGAAAAATTACAAATATTCAAATCGTGAAAGTGAAACTCATTAACAGTTATAGTTACAAATATCTGATTTATGCTATTAATCAGATAAATCTATATTTATCTGATTAATAGCATAAATATCTGATTAATAATATAAATAGACCAATATCTGACAAGAGGATCCACTGAGAGTGTTCACTAGGGTTCTCTTTTGTCAAAGTTACTCTTTGTCTTATGCCAATGAGACTTTTTTCAAAGCATCTCAACAAAATTGATAATAGAGGACTAAAAGTGAACTTCAGAATAACATGCATGCATTGTAAAGCGCTGATTGTAACAGTACGAGCAATGATTTATCGCAGTAAATGATAAAGGTTGCATATAGTTATGATAGCCGTACAGATGATGTTTATAGTGATACTAGATGGGGTAAAACATAGAGTGGTAACATTTTTCATTGATATAATATAAAACATAGAGTGGTAACATTTTTCATTGATATAATAATGAGTTATTAGTACAACTGTATTACACGAAATGGATGCAAAATATTTTAAGTAGAATTACAATAACATCACACTAATGTTTACATACTCATATAGTAACTTAAGTTATCCCATGTTGTATGTGTGCATATCATAAACAATATGGAATCTTAAAAACAAATTAAAATAGCATATCTGATATAAAAATTTAAGCAAAATATATTTAAAAATATATATTTTTAAAAACTAATTAAAAAGATTGCTTTAGATAACAAATATCTTGTTGATGGTTTTTTTTTGAATTACAGATATTTTATTTAGTTACAACTTTAATAATTTTTCGTAATAATTTTTTTCTTATTTTGTTTTTGTTTTTGTTTTTTTTTTTCTTTGCTATTTATGTTTATAGTTGTAAAGACATGGCACACAGCAGCATTTAATAATAAACTTGGAAGAGACCTGCAACGATTTTCTGCAAGTTGTCAGTGTTTTTTCAAGTCTCAATTTTATTAAATGAAATTTTTTTTATAACTTACTTTTGTTGGTTACAAAATTCTATTATAAACTCATAATTTGTGTATTTTTCATCTGCTTCAACTTTACTGCTGTAATAGCATATTTCATGTCATCTTCGTTTCAGTTAGCTAGATTAGTTTTTTCTTTTGTAGTTTCTTATTTAAAAATTTTTGGTTACTAAATTGCAACAAAGTTATGTTATATTCTTTTAAAGTTTATAATAAAATTATGTTTTACTTTTACATAAAATTCTTTCATAAAATGATGATTAAACTAAAATAGTAAGATAAAAAAATAATGAGTAAACGTTTACTTTGACAATTTATTAAGTTTATAAACTTGCTTTCCTAAACGTTTACTTTGACGATATTTTTCAGTAATACCGTTGTCGCACTTTCCCCGTAAATCTGAACTTATATATTTCTTAAATATCTTTGAATCAAAATAATCTAACATAAAAAGAAGAATGGCAGCTGAAAGATATAATTGATTACAAACTTAATATTATGTTTGTTTTGTGGTAAAAAATGGCAGCGTACGTGGATTTTTTCCACACAAAAAAAAAACTAATTTTGATTTTTTAATCAACTCGTAAGCTTTAAACCCACTTTCTATGTCATAATATAAGAAAAAACTGATGGAAACTACTTTAAAACATTAAAAAAACATGAAATTTTTAATATAATAAACCAAAATTACTGCATCGTTTCAAAAAAAATCTGTACAGTGCTAGAAAGCCTAAATATCTCACTCTGCCCCGGTGTCTCGCTTTGCCCCAGGTTACCCTAACTAGGTAAAAAGTAAAGCTTTTTATTTCATTTTATTGAATTTAAGTATTTTCCCATCTATTCTAAGAGGTTTCCCGATGGGAATTAAGCTAGCAACTAGCAAGCGAATAGTTATAGCTGTTCGCTACCTATGGATAAAAGACGCGTTTAAAACGTATAAAACACGTAGTAACACGTAATTTATATTAGTTATTTTTTCGATTTGTTAAATTAACAGTAAAAATTTAGATACTTTGCTTTTTAACTTTCTTAGCTCTCACCTAAATTTCATCATATAAAGATATCATAAGATATGTGCTTTAAGATTAAGAAATAATGTAATGCTTTTTTTTTTATTGTTATAACAACCCGGTGAGAAATGAGCTAGCGACTAGCGAGCAAATAGCTAGCTTTATAGCGATTTTCAAGCGTTTTTTTTTTCTTTATTTATTCTTTACTAATGTCTCTAACATCTTTAAAAATTCGATTTTAAGTGTTGAGTCTATTATAATTATAAGAATAATTGAACTTTAATTATTGCGATTTTGTAGCAATGTGTCCCTTGCTACATATCGTAGCTTTGTAGCTAGCTACAAAATATCTACAAATCTATAGCTGGTTGATAGCTACATACCAAAATTTTTTTGATAGCAATTTTATTACGATATGACAGTAGCTACAATAGCCTGTGAGTCTTTAGCTTATTAAGCTAGCTGTCCTCGTAGCCAAATCGCTGTTTTTATCTTTACAAACATCGATAGCTTTTAAAAAATCGATAGCAAACTTAAAAAAGCAGCGATAGCAAACTTAAAAAAGCAGCGATCCTCGTGGCCAAATCGCTGTCTTTATCGTAACGATTATAGCTAGCTATTTGCTAGTCGATTTCCCACCGGGAAGAAGACCTAGCGGTCTTGTCACAGTGCACCGCGAAATTTTAATATATAATAAAGAAAAAAAGTTTTTACCACATGTTGTAAGTATCACCGGACATATTGTGGGGGTTTAAGAAGTTGTTAATTTTTATATACAAAATGGTAAAATTTATATACAAAATATTGTTATAATTTGCTTTTAAATCACTATCAAGTAAGGAGATTTTTCTTTGAATTAGGTTAGATATGAGGGCAGGAACGCTGAGTAGGATGAGGAGCATATATTTTGCCTTATATAGCGAAATGAAATTTAATTAAAAAAAAAAAAAGAATTTATTACGAATTAAGTTGCGGAATTCCAGTAATAAAATTATAAACATTTTTTTAAATTACTTTTTATATTAGAACTTTATTTTGTATAAATAGTCTAATCTTGGTAACTTGATTTTGTATAAAAATAAATTGATTTGGAACAAAACTTGATTTTATATGAAACTTAAATATGTATAAAAATAAATGAAATCAAAAAAGCTAACAAGAACCCATGTAATTTCAAAAAGCAAATAAAAATATTGAGAACTAAATAAAAAAAATTCTATCGATAAACAGACAAACAAAAACGACTTTCACTGAATGTTAAAAAAAAAAAAAAGGACACTCTTTCTAAAACAAAGTTACTGCTTTGCAATATACCTCTACTAATTTATTTAGCTTCGAGAGGGAAGAGGGGATAGGCAAGGGCAATAAGTAGAGGGCGATAGGGATTTGGGGTAAAATATTAACCCCAGAAACTTCTTTTTTGAGGACCGCACTTGTGCTTCAAAAAATAATTTATTAATGCTTTTGTGTACCTTTTTTCATAACTAGCACATGCAGTAATAAAATAATAAACATTTTTTTAATTTATTTTTTTTATTGGGAATTTATTATTTAAATGGTCTAATTTTGGAAACTTAATTTTGTATAAAAAATAATTAATTTTGTATAAAACTTGATTTTGTATGAAACTGAATATGTATAAAAATAAATGAGATTTGTTTGAAACTTGAATATGTATAAATAAATCATTTTTGCGATTTATCTAATTTGAAAAATAAAACAAATCAATACAATGCCAACGTTGGGTCAATAAGTATACAGTAAACTACAAAGATCTGTTAGCTTAACAAGTTATTGTAGTTATTGTTACCCCCACAATAAATAAAGCGTTAGGCTAACAAAGGTTAGAGTGTATGGACTAATTAAATTGTGTTTTTGGGGTTTGTATCCACTTCTATGTAGAGTGCGACAATTGTTCGTTTGTCAAATATCGATGTAAAAATATTTGTTTGGGATCGTCTATAAATTATGTAACGCAAACTTTTACAATAAAATTAACAAAAACGGTCAAAAGTTTTCCTTCGCAGAGTCTTAACTTAAATAAAAAATTAAAATATCCCATTAAGTTTAATGAAAATCGCCGCGTAAAATAGCTTAATACTACTTCTGTTTTTTAAATATATTTTACGTTGATAAATTTATGGGCGATCCTTAAACAAACAATATTTGTTCGATGAAAGTTATTTGTTTATTTGTTAAGCGAATTTTATTTGTTAAACAAATATTATTAGTTAAAACGAATATAAAATAAAAATAATTTGTATTTTACAAATATATTGTTATATTTTATTTTTATACATTTTATTTTTTAACATTTGTAAATGTTGAACAAACATATCGATATGTTTGTTTAAAGTATAAATCAAAATACCGATATCACAATACCGACATCATAATACCGATATCATAATACCGATATCATAATACCGATATCACATTACCGATATCACAATACCGATATCGGTATTGTGATTTATACTTTTCCAGTTAATTACGGAGTCACGTTATACTAACAACCTGCAGGTCACGATCCATTTTTTGCCGCCCCCTACACATGCTGGTGGAGACGTTTTAGCATCATGATTTAAAAATAAAAGTACAAGTGTTAAAAAAGAACTGTTAGAAAGACGACATATAGGAGACGGAACAATCATTTTTAAAAAAGTCTTTTTAAAAGTCTTTTAAAAAAATTTTTAAAGACAACGTGACATCATTTAAGACGTAAAAGATGCACCTCATTTCATTAAAACTTTAACTAAGCATCATTTGTCTCTTTGTATGTCAAAGTTTTATAAGCGGGAAAAAAATTTTATCCGCTTTTTTTTTCATTTCTAGTACTTTTCATAATAATATAATCTAATTGTTACATTATATATTGTTATATATCACAATTTGTTGTATTTATCACAATTTATTATTGTTACTTTGCTTTATATAATAAGTAAAAAAATATAACTTATTAGTTTGTTTGTAATTTATAAATAATACTTTCTCGCTTATTATATATTATATAATGTAATAATTAAATTAATCATCAGCAAGATAAAGATAAATGAAGTTAGTTAAAACTAACTATTATTAGTGGCGATTTTCGGCGCAGATATTTCTTTCCTAACAAATCTTATCTGTTTATACTTATGATTTTCTTAAGGAATTTCCTTTCATTTACAATTGTCAATTTAGATAACACATTTTTATATTTTTTTTAGGTGCAAGCTACCTTTCTTCATAAAATGCCCAGAAAGTCTTGTAATTGGAATTCCTTTGATATGTCTGATACTACTTGTGCAAAGTTTAATGTGTGCAAAAAGTACTTGTTGCTAAAGCCGGTACTACTTTAGATCTTGTTAATCGTTTAAAAGGGCAACACTTTCAATATTTTTTAGAATACGAGAAACTCAATTATGTCCAACAAATTGCAAAAAAACCTCTCGTTTATGATGATAACAACTCTTCAGAAACCAATTTCATCAGTACACCCAAACTAGCTCGTCTTGTTACTTCTCCTAATTTGTACCATACATTTTTACATCATCTGGTGAATCTAGAACTGCTAAAGCGTCTAAAACTTTTGGTGTAAAACACTCCATGGCTATTGAAAAATGTAAATATAGTTACATCATTGACTTGGATCCTACACAACCAATTATCTTTTAGGGTATTGGATAAGAAAAATTTTTATGAAATAATGAAGCAAGCAACGAAGGAGAAGTATAACCCTGTTTCATCAAAATATTTTTCTCATGACAGAACTCCTAAATTTTATAAATTTATTAGTGATAAATTTATTAGAAAAACTAGACTGAGCTGATTATCAGATACATCTAATTGTAACACAAGCTCTAGTTAGTGTTCCTGAGTGGCTTGAAATTTTACTGAAGCTAATCAAAAATTAGTTAGGCACTTCAGTCATTCTTAATAAGCTTCGAGTATTTTGAGAAAAATTGCTATTAAGCATAAGCAACCAAAAACTAGACTTATCCAAAAAGTACTAACTCGTTGGAATTCTGACCTGAGGCAGTTAAAATCCATTATCAATCTAAACAAGTGTTCCGCTATAATGTCAGAAAGGTCAACTGAAATTGAAGGTACGATGCCCACTGTTGAAGAAGCTAATATCATTAATGGAATTATTGAATTTCTTGATCCAATTGATAAAATTTCACAAGTTTTAAGCTCTGACAACGACCCAATAATTAACTTGGTGATACTAAAAATCTATAATTTTAATAAAAATTAAGTTCACTTACAGGTTTCACGAATATAACTCAAGTTCAAATAGCAGGATTTCAACAACGTTTTCCTGATTGTGGTCATAAAGTACCTGAGTATTCAATGGCATATTTTCTTGATCCAAAACAAAAGAGTTCAATCATTTTTACACTTGCTGAGAAAAGATATAAAAACATCAAAGATACCGTTAGACAAGTCATAATTGATATGCGCCGAAGATATGTGCGCAAAAGTCCTATATGCATTGAAAAATCTAACCAGCCATCAGAAAATGATGATTCGTCCGATGAAGAAGCTGTAACTGGTGTTGTAAAGAAGCTATAGGGCCAAAATAAAAATAAAAACAAAGAGAAAAATTGTCCGTTAACTTATGCCAAACGGCACGTTATTTGATAAAGGAGTTGCAAACAACAATGCTGATACCATTGAATATTGGAAGATCGACCGTACAAGATTTTCTTATCTCAGCAGAATAGCAGGGAAGATCTTGCGTATCCCTGTATTATCAGCTACCTCAGAACGAGTATTTTTAACTGCTGGAAAACTTTTATCGGAAAGAAGAAAAAAAAATTTTGGCATTGACAATATTGAAATTATGGTTTTCATTAAAGAAAACTTGAAGGAGATGCAAAATATCACCAGGCCGATGTATGAAAAAGATAACAATAAAAAATAAGAAAATATGTACAAAAAATATATTTTCCTACACATAATAAACTTTTTTTTTTTTCATTGTTGTTTTTAATGAAATTTTGTTTTAACTATTATGAAACGTTGATAATATTTCCATCAAAAGTTCTGTAACAAGTAGATAGATCACAGGATAACAATAAAAATTTTAAAAATATGTGAAAAACTTTATTTAACACCGACTTTGGCGATGTGGCATAAATAAATCTGAAAAATGTTGTACATATATCTAAGTGACTAATATACTAAATTTAACGTCTTGTTTTTTTAACGAGTATATTCACTACCGCTTATTCGCTTAACGAATATTTATTCGTGCAACGAATAAGCGGGAACGAATATGTTTGTTTAACGAATATTCGTAAAACATTTATATGTTGAACAATATTATTCGTTCAGTAATCGTTCAACGAAAGATATGAAAGCGAACAAATATTCGTAATCGTTGAACAATTAATCTTTTAAAAACTCGTTTATCAAATAATAGTCGCGCTCTAAATCTATATTTATTGAGAAAAGAATTAAACAGAAGCTTGAATTAAAAAATAAAATTTGTTTGCTTGCATGGCCGTAGAAAACATTTACAAGGTATTTGAAATAAAATTATAAACAAAAATTTAAAACTTCAAGTTTTAAACTAAAAACAGCCTTTTTTCATATTTGTTAAAGCTATCCCATATTTCTTCAAACTATCAGGCATATGGTTTCAAGTCATATTTAATTATTAACGTTTGAAATGTAGAAAAGAAACAACAGATGATCTATTGATGTATTATACGATCTTCTCCGTTTATTAAATTTAGGATAAATAAAAACATTTACAAAATGCTTAAACAAGTGTTTTAATTATATAGCCATTATGAAAAACGATTACAAACATTTTAAGCAACTCTCAACATTCTTAAATTAATTTTTAGTTATTTACTATTAACTAATGTTAATTTGTGTCACAGGTTAAGGGAGCGGAGAATGTTAATTTGTGTCACAGGTTAACGAGAATATTTTACAAAAGTTGCGTAAAGCAACTTTTATGAAACTTTGATTAAGTAAAAATAGTTTTTTTATATATTTGTCAATTGTCAATTTGTATAGCTTATTGCTCATACTTGTTAAAAAATGTTTTAAACGTTGAAAGTATACAAATAAAATATATTACTCGAGTAGGTTAATGATTTTTTGGATTAAGTAACACACATGATTAAACCAGTGACGGATTCTGGAAAATATGAATCTCTTCCTCCCTTCCCCCTTCTCCACCAGAATCTGAAAGTCCTAAAATTTCTTAGAAACGAAGGACCTTTTTTTTTATTATTATTATTTTGAGACGCAAATATGATAAAAAATACAAAAATGTTTTAACAATTCCCCCCTTCCCCACTACTTAAAATTTCTGGATCCGTCACTGGATTTTCATTCTAGATACCTAGATTGAACATTGGCAAGTATTTTTAATCAAAAACAACTTTTTTTTTTCCAAAAAGCAGCTTAAAAATTTTACATAAAAAATTTCTTAGCAATAAGCAATTTGAAACTTTACATTAAAAACCTCTTCGTGATAATCAAAGGTTTAGCATACAGTATCGGGGTAAAATACTTTATATGTCAAGATTAAGTTTCATTCTCGTCAGAAATTGTGGTTCAAAAATAGAAAAATATAAGTATAATATTTTATTTAATATTACTGGGAAAAAAAAATTATTAAAAAAAAACTTGCTAACTATTCGTTTACTAGATTTTTTTTGTAGTACTTACACTTTTATTGGACTGAGACAAAAAGAAACCATTTAATTCCTCGGCTCCCGGCTTTTTAATACAAATAAGTTCAAAGACATCTGCGAAGAAGATCGTTTACTTATTTAAAAATTCATGTTTTCTTTAGTTTCATTCTCATTGAACCTTTTTTTCTTTTTTTAAAAAACTTTCTTTTATTTTTCAATAGTCTATGAAAACCAGTAAATTTATTACGCTGTAAAAAACAAAGTATTTAGAGAATCGACCTTACAGAAAAAGTTAAGAGAGTTTAAACAGAATATGAGTGTAAGTTTTTGTATTTACTCTTTTTTAATTTTTGGAATATTTAAAATCCAATGTCTACCATCCGATCAAGATCTTATATTGGCAGCAAAAATATTTTCTGACCTTCTTCATCTCAACACAAATAAAGTAACAAACTATGAAGAACTCGATAAAGACTTTAACGCAATCTTTAATAATCTTGATATTAGGAGTAGGGATTTAAAGAATCTAACAGACGATTTTAAAACAAGAGTCGAAAATTTTTTTTTCCAAAAAGAAAAGATTATTCGAAAACTCACAAACACGACTAGCTATTTAGAAGAAAACTACAAATATGATCCAAATATTAACTATCCCAATGTTCCAAATGTGCGTGATATTAACTCAAGTCCAAATGAGTCAATTATAGCGTTTGATCCTTCATACCCGGCAAAAATAGAAATCAACTTAACAAAAAGTTTTGTTCAAGTGCCAACAAATATATATGCTAACAGTGTAGATATTTTAAATGCTGTTAAACGTACAGAAAATCTCGATGTTGTTTTTAAGGAAAACCGAGCGGAGGACAGCTCTTTGATTCTCCAATACTACGGTGACTCGACAGGTACATTTATATTTTGAGATTTTTTTTCAATTTCATATTAGATATAATTGAAATAGTACATAAATGAAATCAGAGCCTTGGTTAGGTTACCCGCACCCCTAATTGAGTTGGTGGTGGTGGTAGTCGTGGTGGTGGTGGGGACCCATCAAATTAAGGGGACCGCTTGTTAAATTTAGCGGCTTTTCTTTGAATTTAAGGAACTTTTTTTTTTAGTATAACATCAAATGAAATTTTTAAGACTTTTTGGTCCCTAATAATAAGTTTTGGAGTTGGTCTCTGACCTACTAGCCACGGCACTGGATACAATATGGCATATAAAACAATAAATAGGTTTTTGCATAATGTAATTCCGAGAAACGACAAAGATTTAAAAGATTTAATGTTTTAAATTTATAAAGTATTTGTGGTTCAGTATCGTAGCGAGACGATGAGTCAAATTGGCTTTTGTCCAGGGCGCAATCTGTTAAAAGGGCGCAAAAAATAGATTTGCTACAATAAAAAAACGCAAAGTTATAACTTGCAAATAGTTTTAATAACTATTAATTTATTATTTAAAATTACATGGTTTCTTTGAATTAATTTCAACGTTCTTTTTTAAGAGTCCGGAGTCTTTTCAATAAAAGACCACAGCTGACAACTATAAACCTTTTCATGAGCATAACAACATAGGTCTGTCTTTCAATGTAAGTTTGATCACTTGAACGAAAATCATAAAAGAAAAAATATGATAAAAGATGCAACTAACAAGTGGAAGAACTCTAGAGCTAGACATGTTTTTGTCTTTTGAAACCAAAAACCTTTCTGATAACTATATTTTGAAACTAGGAGTTGATAGTTGTGGTGTTTTAAAGGATTTAAATCATGGAAAATACTTTAGCTCTGCAATCTTCCCATTTAAAACAACTTTTCACCAATTCCCTGGCTAAATATACCAGTGTCATTTGCTAATTGCCATTATTATTGATCTCAAAAAATATAATAGCAACATTAAACAAGTCTTCGATCTGTTTAACCTAGATAAACTTTTCTTTTGTTCATTCCTGAGATATGAAGATGGTTTAAGTAGTTTGCGGTCAACAAGAATATTCAGGAGCACACTCGTGTCTAACGCAATCATCAAGGCAAGTGAGTTCAAAAGTTCTATCCAACCACTTATCATTAATGCTTCTAATGAATTTTTTGTGCTGTATATACTTCTACAAATGAAGCTCCATCTTGGAATTCCATCTGTTGCTTGGAATTGTAAAAAATCTTCAAAACCTCTCTCCGAAATTTTAACACAATCTCTTAAATGGCTAGCTTTACTTTACACTCAATGACAGTCATTTCAAAGAGGTAAACTGGCTGGAAATAACATTGAAATGAATGGATTTCTTAGACATATTGGCCCAGCAGCATTTATGCTCAATATCTGATCCCTTATTGACAATTTAAGAAAGTTTACTTTTATCTTTTCTGTTTTTAATTTAAAATATTAGGGTAGAGTGGGGTAATCTGGGCCTTTTTTTAACTACTTTTAATTTTGAAAAAAAAAAAATTTATAACAAAATGATTTATTTTTTTAAAGAAAACTTAAAATCTTAAAATCATGATTTTACACTAAGGAGCACTAGTTTGAGTTGGATTCTATGGACCCATATTATCTCATTTAGTGAAGTAATGTGGGTATAAGTTACATTTTTATCTTTTTTCAATGAAATATACCAACTTATAGTAAATTATGACTGAATTTATTGAGTTATATTTAAATTATTTGATCAAAATTTTAAGCATAGTAGATGTTTTAAACGCAAACATAGTAGATCTTTAATAGATGTTTTAAACGCAAAAGAACTCGTTTAAAGCGTTGAAGTAGTTATACAAGTCAAAGATAAAATTATGTTTAAAGAAGAATTTAAAGCAAAAGCTTAAATGAAAATTATTCAAACTTTTTTGTGTTATATATTAGAGATTTATTACCCCACAAAAAGGACATGTTTATATAATATAAATTCAATGTGCAATTCTTCAAAATTGCTACGCTGCGTTATCGACTAGTTTTCATTGAAAACATAATATCTTTAATAATCATTTCAAAGAATCCATAGCAACATGACTGCAGAAAAATGAACCTAGAAACATAGTCAGGCTTTTAATTTATACTAATTTTCATTTTAAAGGTATTTAGTGTTGTACAAGCATTAGATTCTTAACGGGACAAAACACATTGACATAAAGACTCATTTTGTTTTTCTTTAAAATTAGTTGACTAAAAATAAATGTTGTAAACAACTTTTATGACAAAAAGTTTAAACTAATTTTATAAAATAATCTTATTCTTACACTGGTTACATAATTGGAACAACAATTTTGTTCCATAAATACGGTGCTCGATAGTTTATTCAAAATTGATTAAACTTTGTTATACAAAAGGGTTCAATTAATAAATTATTATTTCGTAAAGTATATTTGTTTATAGTTTTATGGGTAAACAGATCTTTGAAAATTAATATTGGTTGCTCATTTTTACAACGAAACATAAAACATAAAATATTATAGACATTGAGTAAAACGTTAAGTGCTTTAACGTTTTTAAATAAAAAATTTAAATGAGAATAACGATTTTCAAAACATATTAAACGCATTGCGTGTTTCTGACGATGGTAGAGATTTTTTAACTTACTTTTAGAGGTACTTCCACAAACAATATTTGCATAATTTATATAGCTATGAATAAATGAGTAGTAGAGTTGAATTAAATTTTGTTTACTTAGATAGTATCTGACCTTATATAGAATTCCAATACTTTTGGCCAATTTAGTAGAAATAAAGTTGATATGATACTTCCATGTAATATTTTCACCAATGTAAACGCCTAAAAATCTTGTGACAGACTCCTTTTTTATTTCAATTTTATCAATAAAAAGTTTAGGTAAGTTATTTGGTAAAAAACGCTTTTTTGCAAGAGAGTGGAAAAAGATCCATTTTGTTTAGTCAATGTTTAAAGTTAACTTGTTGCGCTTAAACCAGTTGGAGATGTGGTTGAGTTCTTTATTCATATTTGAAAAAAGCTCATATATGTCACTGTTTGACAGAAACAAATTAGTATTGTCCGCAAAAATGATACTCATAAGGTTAGAAGCTTTATTTAAATCATTTATATAGACTAAAAACAAAAGTGGGCCTAGAATAGAACCCTGTGGAACACCACATTTTATGTCAATTAATTTTTCATTTTTAAAATAATCTGCATAGAAAACAAATTGTTTTCTATTTTTCAAGTAACTTTTATACCATTTTATTAATTTGCCATTAATTCCATAAAATTTGAGTTATTTAAGTAGAATTTTGTGATCGACCGTATCGAGTACTTTTGATAGGTCAATGAAAATACCTAGTGTATATTGTGATCTACCAAATGAACAATTTTTTTTAAAACCGAATTGATTTTTATATAGAAGTTTATTTAGATTAAGGTAATTATATGTTTTATTATATATAATTCTTTCGAAAATTTTTGAGAAAGTTGAAAGAATTGAGATAGGGCGATAATTACTAATATTTGATTTTTTTCCGTTTTTGTATATAGGAGTAACTTTAGCTATTTTTAATTGGTTGGGGAATACACTTTGCTGTATAGATGCCCTGAAGACTTTATATAGAATATATTTTAAGTTTTTAAAGCAATCTATGACTATGTTGCCAACTATGACCGAGAATATTAATAATTAACCAGTAGTCTGGTAAAATAAACGACTCAAGACCTAGTGGCTGGTCTTTATCAATAAAAACTGCTTTTAGAAAGATTTCTATCCGTTTTTACTTCTAGTTTTAGTTCTATCCTATTCTATCCGTTTTTACATCTTTTTGGACCTTTGTTTGTTTTTGAATACAAAACTTTTTACCATTTTTATACTGTGATCTCGGTCAAAAGATACTAACGCCAGCACCAAACACATCTATGGTTTTGCCATTATTTGAATTTCACCTCTGCAGCAGACTCATTATACATCTGCCAATATTCTTATTGATCTAAAAGGTTTAAATTAAAAATAATGCAATGTAGATAAAATGAGATTTAAAATAACTTAATACATTTAATTTTGACAAGATAAAATCAAAGTGCAATTTCCATCGATTTCATTTTTACTATATTTCTACTGATTTTAAGAAAAGTCTCTCATTGGAAAAATAAATTGGCTCTAGAGTTATTTTCATTTAATTTTGCATCTCATTTTAAACCAATTTGCAAGCCATTGTTTTTAAACAATTTTTTTATGTATGACATAAACTATTCTTAAAATATAAGACTAAAATATCAAAACTTATGAAATTAAGTTTTGCCTAAAAAATTACAAAAAATTTTGTTTCCCTTTTGCTAATTTAAGGAGCTTTTTATTATAGCAAAATCTAGCTGTATTATTTGGGAGATTTTAAGACCCAAATGACACGTTTTTTTTGTTTTTGTTTTTGGGGGGAGGGGGGAGGGCCTCTGACCTGTTAGCCACGGCACTGCTAAAACCTGTTTTTTGTCGACTTAAAAAAATAGGTTGCCTGAGATACACTTTACTCAGAGCCAGTATATAAGGGGTGGCATGTGTGCGTGGGAGCCCGCAGAATTTTTTGATGTTCTAGATAGGACGCCTGATTACATTTGGCATAGGTATACATAAGTTTGGAGCTTGCATAAGCTCCAAACTTAAAAATATGTGATAGTGTCCTATCTGGAATATCAAAAAATCCTGCGGGCTCCCATGCATGTGTGTACATTGAGGGAAATTAAACCCTCTATACCAAACATCTTTTTATGTCGGCAAAGTTGGATCTTTTGTCAGAATTTTAACTTTTCTATTGATTAGATGGTAAGCTGTGTTTAATTAAAAAATTGATGTACGTACTTTTATATTGAACTCTCCCGGCCCCCGCCCCCCCCCCCCCCCATACGCTTTCGTACGCTTCTTGAAGACCTCCCCCCTCCCCTCCCCCCATACGCTTTCGTACGCTTCTTGAAGACCTCCCCCCCTCCCCCTATGAGTGTACATACTTTATGGACGACCCTTGGTCTGATTTTTTGCTACATTTTTTTTTTAAACATTTTCGATTCCAAAAAGTCTGCAAGCAACCACTAATTAGAGTTGGAAATTACTGTAAGAGAAAAGATGAAGATTGTAGAGCAAGATAATAATTGGCAGACAACTTGAAAGATTGCAAATTATATGAATCAGGAAAGCAAGATCAAGGAAGCGAATTCCAAAGAACTGATGTTCGAGGAAAAAAACTAGAGGAATAATAGTTTTTGGATCATTTAGGAACACCTACAGAAAAAGGATGAGACTTAATTGAATGGCGAGTAACACGAGAACGAATTTTAGTAGATGGCACAAGAGGCGCTAGCTTTTTAGAGCAGTGCCCATTATAGTATTTGTAGAAAATAAAAACAGAAGCAACATTACGACGATGTAAAAATATATTTGTATATATTTTTTACAAATATATACTAATGTAAATAATTTTAAAATAAGAATTTTATACATTTTGTTTTTACAAAAAGGTATTTTGAAGTAAAGTAGTTATATCTTTACCTTACTATTTTTTAGCCTTTTATGGTTTTATGATATAAATAGTTGATTCGCAAAAGCATCTAACAAATTTCTATTTTCTATGTATTGGGCCTCAACGCTATTGCGTTTAAAAACCACGTTTTTTTAACTTAACAACGAATTTGTGCGTTCTTAAAATATCACCAGTTAACAGGCGCGGATCAACCTGAACGCTAATTAAGCTGAAGCTTCAGGGCCCGGACAAAAAGAGGGCCCCGAACACTTTCAATTTTATATCAAATATAAATCTAAAAAATAAAAATAAAAATTACAGAAATTAAAAATAAGAAAAAAAAATGTTTTTTATTTTTTTCTGATTGTACTAGATTTTTTTATTCCCTTCGTGCGATTTGACACGGAGATTTTTAGAGAGTTAATAAAATTATTGATTTCTATAAGCGCAAAAATATCAACAAAGAAAGACTTTGGTTGGTCTGGTTTGTTATGGAAATGGATAAAAAAAGAATTTTTTTAGATTCTCTTAGGTTCTTGAACGTTTTAATAAAGTCAGCAAAATTTTACAAAACCCCGGGTTCAATGTTTCTGAAGGCTATGAATTAATTTTCTCATTAGAATTAATTGTAAAAAAAATGCGAAAAAAAAACAGAAGGAAATATGAACGAGTTCAAAAAAAAAGTTAAAAATTTGAGTGAAGAAATTACATTATATTATAATGATTTAAGCAAGATGCGAAAGAAAATTTTTAATGGCAAGGACAAGTTTCAGGTAGAAGTGTACAATGTCCTTTTTGATTCTTTAGCAATCGATTTATCGAAAAGAGGAAGAGTATACAAAGAAATAAATAAGAAATTTAAATTTCTTTTGAATATAGGAAAAAAGGATCATTTTCATATAGACATGGAAAGCATTAATTATGTCATTTCATTCTACAATAATGACATAGATGCCGGACTAATAAATGAATGTATACAATTTAGGGAATATCTTCAAATTACAAATAAACAAAAACAAACAAAATGTTCCAGTATGCTTAAATATATATATATATATATATATATATATATATATATATATATATATATATATATATATATATATATATATATATATATATATATATATATATATATATTAGATATATTTGTATAAACACTCGAAGAACCATTTTTTTTTTTTTTATTTCTTCATGATTTTTTACAACTTTATAAACTATTGTTACAATTCCTTCTCTTGACATAATATATAGTCATAGAGAAAACAAAAATAAATGTATACATATATAAATCGTTAAAAATATATTATCAAACACACAGTGTTAAATACAAAGTATATGCTTTATATATATTTTATGATAATAAATTTGGTGAAACAATTGTGATGAAAAAGGAAACTCGCAGAAGACTTAAAGAAGTCATGTCATCGAGAACCTTTGAGACATAAAATGAGTAAACAATTAAAAAGCAAAATTGTTAAGTGACATTACTAGAGTAATACACATAAAAATATTGAGATATTAAAATGAGTAGGTGTTGTATAAGAATTTTGGATTTTGTTATTTTTTCTTTTTTCTTTTCTTGTCTTACATGTTTAAAACATATCAATAAAATTTGTTGAGTTAATTATGAAATGTTTAAGGTTTTTCTTCAAAGTATAAAGATTACCAGAATTACTAAGTTCTATATTTTGGGGTATGACTTTGTTATATGGGAAAGGGCCACGGTATACAATTGCATATTGCGAAATTTTTGTTTTTTTTTATAGGCAACGTAAAATTTCCCGTTCGTCTTGTAGTATACTTATTAGCGTTAATTTGAAAAAAGTTTTTAGAAAAATAATTTGGAACTAGTCCAAGTTTGTATTTCAACATCAATAAAATATTTTGGTATATATTAATTTGATAGATATTTAGTGCGTTTAAAGATTTAAGTAAAGGATCGGCATGAGCAAATTTATTTTTATTATAAACCAGTCTTGACGCATGTTTTTGATGCACGTATGGAGAATTTAATTTAAATTTGTGTGTGCTCCCCCATGCAATGTTAGCGTAATTTAAATAACTTTGAATATAAGAAAAGTAGAGAATTTTAAGATTTGATTGTGAGAGCATTGGTTTAGCTTTATAAAGAACACCTATGCTTTTTTGATATTTTGTTATTTATTGTACTTATATGAGCCTTCCAGGAAATCTTCTCATCAATAATTATTCGAAAAAATTTAATTTTTTTTAGTTTTTCTTTTAACGCATATGTTATCTATTTTTAATGATGGTAGGATTGGTGGTATACTATTTTTCTGCTAGTTAGAATGAAACAAGATATATTTGGTTTGTATTTAAAGATAATTAATTTGCCTTGAACCAGATGTTGAGATTTTCAAGATCATTGATTCATAAAGTTCGTTGATGGATGACGAAGAATAAAATAGATTTGTGTTGTAGGCAAACATAATAACATCATGTTTTTTTAAGGCTTTTGAAAGATCATTGATATAAATTAGAAATAGTAGGGGACCAAGAATGGAACCTTGAGGAACTTCGCATTTTATTTCTAAAAGGTTTGAATATTTGTTATCGTCTGAAATTACGCATTGCTATCTGCCACACAGGTAGCTTTTGAACCAATCAAGATTTATATTTTTTATTCCATATTTTTCCATTTTTTTAAGTAATATATTATGGTTGACAATATCAAACGCTTTTGATAGATCTATAAAGGTTCCTAGTACAAATTTATTATTTTTCATTTAACAACATTTTTTTATAACTTTATTATTTTTTAATTTAATTATTTAAACTATTAACAGTTAATATCTTAAATATATTGTAACATAAAATCTTTCGCGTCTTTTTCGTAACTGCACATTCCGTAATGTTCCTTCCGTAAGGAACTATTTCGTAAGTATTCTTACAAAAGGATTTGTTTCGCAAGTTTTATTTCGCAATGCTTTGTTACGGAATTTTATTTATTTATATTTTGGTTTAGTGCGTTACGGAATGTGCATTTTCGCATGTGCAACTTCCACAATAACAATTCTATTACGGTAGATAAAGATGCGAAATTTTCGCAAGTTTTGTTTTTCTCTAGTTTATGTCAGAAATTTTGAACAATTACGGATATTACGGTTAGGGGTCATCCATAAATTATGCAACGCAAAACATATTTCAAAAACAGAAGTCGGAGCTATTAAGGTCTTTTACGAGGCGATTTTCATTAAACTGAATGGGCTATTTTAATTTTATATTTAAATAAAGACCCTGCGAGGGGATATTTTTTTGTTTTGTTTATTGCGAAAGTTTGCGTTACGTAATTTATGGATGATCCCTAAGTCTTTTAGTTATTGTTTTTCACAGGGTTTTGGAGCAGCTCCGGAGCTGAAGCCGGAGCTATCCAGAGCTGGTGATTTTATATGGAGTTGAACCGAAACTTTTTATCCAATTATTTTGTGTAAGATGTCATGTGGTTCTTATTGCAGAGTAAGATAAGTGTACCTTATGCATGATCCTTTATGTACGTACTTTATGGAGTATCCTTAACGAAAAAATACTTTGTGTACGTGTTAAGTCACATGATTTGTTTTAACTTTTTTAATTAGTTGAAATATTTTCAAAATAGATATAAACATGTGAGTTCCAAATAAAATTGTAAAAAGATTTAAACGTTTTTTTATTGATATTATTTTTGCTTTTACTATCTTTTTTATTATTTCTCCTATCTTTAAAATTTGTCATTTACTTTATTATCAGCTTCAAACTCAAACAATCCTGAGAGGTTTCTAATAAGTATTTTTAAATTGGTAAAATTACAAAACTGGTTACATGTATGATTACAGAAAAGTTAAATGATAAAGTAAATTATGCGCCATGCAAATAAAAAAATCAAAAGTTTACAATATGAAATGGCGTTTAGAAAAACCACATCAATCAGAAAATAAAATTGTTGAATCTGAAATGAGTCATATGACCCAAAGAAAACCTTCAAAACTATTTTATCACATTCACAAGATTTAAATACCAAAAAAACTAAACAGATTACTTTAGATTCTTTTGTTATTGCTAGTAGTTAAACGATAAATCAAGCTAGTGCTAAAACTTTTAAAATTGGAATTATTAAAATGGTAGTGAATAACAGAGTTTTGTTGAAAACATTTGCGGATGAAAGATTTCAGTTGGTTACAGGCCAATTAGGTAAAACTCTTGGATTCAGTACCGGACACAATGCTGTACGCAATTTGATTAATGAATTTGCTGTAATAAAGAAAATATTGTTACAGAAATTTATTTATGTTAAAATAGATGCAGCCACTCGAAACCAAAATAACTATTTGGAAATAAATATTCAATATTAAAATGCGAAAAAAAAATAAAAATTTTGGCACTGATAGATACACAAGGACAGCACAACCCTATTGCTATCAAAAAATTGGTGGAAGATACTCCATATAGATTTGGTATCAGCAATGTTTAAATAGTATGTGCAAGTGTAGAGCAATCACAATTTTAAACAAATATTCAGGCGATGAGAATTTATTAGATGAAGCTTTGCATGATTAAGAAAACGTGGAATTTTTAAAACAGGATACAAATGAAAAAGAAAGTGAAGGAGCTCAGGAAGAAAACCTAGCCTTTATCAACCCAGAATGGTGTCAACAATTGTCTAATGATATTAAGCTGATGCGCAGTGCATTCACACTTTGCAGCTAGCTATTTGTATGGTTTAAAAAAAAACATACATTGCCTAACTTTGGGCAAAAGTCCGTTATGTTGTAAAGAAGCTAAGAAACTTACATACAATATTTTTAGCAAGGAAGCAATACAAGTTTGTTTCAATTTTGGATAATGAGAATCGCTGGTCATCTAGTCATCTTTGCAATTTTTTAAAAAAACCACATGATGTGATAGTTAATCGACATTACTCCAGGAGAATTCGTAAAGGATTGGTTGAAATTGAAATTTGACCAAGAGAAGAATCATGGAATATTTGCAGAAAACATTTCAAAATCTATGCAGAAACAAGTAGAAAAACCTTTTGATAATAATATATTTCTAGCTGCAGTTTATGTTTATGCTAGATATAGAATACTATTAGAAGAAAACCAAATATTACGAGCAAAACAAGGCTTAAAAATAATAGCAAAAAATTTCTTATTTCTTGATTTTCTATTATATTCTTAGCGATGCTAAGAATATAATAGAAAATCAAGAAATAAGAAATACTGCTGTGCAATTAACAGTACTTCTTTTAGTTTAAAGTAAATCTAATTCCGATGGAGAAGAGGATGAGTTTGAAAAGGAGCATGATATAAAAAGGAAAAAGGAGAAGTGTGACCAAAATTAATTTCAGTCATGCTTCTTTTTTTTATTTTTTTGATAAAAATACTTTTAATACAAATTTTTGGACGACTGTAGGATAATGGAAGAAATGAGACGTTCTAAAGTGAATTCAGCTTTAGGGTGAATTGAAGAATACCCAAAAAGAATACAAGAAGCGTGCAGAGTTGTCACTTGTATACCTATCTCACAAGCAAGGATAGAGAGGCTATTTTCTGCTCTTAACTTTGTATAAAGCGATCTACGTTCTTCACTCAAACCTGATATTATAGATTTATTTCTAAGGATGAATCAAGATTTTGATTAACAAAATGTTAATAGTACTTAAGTTACTGTCATAAAACATTTAAAAAAAGTTTTGATTTGTTTTTTTTTTTTGCGGAGCCGCTCTGGAGCCGGAGCTGGAGCCAAAAATTCTAATGGAGCTGGAGCCGGAGACAGTTTTTAGACCTCGGCTCCAAAGCTCTGGTTTTTCATTTTATGTTTGGTATTTTATATCAACTGAATTAGAAGATCACATCGACTAAAATCTTTTTTTACTTTACTATAAATTCACTAACTTTTTTTAATAAACCACATTTAAAATATAAGTTGAATACAAAAAATGTTTTATGATTATAACAAATTGGTGCTTAAACTTTATTTAACGAGGAAAATAGATTTCTTAACTTTATTGTTTGCTTTTACTTAAAACGTAAATACGTATATTAAAACGTAAATTGAATACGCTTTATAACAAGAATTTTTTTTTATTACAACAAACTCGTACTTGAAACTTGAATAGCAGAAAACAAGATTCACTGCTTGCTTGATTTTAAAATGTAACATTTTAAATAAACATAGTCATAACATTTTTTAACTATAAATGAAAAAATAACTATTGGTATTCTTCATTGCCACGCGTGCAATCGCTTGCAATCTGTATTCTTCTATAATTAAACGACATTTGTTGTTGTTTTTGTTAAGACTGTAACTTTATTTCGCTATGCAATTTATGTATAAAGAAAATTATTACTAATTGTAAATTGAACTCGCAATAAACGTGAAATATTAAATTTACGAGCTCGTGTTTACTATTTTTAAAGGCTTATTTATTTTTAAAACATTTCTTTTGATGGCACAATTTATTACATGATGATGTAGGGCTCGTCCATAAAAGATACCAAGCAGAATTTAAATAATAATTAGAAGTAGAAGGTCATTAGATCTCTTATGTGGAGATTTTCATTAAGCATAAATTATATTAGCTATATTACTATATTACAGTGAAAAAGAAATATATACAGGGATGTGGAGTCGGAGTTGCGACATTTTCAGCGGAATCGGAGTTGCCAAACAAAATTGCAACTCCGACTCCAATAGTAAAACTTCTCGGTATTGCACGTGCATGTACAAATCATTCAACTAACCTTATGTTCATACTAAACTTCAAAAAACGTTTCATAAATCTGTCAAAAAAGAAATTTTTAACTTATCGCGTATTTTTTTTTAATTCGAAGAATTTTTTAAAAATTTTGCTTTGAAGTCGATGTCAGACTTGTGCTCAAAAAATTTCAGCAACTGGAGTCGGAGTCGGAATCGTTACTTTTTTTTTGCGACTCCACACCCCGAATATATATTCAAAAGAATACTCTTGAAATAAAAACGGCAATGATATGTTAAGATTAAAAATAAATCAACTATAATATTCCTAATAATAATTAACTAATATATACTGATTGTTTATAATAGAATGCAACCACATTTGATTTTATTATTATTTATTATTTTATTTATTTAACACCCAATTTACAAGGTAAAAAGAAAAAAATAAGAAAGTTATTTCGGATGACTTTGCTTAAAAACGTTTTCTTCCAGAATTTGCTTGAAAACTCCTCTTTGCTCTTTTGCATTCCAGCACTCTATTGCATACTTCAAGTTTCGTTCAACTTCGGAAGGAATTTTACTTTTAGAAAGTGGTATTTTTACCTTCTTTTTATTTTGAATTAGGTTTTGAAAATTTAATATCTGAAGATGGCATAGTTCCTGAATATCACTAACAAACGAATGTTGAAATAACGGGTGTTGCAGTTGTGAAAAGATAATGTCTGCAGTTGTTTTGTTATTAAGAAGTCGAAGGAACAAGTTTAACTTATTTTGTTGAACACTTTTTGAAATTTCCTGGATTTTAAATAACGAATTCATATAGTTTTTACTATGTTTTGAAACATTTAAAAACGATTTTAGCGCACTCCTTCCAATTATATCTAGCTTTTTCATCAGACCAGGATTATTTTCACATAGCTCCATACCATAAGTTAAGGTGGGGACTGCCAATGATTTATATATATAGGAAATAGAACTGGGGTGGGCAAACCGGATTCCAGATTGAATAAGAGTTTGAACAACAGCTCTAAAGTTTGATATTTTTTCATCAACATTTAAATAACCGAGTGAAGCAAAAACTGAATGTTTAGTATCCCATGTGAATCCCAGATGTCTAAGTTTATTCTGAAGATTTTTTTTATTACCAGAAATTGTTATTGTATTAGTTTGTATTTGGGCTTTACCTGAGATCAAGAACTCAGTCTTTTCGGCATTCAGTTTAATACAATTTAGATTACTGTAAATATTGCATGTTTTTATAAGCTTTTTGAGACCAGATAAGGTAGAGCTTAAAAGTATTATATCATCCGCATAGGCTACCACACCAGTAAAGTTACCGTTTATAGATGTGCCAACAATACCCTGATTTTTAATAGTTTCGAGAAGACTTTCAGTGTAAATATTATAGAGGTGAGGCGAAAGAATTGATCCTTGTCTTACTCCTTGGTTTAGAGGAAAAGAGTTTGATTTACAACCTTGATATGAGACTGTTGCGCTACTATTGTTATACAACGAGGAGATAGTGTTAACTATACATAGTGGTAATTTTTTATCGAAATATAATTTTTCAAATAGGATATTCCAGTTACAGCTATCGAAAGCTTTTTCTGCATCTAAAGAACATAGATACACAGGGGAATGGTTGCTGTTGTAATGTTTAATTGTTTCGCTTATTAGAAATTCAGCATGTAGCGTTGAAGAGTTAGCATTGAATCCAAATTGTAGGGAGTGAGTATCTCTAATATCCGGACATATAATTAAGATCAGGTATTCTAGAACCTTTGTAAAAATTGGTATAATACTAATACCACGATAGTTGCTCGGGCTATCTAAAGACTTTTTGTACGATTTAACAAGGGGTACAATAGTTGACGTCGACATTGATATTGGAGTCGATCCATAATTAATGGAGTAATTAAAAAATTTGATGAGCCATTTTGTTAAAGTATCGCACTTTGCGTATTTCAAATGTTCTGCTGAGATACCGAAAGAGTCAGGAGATTTTTTTAATTTTAAATTTGAAATAGCCCCAATTATATTTTCTTCAGTTATTGTTACATCATCATGTTTTGTACACGGGGGAATTCTCTGATTTTCTTTACGATGAGTTATTTTTGGAGTATTCAGTACTCTTTCGAAGTGGTTTGCGAATTCTGAAGTAATAGATTCTTTGTCTTTTTTATTATTTATGGTAAATAATCTAGAATTTATGTCTTTGTTTAAACATCTAAAAGCATTCCAAAAGTTTTTTGGTTTAGTATTTTTTAACTTTTCAATTTTAATATATTGTGCGCAAATTTTATTATTTTGAGCCGACTTGACGGCTTTACGAAAGTTTTTACGAGCCATTTGGTAACGTTTAAATGATACCGAGTTTAACTCTTTAGAAAAACCAGAATCTCTCCATTTTTTAAAATGAATTGAAAGAATAGTTTTAGACCGACTTAATTCAGGTGTCCACCAAGATTTTGAATACAAACATTGCTTTTTATTTTTTAAAGTCTCCTTAAAAGCTATTTGAGCGCTGTCAGTAATTTTTTTATAGATTTGGAGAAGGTCGTATTCATAATCGTTAGTGAAATTAAGATTGTTAAAGCGATTGGTTAAATGAACATTGTAAGATGTTTGACTTAAGTCCCTGACAGTTGAAAGTACATATATCGAAAGTTGTTGAAGATTTGTTTTCTTCTCTTATGGTGCTTGGATCCATTTTCAATTAATATTTGTTATTCCCCCGTTGGATACCAGATGATCCACGTTAGAATATATGCGCTTTTTACGGAATGGTTTAATGATGATATTATTATCCCATAATGAAGGGTTGAAAATTTTATCTTTTTCTGAATTACTTACGGAGACTATATACGATCTGTTGAATTTGTTTTCTCTGTTTAAAGTAATTGATATAGGCGTAACACCTAATTCAGTTTCCATATACAATTTCATATGTTCTTCGTTGATTCGATTGCTAACACCACCTATAAAAACTTCAAATCTACGAATTATTCGACTACCAGCAATAGTCTCATTTCCCGGAGTTTTCGTTCCAAATATAGGCTCCAATAACTTATGTTTTTTTTCTAAGGGTAGAATATTTGTTTGGCGGACAGGTTTATTATTTTTTCTAACTAAATTAAAACTATTCGGATTATAATCAATATTTGAAGGTTTTTCTTTAAATTGGTTAGTTTTGTCTGAGGTCTGTTGTTTTTGAGCCGCAACCTTTGCATATGTTTTGATATTATGCGGTTGGCTTTCTGTATAAATGCTTGCATTCGTTTTGCCACAAAGTTGTTGAAAATTATCTTTTGCAGCATTTATGTTGATTTTATATTCATTTTCAATGTTACAGGGCGGTATTTTATTTTACTTTTGCAGCTGTTCAATCAATGTACGCAGCGCTGAAGTGAAGTAGAAAAAGAAAGAATTAGAAAGTAGTAGAAAGAAAAGAAGTAGAAAAAGAAAGAAAAGGACCCCACGCATTGCCGAAACACATTTTAATCTCAGCGGAGGGGGAGGGGGATAAATAGGAAATATTTTAGCAAACTCCCAATTTCGTTAAAACGCTGTATCAAATTTATTCCTGGTTGACACCCTGGCTTATGTACTCGGCCATATAAAGTACTCGTTTTAACTCAGGGTAAGGTTAAGCGTAAAATACAAATAAAAAGTAAAAGTGAGTAATTTGGTCAGAAACAACAAAAAATATACGCTTGAAAAAATTCGCGAAAAGGAAAAATTAAAAAACTTTTTCTACAATTTACACTCTAAGACCTTACACCTCTAAGACCTTACCCCCCTTTTCCTTTTTTTATTGTTTATTATGGTAGAGAATTTTATGCCGTATGAAAACATAAGAGTTTAACCCTCCTTAGATTTTTTATCGCCGTGGATAGCCTACCGAAAGTCGGTAGCGGAAAAAAAAAAATTATCCTACCGAAAGTTTTTTTTATTGGTTAAGAATATCACATGTCAAAATAAACAATATTTTTTATACCGTAAAATGAAGAAAATTAAAGATATTATTTTTAAAAAACAAAAACGTAAAAAATGTAAAAAAATTAAAAAAGATTTTCCATTAAATAAATAGAAATGACTTCCACCCCATACCAAAACCCTTAGTCAATGCATGTACACTTTACAGTGCCTATCCCTATATTAGTAAACGTATGTGCACTTCACTGCGCCTATCCCTAAGCTAGTAAATGTATGTACACTTCACTGCGCCTATCCCTAAATTAGTAAACGCATGTACATTCCTCGGTGCCTATCCCTAAATCAGTCAGTGTATAAACACTCCATTGCGTCTATTAATGCATTGTGCTATTCCCAGCGTATATCCCTAAATAATTTATTCAATTAATAAGCGTAATAAAACTTAAAAAACATGGAAAAAAACAATCGAAATGTAAAACATACACCATACTAAGGACTCGAACTCCGAGCGCCTGCGTATAGCGACAAGATTATATCCGATACGCCACTAAACATTGTCACAATACATTTAAAAATATATTTATATCGCAATTTTATTGTGACACGTGATATTCTTTAACCAATTAAAAAAAAACTTTCGGTAGGATTATTTTTATTTTTCCGCTACCGACTTTCGGTAGGCCACTGCGATTTTTTATATTTTATTCGCCATTTAACACATTTATGATAAAAAAAAGAAAAAAAGAAATGGGTAATTTATTTTAAAAATAAAAATAATTATTTCATCTGGTGGCTTTCTAATATATTCATTGTTTGACACCTATCAATTCCAATCCAAGATCCTCAAGAAAAAAAAAGTTTTCAAATTTTAAAGCTTATGAAGCTTTACCTCTCATTTTTCTCATCTTCACAATACTCAAGCTAAAGATGCTCTCAGCTCTAGTACTGAATTTTATTGAACTTTTGTTACAAAAATCTTGACAATGAAGATACAGTTACATCATTTCCTGAAGTAGCAAATTACTTTTAAGGTAATACTTATTGAAGTATATTTGTATATTTGCTTGCCTAAATAAAAAATTTAGACTACCCTAGTTGTAATTATTTCAACTTTTCATGGGTTGTATCAACTTTGCAATGCAGTTAAAATAACATTTACCATTAAAATACTTTGAAAAAAGTTATAAAAAATACAAATAAATTTCTTAATTAATGCAAAAACAAGAAAAACGAAATTTTAATTAATAAAAGTAGATTATTCTTTATATAGAATTTTTTACTTATTTTAATACAATATAAATATAACATCTAAAAAGAAAAAAATATATACAAAATTTAATCCCAACATAAAAATATTTTAATTTATTAAATCATGATTTACATTTCGTTTTTATGCCATAAATTATGGCATATAAATTAAACATGGTCAATATAAATAAAATTATTTAAAAAGATTGTTAAATATCAATGTTTTTGAATCATTTTTTTTTCATGTAGGACTGCGGTGCTCTCACAATTATGACAAATAAATCAAAGCATTGTTATATAACAATGTTTTGATTCATTTTATTTAGATTGACAGTGCTTAATTTTATTGTTATTATTATTTTTTCTGTTTATTTGGGTGCATCAGTATTCTCAAAAAGTATGGCCTATCAAGCCATTTTGTATGGATTTTTCCATCTTTGAGGGTCTATCCTGAATTTTCTGGTAGTTGAACAAGAGGCAAGGCCATTGTTACCTTTCTTTGAGCAAATTTCAAAAAATAAATTGATTTAAAATGAACTTTGATAGCATAACAAAAAAAGAAGATAAATCAAGAGGTAAATGAAGAAAAAATATATTGTTGATTATGATACATCTATACAGATTCACCATTTTAATGAGTGATTTGAGCTTGTATAACAATTTATATTTTTGTAGTTTTCATAATTATTCCATCAACAGTAACAAAATGAAAAAGGAACTTTAGTTAGAGGATATTTAAACACTTTTTCATTATCAACCTTTATTTCAAATGTGAGAAATATACTGCCCAATAGGTGCCACATTCTTATGTCTAACTTGCTGTCCTCATCTAACTTGCTGTCCTTCTCATGAATCCTAAAAATTTTCACTCCACTTTTTGTTGCAAATGTATAAACTTTGACTAGTTTCTTTTTATACAGCTATTCCAGATCCAGAAATTAAACTGACAATCTTTGGTTATTTATTTTCATTTTCACTTGGATCCTACTTAGGGTTGCCAGATGTCCGTCTTTTAAGGAGGAAAATACAGCGCCAAATCTGTAAGAATAAATTTTTTTACTGTGTTCTCCTCTGTAAAAGCTGGACGTCTCGCTAATCATACTCAAAATTTGATATTAAATTATTTTTAAAGTTCTTTTTAATTTAAGTTAATTTTAAATATTGCAACTCAGCTTCCTTTTTTGACATCCCCAAGTAATCAAATATGTGTGAAAAGATACTTGTGCAAATAAAATGACTCTTTGCCCACCTTTTCTTATTGAATATTGAACTTGTTATTGCAAAATATTGAATACAGGTATTCAATATTTTTTAAGTTTTTAGTTTAAAAATGTGTTTTGTTTGGCAAGCTGCATTTGTATTAACCAATGAGCATAATTAGGGTGATTAAATGCAAAAATAAAAAAATAAAAATAGTTTTAATAAAATTTAAATAAACATTCAAAGCTCCCATTGTGAGTACTTCTAATGAAGTAATAGTAAAGATTAATCATCTTTATATAGCCTAACCAGTATTGTACTGTTAACCCATGTTTACTAGCTTCTGTATCACCTGCATTGTTTTCATAATTTAAATTTATATATTTTACTTAATATCTCATGATTTTCTCTCTCATTTTGATGTAGTAAATTAAGCTCAAACTTTTTCAATAGCACTTACATTATCAAAAGTTTGAAGGTATAATTTAAAATGCTATAATTTTTTTTGCCAATGCTCGAATTTCTTCTCTTGTAACCTTTTTTCAAAAGAAATGACTTTAGTAGAACTTTTTAAATTAAACCACTTTGAAATATGTGGACCATAAGATTCAGCTATATACTTTCCAAATGCAGAAAATATTTTAATTTTAATAAAAAATACACCTAGAGCAATAAAGATAATGTCAAACTCTGGAAACTCTTTATTCTAAAACAATTGTAGCTTTGGCAATTGCCAATTCATAAATAACAGAAATTGAGCTGGTTAGAGTTGATGAAAAACTACCAACAAAATTAAAAAATATTTAATCAAAGATACTAAACTTTTTGTATACTAACTTTTTTGAAAAAAGTGTTTGAATTCTAACCTACCAAACATTAATGTGGATTCTGTTGATAAATAACAATCTATCATCCATAAGATGTCTACTTTTTTTGCAAAAGTTAATAATGTTGGGATTTCTAATCTTATTTCGACTGTTGATTTTAAAAGTTAATATTTTTGGGTTTTTTCAGTATGATTTAATTTCTAACCCAGTTGCTTTAATGTTCTTTTTTTCTTTGTAGACTTATTTTGCAGCATGGGCTGTTAAAAACAACTTGTTTTACTTTTATTACTTTCAATAAGCTGATACACAATACCATTGTGTCATGGAGACTGTCTTCTCCACTATACACTTCAAAATCCCCAAAACTTCAAAATAAAATTTCAATAAGTTTAAAAATATCCAACCCATCATCCATACTAAGAATTTTTTCTAAGCCTTTTTTATATCATTCAATGTAAATAAATCATTTTTGGTGGCTTTAAAATTGAACTCAATTTCAAATTCTTCAACAGTATGATAACTTACACCGTGCCCTAAAATGTTTCATGGTTTTCAACTAAGGTTAAGACTAATCATATGATAGTTAAAGAGGTGAGAGTGTTTACTAAAGTTTTTAAAAATTGAAACCACTTATTTAGTACTTAATAATGGATTAGTGAGAATCGAAAAGAGTTCTGGAGAACATTTTTGCAAAACTATGATGTCAATATTGTCTATGAATGAACCTCAAAAAAGATCAATTAAGAATTAACTTAAACATCTTAACATGGAGTGATTTGGATGTCTAGCAATGGGTAAACCAACTTCACTGGAATGGTAGGAAGACTATGGTCTTTAGATTCAAAAGTTGTTTTTTGCAAATAGTTCTGCAATATTCTGGGGAGAACTAATAACAGGGTTTTCATCAAATCAGGGAAAATCAGGGAAACTTAGATATGATCAGGGAAAATCAGGGAAAAAAGAAAGATATTGTTAAAAGTCAGGGAAAATCAGGAAATTTTTTAATTTTTTACTATTTTATTTTGATGTTTTAAAATTTTTTACAGTAAATAGTATTCCTTTTTTTGGTTACTTATTAAACAATCATATAATATAATCAGCTCTAAAGAATGTTTAAATATATTTTTAGTTTTAATACTTGATTTGAATGTCAATTTATTTCAATGAAAAATGGTTGAGTGATCCATTGTTAGAGTATGCATACTTTTAGTAGATCAATCTGATAAAACATGTGCAGAAATCTATTTTGTTTTGCATGAAGTTCACAATAATTTCTTATTGAACTTGTGTAATTACAACTCTACTGTGTCAAAAAATATTTCTTTATAGCACAACTGCTATTTCCTATGAGATAGGCAGAACAAAACTTGGTTATGTTATTAATTTTGGCCTTAGACCTTATTTTCACAAACTTTCAACAGAAAATATTAAGAAATCTCTTTTTTTTTCTGTTTTGTTTGATGAAAGCCTGAATGATTTTTTTTAAAATTGTCAATTGAATCTAAATATATGATTTTGGAGTAGCAATCTAAATTGTGTTAAATCCAGGTACTTTGACTCTCAATTTTTGTTAAATCCAGGTACTTTGAATCTCAATTTTTGTGCCACCATACTGCAGGCTTAGACAGGAATGGTGTGTGATAGCATATTGTAACTGACCAAGCTTATAATATTTTTTCTTTACAATTTGACCACAGCAGTTTTGATGTTTTAACAATTTAAATGCTATTTAAAAAATTGTTACGTTATAAATAACTTTAAATTGTTGATATTTTTTAAAGTTTTTACTTTATGCGAATTTAAATGAAATAAAAAAGTAATTATAGTGATTGCTTAAAAATAAATGTATTTTGTGTAAATTAACAAACTATATTTATTTATATAATTATATTTTAATTTTGAATGTTTTTTTTAATGATATATTTAAATATAATAATTTGTTTGAAACTATTTTTCCATATTTATCTAAAAATCTTTTGAAAGATTTTTAAGTTACTTTACATTATCAATAAGTTAAATTAAATCTTCCATTGCAACAGAATGATTTAATTGCTTTATTTTTTTGTTTCTATTTTTACAAAGAATTGTTTAAAACTTTTTTTTTTAACTCGACTAACTAATCAGAGCATGAAATGATTAAAAAAATTTATTTTTAATAGACTACAGTAATTTTTTAAACAATTTTTTTTTACACAATATAAAAATAATATATATGTAAAACATTTAGTACTTCAAATAAAATTTGTTCATTCATTAAACAATCGTTAGAAGTAATTTGTAAAAGTGCTTTTTTTAATTAGTGAGCTCTTTTTAAATTTAATTTGTAAAACCGCAAAGCCCTAGCATTTTGTGTAATTTTAATATAACATTTTAAAAGATAAATTTTTAGGTAATTTATTTTAAACACAATTAAAAATGTAACAAAAAAATTTTTTTGATTTGAGTTTCAGTTTTTTGAGTTTTATTTTAGTGCTTATATATTTTCTTTTTCATAATGAATTGTTTTCTTTTTTTCATTATTATTATTATAATTTTTTTTTTCCTTGTTTAAGTTTAGCTAGCATTTCTTTTTTCAATGCATTTCTAAAATGTTTAAAAATCATCTGAACATCTAAATGTCTTGTGGTCAAGTTGTAAAAAAATAAAATCATTTGCATGGTCAGAAATAGCGCTCATTGCATGCCATTCATGTCCAAGCCTGCTACTGCAGAAAATTTCCTTAAAAGTATGACAAAATCTTTGGCTATGATTAATAACAAAAATCTGACACAATTGTGTATGAATGGCATAAGTGATAACTGTTTACTTCTTGATCTTATTAAATAGCAGCATGATCAGAAAGTTTACCTAAACTTCTTAACATTGGGAGTTGTAACCTTTACGTAATTCATAGTGCTTTCAAAACTGGTTTTCAATCTGCTAAGTGGAACATAGGGAAGTGAAAGCTTCATACAATCTTTTCCATGATTCATGATTTCCAAAAATTTCCCTGATGCTTTTTGCTTAACATTTTGGGTCAAAAGCAAAAAAGTAGCAGAGAGTTTATGTTTAACTTGGGCAAATATTAGAAAAATTGTTGAGCATTGGGAAGCTCTTCCTAAAAGTAAGCAACCAAAATAAGTAAAAATTATGAGATTGTCTTAATAAAAACTAAAGAAGAATTTAATTTTATTAAGTTGACCTTTTTTGGTAGTTTTGCTATAATTAATTGCTAGCTTGTTGCAGAAAATATTAGTTACATATCAGATGCCTTGGTGATCCCATTTCTCTTTGAAGATTTGTTTTTAACTACTAAATGCTTAATGGGTTTAATAGTCAAGCAAGATGTTTTAAGTAGTATCCTCAATGGGAGGCAACTTCTGCAATTTGATTTCACTAAAACGTAGAATTTTCTACCGTTAAAATTGATGACTATTATATTTGCTGTAGAATGTAAAATGATGGAATTGCGGAGAAATGATGCCTTGTCTCAAGATGGGATCGATAGATTCATAAAAGATTGTCGATTTATTTTCATTGAAATTCTTAAAAAAATATTTGAAAGAAGTTTAAATAATTCTTATTTTCTCAAAGCAACTAGTTGCATCAGTCCAGAATCAATCTTATCGCAAAAAAAGCTGAAAATCTGTGCTTCATCTAATTCTTTCCTGCTTGCATATCTCTTCAAATGAATGTGATCTTGTTTTCTCACAATTGACAAATTTATTAGATGAAAGTTCATCTCATCGTTTACCAGCATTAAAAAACTTTTACTCTAGAAATTGTTTAGACCAATTTGATTTTAAAACCATTGGTTCTCATTTTTATATTAGGTCACGGTCAAGCATCAGTTAAAAGGGGCTTCAGTATAATCAGTAATATGCTTAGTAAAAACATGAGAAAAAAAACTACTTGTCTTTTGTGGAAGTAACAAGGATTTCATGGTATTTAACAAATTCAAAGCTCATCAATTAGAAATCAACATAGAAATGATAAAGGCTGTTTGTAATGCCTCATTGGATAAAGCAAAAAAAAAAAAAGTGTTAATGCTACTGAACCAAGAAATATCAGGACTTGAGGAGCAGAAAAAAGTTTTGAGGGAAGTATGTAAAACATATAGTGAGGAATTTGTTACATTCACTAAAGCAGCTGGCAATCAGACGGATATGTCCCAAATGAAACTTCTTCTTACAAAAAGAAATGACTGTAAGCAAAAGCGTAAGGAGCATGAAATAGAAATAAAAAGAAATTGGACAAGGCTTTGGTTGTACTGCATAAAAAAAAAAGTCAATAAGAAATCACTGTTTCTAACTTTGAATGTTCAAGATTTTTTAAAATTGGAAACATTTGATCATTTTACAGTATTACTCAAGATTTAGTAAACTAAGAATAGCTGAACTGAGCACCAGACTTTTTACATTAACTTCTTAAAATAAAAAAAAGACATTTGTTTTCAAGATGGTTTTGTAAAAAAGATGAAAAAAATGATCACTGTTTAATATTACAACTGTACAATAAGGTGAAAAATATTAGAATGAGGCTTGACTTAAAACTAGCAAGAAGGAGTAAAAATTTCCATACCCGATTGGATCTAGCAGGTTAGGGTAGAGTAGCATTTAGGCATACTTAATATGGATATTTATGAATGTAAACATATATGTTTTCTATGTATTTAGATGCTGGCATACAATATCATTGCATATTTATATAAACTATTTATATGATGTAGTATATGCCGAAGAAACAGATGGATGTGATCAGATGATGATCAGATGGATGTGTAGTATGACTAAATAACAAGACAAGAAAAGGATAATTTTAGACAGATATCAGAAAAAAATGATGTAACAATGTTTGTCGTAGAAGATTTAAGTGGTTTGGGTATCAGCATTTAGAGAAGTAGCAGCTTTAGGAGAAAATAGTATAGGTACAAGTAAGAAAACTTGCAGAAGAAAGCGAAACTTAAGGTTGATGATGATAATAATGATGATGATCATGATCATGATGATGATGATAATCATCATCATCATTATCATCATGATCATGATGATGATCATGATCATGATAATGATGATCATGATGGTGATGATGATGTTTATACATCATACAAATCTATATGCATATATATAAATTACAACATGGATTTCGAATAAAAAAAATACTTTAGGATGCATCAATCTTTATCAAATATGGCAATTTTTATCAAATCTGGCTCCAGCTTAAATTTTAACCCCAGTTGCATTATGTAAAGAATTTCATTCTTGCTTATAATGATGCATTCATAAAATCTGTATAAATCTGTAGGCTCACGTACCAACCAAACAAAAAACCAACCCTGAAAAAAAGTGCAAGATCATATGATACAACCCACCATTAAGCAAAAATATCACCTCAAAAATTGGTAATTACCATCTAACCCTAGTTGATTAATATTTCCACGTCAAACACAGTCTGCATAAAATATTTAACAAAAATTCAATTAATATCTTTGATTTTTTTATGCCAAACATCAAAACCATAATTGCTTTGCACGATAAAAGTATTTCATATAATTATAATAATATAGTAAAAAGAAACTGCAATTGCATTAATAAATCTGCCTGCCCATTGACCAACCAATGTCTATCTATTAACATTGAATACCAAGCAGCAATATATTTTTAAAAACCTGAATACTAAGACAAAGTATATATTGGCTTTTTTAGTGTTTTTTAGTTTTAAATGATTTTAAGACATTTAAAATGAAAACTTTTTTTATGGATTAATTAAATGGAAAGTTATTAGGCTTTATTATTATTAGGCTTTGTGGAATGGAAAGTTATTAGACTTTATTATATAGGCGTTATTAGGCAATTAAATGGAAAGTTATTAGGCTTTGCCTGCTATACAACCTGGTTTTGAAAATTTATCATCTATATTTAAATAAAAAACTTGAAATTTTATTTTATAAAGACGCTAACTTATTTACCAAACAGGCAAGATGGTCTTTATGTGCAGACACAAAAACAAATTTCTGTTGATTTCCTACAACACTGATGATTATATAATCATTTTTAATTTTTTTCTTTTGCAAAAAATTTCATAAAAACAAAATTTTTTTGTTTTTATGAAATATTTATACATGTCTATGTATAAATATTTCATAAAAACATATTAATCATATACACTACTGGTCAAAAGTTTTGGTTCACTTGCTTTATTTTTTAATTCTACATAATTTTCTTCGAAAATTGAGGCTCCTTCCACTCAAAACTAGTGTCACATTAATTTGAAGTATTCACCTTGACATTTTGTTTATAGAGAGACTAGACACCTATTTGCGTATATAGAGTATAGTTTTATCATCATTTTTTGCTACACTTAATAGAATGAATATTGATAGTAGGGTATCAAATTTCCAGGCGACATTGCACACTCTGATTTAATCTGGTTTGCACATCCAAGGTCTATTATCCAATTATATAAATCATTTGCAGTTCCACGGGCTAGAGCTCTGTGAAATAAAACAGTCAACAATAAAATTGCTTTTTAATGTCTCCAAGTATAGTAAAATGTTTAAGATGGTATAAAAGAATTATGTGATATTCATAAACTGAATATGAAAAAATGCTGGTTAAAAAAAGTAAAACTTAGAGGCTCAGAGAATTCCTGAAGCTATTCTTCATATTTTGGTACAGGCAGTTCAATGTTGGAATGTGAAACATTTTTTAAAAACACACTTGAAGAAAGCATTCCTAAATGATACTTTTTTTATCTCTCTTTTTTCTTAATTTGTATTTTTACCTTGTAAATATATTTTACAGAGGGTGATAAATAAAATAATAATAAATATATATATAAAAGTTTGTATCTCTGCATTTCCGTATTTCAAACAACGATTTGCCTGTTAACTTATGTTTGCTTGATGCCGAAAAAGCTTTTGACAGTTGCAACAGAAATCTTCTCTTTGATAAACTTTACTTTGATTAAAACGTGCCACTTCACAGAGTTAACATTGTATTTCTTTATATCACAACAGTAGCGCAACTGTCTCTTACCTTGGCTCCAATTTTGGATCGATTTTGTTGCCCCACTTGTATAATATACAGTTGATTCTCAATATCTCCAACTCTCAGGGGACCGGTAAAAGAGTTTGAAAAATCGAGAGTTAAAGATATTGAGAGGATTTTGGCTCAATCGTGTGCGCAAGGGATCAGAAATAAAGTTGGAGATACACTAAAGTTCAAAATATTGAGTAGTCGAGATATTGAGAGTCAACTGTATACACACAAAAATTACTTGAAACTATAAAAAATGATAACTTTGTCCTTACTTCTATACATGGAAACATCACAGGTATTGTTGCTTATAAATATGCATAAACCTCTATGCTGTCAAAACGGAACTTTTGCTCTCCGAAAAACAATAAGTAATTAAGTGCAAGATAACCCTGACGACCATCAAATAATACCAAATGAAAAACTTAATCATCTGGGCTTCATGTGGGATAAAGAAAAATCCAATGTTGCCTCACTAAATAGATCTAATTTTAATAACAGGTATCAAATTTTCAAACAACAGTGCAAACTCTGATTCAATTCTGGTAATGTACATACAAGTTTTTAGCCCCGGGCGCAAAATTTCTCGTTACACCACTGTGTATTTATATATGTATATATATATATATATATATATATAATATATATATATATATATGATATTAATAGTATAGATATATTTTATATATATATATGCATGTGCATATTCAGGTATATATATTTTTTTTTACTTTGTAAAAATTACTTTCATGTAGAATGTACCCTCATTTCATAATGAAGCCCCACAGATGGCTATTTTTTTATCAGGTTAATTAAGCTTCATAAAGGTATTTCTTTGGGCATATATATATCAACCCTCCAAATTAGGAAAAATGAGATCGGCAATAATTTGCCAACCTAAATCTTTTAGAAGTCGCCAAAAAAAAATTTGATACAAAGGTCTTACCATAAAACAAAGAAATGAGATCGGTAATTTTTTGCTGACCTCAAATACTTTCAGGTCGGCAGTTAGGCCAGCATTGCCGAATGCCAACCCTAATTCCGAGGGTTGATATATATATATATATATATATATATATATATATATATATATATATATATATATATATATATAGCATTAGGATTTTAAAAAAACCAAAAACTGTGATTTTTTCTGGTTTAAATGCCATTTTTTGAAAAGAACGTTGAATTAAACTTAAATTAAAATTAAAGTTAAATTTTCATTTAAATACAAGCAGTGTATATTTTACTTGAGTAAAACTTTCGTCGAAGTCGAAGCAAGATTCTTAAGTTTTTAATTATTATTTTACTTAAGTAAAACTCAAGTCATAGCAAGATGTTGAACTAACATTTTTTTGTGTTAGAGTAAAGTGTTATCATTTTATCAATTTAAATATTTTTTTGAATTAATAAATAATAAATTTTGAATCACTTTTACAATCTTTGCTGATTTATTTCGAGTATAACAGGTTTTAAACAATTTCTGACATAGTACTGACCAATAATGCTCCTTTTCAGCATATATCCTAAATGAATGACACTTGCTATTTTGAAGTTTTTATTAACATGTTTTTATTACAAATCTGGCATGTCTTACTACAGTTCTTGTATATTCACATTCATCAACTTATCAGATTTGTTTCAAATAAAATCACAACTTATTCCCTGTAACAATATTAGTCTTCATAGATTGTTCTGGGGTAAATGTTTGTTATATATCTCAACTCTATTCTTTTGATTGGTTAATTTAGGAGGGTATTCAATGTGATGCTTGTTTTCTTTTTTTAAGAGAGTTGTGAAAAATATAATTGATTGTAAATTAACAGCTTCAATTGTATCATGTGTTGCATGAGGGTTCTCTTCAATAACAATGTGCAATAGCTTGATATTTTTGAAAATTCTCAGCATTTTTATATCTCTTTCTCTTAGTATAATGATGATTAGATAAGATGGTATTTTGACCCCCATTTGCACATTCAAACTAAATTTTTTAATGATAACTATTGTTTAAATTATTTGATTGTGAACTGCATTAATTATTTCTTATAATAATTGTGTAACTTTCTTATTACACACTGTTTTTAATACCATTTATTCTTAAATACTATTCATTACCTATGTTTTAATTCATTATCTGTCATTATTTTTTTAATTTTAGGTCTTTTTCGTATGTTTCCTGGAAACTTAAATGGTTTCAAAAAAGATGATCCTAACTACATTGATCTGTATGATTGCAGACGTCGCGTATGGTATCAAATTAGTTCAGCAAGTCCAAAAGATATTGTCATCATCCTTGATGTCTCTGGTTCTATGATTGGAAACAATATTGGTATAAACATGTTAAGCTTATTTGTTTATAGTTGTTCTTTGCTTTTAAAAAAGTAGGAAATTGTTCTTAGAATAATTGTTGAGATTTAATGTTGTTATGTTCATGTTCCATATATGTTCATAACATCATGTTTCATACATGTAATGTTAGATTTACATTCTATAATAGGTAGCAATAGATATTTCTAAGGAGGTATTTTTAAGTCAATAAATTTAACTTTAAACTACATAGAGTTTATTCATAGATTTTCCTTAGCTAAGGTGTTAAATTAATTATATATTTGAAAGACAAGGCTTGCTGCTGTGAAGACGGTTTATATAGGAAGATATGAAAACTCTAATGTAAAAACTTAAATTTAATAGTATGTAGAAAAAAATGAAGCACATAAAGTTAAGTTATGCCTAATCCTGATTTGCTAAACATGTTAACTTGTTTAGAAGTATATCTGGTTTTAAAATTTAATTCTTATTGTCTTATTTATCTGAATGTCTTATTCAAATGAGAAAATGCCACTATGGATATTTGTCCAAATCGCACAATTGTGGACTCATGTTAAAATAATTAATTAGATGCTTACCTAATTTTTGGTTTCGAATGTTTTTATGGTTTTATTTTTTATTTCTTAAGGAAAAAATTTTTTATAATTTTTTTTTTAAATTGATAATTGATAATATTTAAATAAAATTTAGTTTTTTTGTTCTTTTTTTTGATTTTTTTCTTTACTGTAATAATATTTTAGTAAGTTTGTGCAATAGCGAGGTTGCAAAATGTTTCCTTAGTAACTGAATATTGCTTCTATTTTAGAACTTTAGACTTTTCAAAAGTTGAAATTCTTTAATTTTACAGAGTTTTTGAAAATAAATTTTTATATTAGTCAACTAAATCAGAAATTAGTGTTGACCAATATAAAATTCTGTAGTACAGAAATATTTTTTTAATATTGGCACCACTGCAATGGTGTGCATTATTACCACTACTTTAATTGTGTGCAATATGTTGTGCAATATGTTGTGCAATATATGTTGTGACCGAAACTAAAACTAAAATAACAAGTTTAAAAATAATTTAACTTTTAATTGTTTTAATATATGAAGTAATTCATGTTTTAAAAAGTTCATAAAAGTTTGAACAGTGTTTACATAAAAAATTTGTTAAAAAGTTTTTGACAAAAGTTTGAACGACAGTTTATGTTTAAAGTACTTGCTATTTACAGTTGTAAATAAGCTTAGCTCAAAGAAAAAAAACATGGAAGAAAAAACACCTTAAAAATAGAAAAATATTTACAAATGGAAAAATAAAAAAAAAGTAAACGTAGTAAAACTAAAATTTTTATTTTTTTGATTGCCAATTATGCATTTGTTTATAAGCCAAAGATGCATTTGTTTATAAGCCAAAGATGCATTTGTTTATAAGCTAAAGATGCATTTGTTTATAAGCCAAAGATGCATTTGTTTATAAGCCAAAGATGCGTTTGTTTATAAGCCAAAGATACATTTGTTTATAAGCCAAAGATGCATTTGTTTATAAACCAAAGATACATTTGTTATGCTTGTTTGTTATGCCTTTTTTCAAAGTTCTTTAAAATGGAAATGTCTGATGAGTTTTAGAAAATTCAGATTTGGTGGCCCATTTTTTAGCTGCACTATTTTTTTTTTTTAATTTTCAAATCCATGTCTATACCTTTCCAATTCCTACATACAAATTTTTAAACCTTTTAAGACATTGGAAAGATTGAAGGCTGTAGACTGAAGTCTCCTTTTTTTTTAACAACTTTATTTCTTTTTTTTTAAGCACCTTCAATTATTGTTGATAAAACTTTTTGAGGTAAAAAGAGAATGGTAAGTGTTCGAAACACAGAATTTAACACTTACAAAGCACAACTTGATACAAAAAGAGTTAAGAGATTTGATGAATTAATAAAAAGAGTTAAAGAATTGGAAAATTATAAATCTGCACCTATTATAGTATTATAAGTTATGTAAATCAGAGATAAACAACTTGGTGTTTTTGTGTATATACACTTTCAGTTTTTTTAATTTTTTTTTATTTCATTTCAGTTTTTTTTAGTGTTTTACTTTTTATCTTTTTATTTTTTTGGTATATAATAAATCCAAAGTGTTATTTTTCTCTTTTTAAGCTAAAAAAACATCACACTCAAAAAGCTACAATAATGCCATAGAGATCTTAAATTTTTCTGGTGGTTGTCTATATATAAAAAAAAGTTTCAGAATTTATTTTAACTGTTTATGTTATTTTCTGTCTGCTAAGTCAATATATATATATATATATATATATATATATATATATATATATATATATATATATATATATATATATATATATATATATATATATATATATATATATATATATACAGTTCTTAATTTAACAGTCGGACATCGGACATTTTTTTAACCGGCAAGATTTTTAATTCTTTAAAATAAAATTTTATTCGTTGATTTGAAATTGAAACTATTTTTATCAATAATAAAAAAACGGCAAGAAAACAAGTTTGTTATAGTAATATAGTATAATAATGTCTTTAATATATTAAATATTAAGGTAAACATATTCTTTTTAAACTTGATATAAAAAATTAAAACTTCGCTTATACTTATTTAAAGGTGGTTAAATCAAACGCAATATGATATTTCGGGCTATTATTTAATTTAAAAATTCCACGCGCTGCATGTCATTAAAATTCGATCAATTCAACGAAGAAAATTTGATGAGATCTACAGGTTATTATTTATCTACTTTTCAAAAAGGCACTCCTTCTTTGGCAGACAAGTTTTATAAAGCTAGAACTTTTTAATCCTATATATATATATATATATATATATATATATATATATATATATATATATATATATATATATATATATATATATATATATATATATATATATATATATATATATATATATATATATATATATATATATATATATATAGGATTAAAAAGTTCTAGCTTTATAAAACTTTATTAGACTTTTATAAACCAGTAATGCAATATAATGTAAACTAACAAGGTTTTCAAGAGAAAAAATCTCAATAAAACTGCAAGTCTATCTAAAAAAATGTGCAGTATTGAATTTAAACTATTTCATTTAAAATACAAAGATCTACGATGATAAAAATTCTAAATATTAAAAAAAAAAAAACTACAACTTCACTTGCCTAAAATAAAATAAACTGGGAAAACATAACATATATTTTGATAGGATAATTAGGTTCCGTAAAACTCAGATACGCCAGAAGCTAGCCTAAAAAAACCCATCTGCAGTACTTTTTTACTCTCAGCATTTTAAGAACTATCTTTTTCCTGTGTTCGTTTTAACTAAACATATATGAATATATGTTAATATTGGTGAAAATTATTTGTTTAAATTTTATTTCAAAAATTTGTATATATATATATATATATATATATATATATACACACACATATATACATATATATATATATACATATTATACATATATATATACATATTATACATATATATATATATATATATATATATATATATATATATATATATATATATATATATATATATATATATATATATATATATATATATATATATATATATATATATATATATATATATATATGTATATTATAATTTTTTAACAGAATGCTGCAAGTATTAAATTAACTAAACAAAATATATACTAAATAATCAGGTGACCACCTCATTTATTTACAAAGTTATGGTTTGTCAAATATCAAAAAAATTTACTGTAAACTCCAGAAATTTAAATTTCCCATTCAGTATGGTCAATATTAATTCAATCACAAGACTTATTTTCAAGACTTTTTTTCCATAAAATTTGAGGGTAGTCAAAGTTTGAAGCAAATCTGAGGTGGTACTCTGTGGGCCATTAGGTTATTTGATATGAAATGAACCACAAGTACACCAAGTTTCACCAGGTTTCCAAAATATTTTAGTTTCACCAGTTAATAATTTTTTATTTATTTCACTTTTTATAACTTGAAAACTTCTAATAAAAACTTTATCTTAAAAATCTAAAAAATTGGAAATTGTTAAAGTTGGCCAAATATTTATTTTGAAACAACAATTAACACAAAAAAGATGCCTAATGTATGTATGACATAACACCAAAAGATCTTTATGCATATTGCTCTGCAAGTATTACCTGCAAGTATTGTGCTTAATCTTTTGCTTTTGAAGTTTAACAAGTTAGCTTAGGCTATATTTTGTTGCTGTGTTTAATGCTTGCTTATGGGTTAGAAGCTAGAAAGTAAGTTCATTTAATAGTTATTTTTATTTATTAATAGTTATTATGGTTTTTAATAGATAACACTAAAACTAACTATATACGAATAACTTGAAAAAGGAGGCATGTCCTGCAAAAATTCACATAACATGTCCCCTTTTTTAAGTTAGCGATTCATATTTTGTTTTAGGTTTAATAATGTTGTAATCTATTTTTATTACATTTTGTAACTAAAAATCTTTTAATGAATTATAAAAGCCTGTTTTTAACAACTTAAGTGGAAAAAATACTTTTTATCTAATAAGCATAATTATTATGTGTTTATTTATATATATTATTATTTTATATATATATTTATTTAGCAATTTTTTTTATATTTCATTTAAATTAAAAATATTTTATATAGAGCATTGTTACCCATACTTCTTAAACTGCTTTGTGAGTCATATTGGTAATTTAATTACACAATTAATTTTAAAAATGGTTAAAAGAATTATTAAAACTTATAAACTTAAAAATACAATTTCTATTTGTTTCTACTCGGTTCACTCACTTTATATTGTTTTTTATAAGTGATACTTATAAAATTTAGTCAAAGAACACTCACTTTGCAAGCTACCATTCTTGGGTAGTACTGCACTAAACTTGTTTCCATGTGCTTTGTTGCTATGGTTCTTGTTTTGGGGGTTCAAACTTTGATACTGGTTATTTAATTATGCTTGTTAATTTTGTCGAATTTTAAATTATCAATAACTTATTGTTACTATTACTCAAAATAGTGGTAAAAATATTTTTTGCATTTTTATGAATATTAGGTACCCGATAAAGTAGTTTATTGTATATTAAAATTTTGTGCAGTTTTTATTTTCAATATTCATTTACTTTTATTATATCTATTTTTCTTATTTTTATTTATTATACATATTTTTAGCTATTGCTAAAATTGCAGCCAAGACCTTGATTGATACTTTGGAAGAAAATGATTATTTCAACATGATGACTGTATCAAAGACTGCAAAGTTTATTCTAAATGATGAAAGCAAAAATGAAATTAAAAAACTAATGCAAGCAACAAAATTTAACAAGGAAAGAATGAAACTGGCAATTAATAATATTGATGAACCAAAAGATATTTTAGATATTTCAAAAGCAATTAGCAGTGCATTTGATTCACTTAAAGGTATAATAAAAATATAACAATTAATGACTGTACAGGGCCAACAATACCGGGGGGCCAGGGTGCATGTGCTCCCTCCCCCCCTACTTTTTTTAAAATTACCTTTTTCTTAAAAAAAAAAAAAGAAAATTCTAGATATAGACAACTTTTTTTAGGAATTGTCGGTTCTGCCTCCTCCTCCCCCTCCCCCCCTCCACTGCTGTATGCTAGTTATATAAGCCTCTACAAAAACCTTTACTCATTGACAATCCTTTTATAAACTAAAACAGAATCTTTTAATGTTAGTTCAAATTAAATAATCAGATAAAATTTGCTAAAAGTATTTACTGGAAAAAGAAAGAGAGATTTTAGTGGGGAAAAAAAAGAGTTATTGTAAGTCTTTAAAATGATTAATGATATTATATTATAACTGCATAGCACTTTAAAAAATAAAATATTATTAATGTCATGCACTAGGGAGGGAGGGGGGGGTGATTTAAAGGTTTTTTCGATGACTCCTATGAGACTTATTGATAAAGAGGCTCGTGTTTTGTAAAGGTTGTTTTTATTTTTTTATAAAAATGAGCACATATTTTATTAATTTATTATTATATTTAAACATATGTTTTTGATTATATTATGTATATACTTATGCATTAAATACTATTGGATTTTAAATACTATTTATAAAACTGTTACTTCAAAAAATATAAATATAATTGAAAAAATATCTTTAATTGAAGATATTTTTTTCTTTGTTATTCTTCTCTTTTTTTTTTTTTTTTTAAACCCTAGTTACTTTGAATTTTAAAGTCATTTAAATATATTTTAAAGCAAAAATGTTTTAATAATAAATATTATAAAACAACAACATGTAAAACGCCTTGCAAGTGTTTTTACAACAATCATACAGTTCATATTTGTTAATCTTTAGATAATACAACATATACAGCTGGTTGTAACAAAGTTATTATGATAATAAGTGATGGCATTGAGGGAGATTACAGCTCTACAGCAGGAAATGTTTTTGATAAAATGAATGCAGACAAATCAGTACGAGTTTTTTCTTATCTTGTTGGAAGAGTGAAAAATCCAGATGATCGTGCTCTCAAAGAAATGTCATGCAACAACAGGGGTTATTTTTATAAAATTGAAACTATAGGAAATGTTTGGGATGTTGTTGTAGAGTATTTAAAAGTTTTAAGTCGACCATTAGCAGCAAATAGTGTCAAGATAAAACCAAAAATATCTCCAATTTACTTAGACAGTTCAGGAGCAGGTATGGTGTTAACCATGTCAATGGGAGTCTTCAACAAAAATAATCTCTCTGGTGTAGTTGGAGTTGATATGCTTATAAATTCGTTGAAAAAAAAGGTTTCATTTAAAGAGTTGGGTTATCTCAGTCATGCTATTATTATTAACAATAATGGGTTTATAATACTTCACCCTAAGTTTCGAGATCAAACTGGGTATCTTTCTGCATCAGCAAATGTTTACTTTGAAGATTTGGAATATAGTGTTGATAAAAATGACTCGATTGCATTAAAAATAAAAATGTTAAATAGGAATAGTGGCAACATGAGTTTTTCATCATACTGGTTGTATGATGATAATAATAGAATTGCGTTACACAACTTCACATATTTTTTTTATCCAATCAATAACACAATACTGAGTTTGGCTTTAGCAATAAGCGATTATGAAATCAACTACATGGCTGTTAACCAACAAAAAGTAACAGTCGATATAATACAAAATGGATTAAATGCTTTAAATGAAATAGTTGATTTCAGCTGCAGTCATCATTATTTTACTTACGTGCAAATAGCTGCTTTGATGTTTTGCAACATTTGTAATGAAACAAGTTATCCAACAGCTAGCCAGGTTTATTCTTGTTTATCATCAAAAAGTTTGGATATAGTGAAAAAAGAATGTAACCATGATTTATTTAATAACTTGATAACTACAGCTGGCATAGCACATAAAAGAATTCTAGAGAGTTTGAACAAATGTTCAGATAAAAAAAATGATGAAAATTTTTTTAGATCACTTTATGTAGGAACTAATGGTGGTTACACTAGGTTTGAAAGTTTTTAACTTTTATATTTCATATTATACATAAATATATTAGTTATATATTTTTCATATTGGATATATATATATATATATATATATATATATATATATATATATATATATATATATATATATATATATATATATATATATATATATATATATATACTAGTAGGATAGTCCCCGCAATCACTGAAAGAATTTGTTAATGTTTTTTATTAGTTTTAATTGTGTTTTATTGTTTCTAGGACATAAGTTGATATACATAGCCCGCTACATAACTAACTCATAGCCTGCTCATAGTTGTTACAAAGCCTGCAGGTTAACTACACGCTAAATTGCAAGTTGCATTGCCTGTTAGACAACTACTAAAATGCCTGCGGCATACCTTACATAGCCCCCTATGTAACATCCTGACAAGCTTCTACAATGCCAACTGAATACCCGGCCATTATGTATAAAATATAATTTAGAATAAAGTAAAATATAACATAAAATATAATGTAAAACATAACGTAAAATATGATATAAAATACAATGTAAAATATAATGTAAAGTACAATGTAAAATAAAATGTAAAATCAGTAGCTATATACACAATTTTATTTGACGTTTTTTATATCAAAATGAAATGGTACAAAAAACTGTTTAATGACGTCAAATAAAAGTGCAATATAGTTTTTTTTCAACTATTTAAAATGTTTTTTTATTTACTAAAACAACTGTAACTCCTTTATAAATTTATTTTTCGCCAAGATTGCTCACCAATTGAATTAAAAAAAGTTAATTTTTTACTTTTTTGCTATACATTACAGTTTTCGAGTTTACCGCGGAAAAATACATAAATATATTAGTTATATATTTTTCATATTGGAAATATACAGGTGACAGTCTACAACCTTAATTAGTAAAGTTAATACTGTAGTCACGCTACGGGTAATTACGCATATTTGTTTTATTTGCGTGTTTAGCTATTTATTACTTAAAACTTTTTTTCTTACAGGTTGTATTTCTTACAACCCGTTATGTAAGATACATGCACAAAAAGTATAATTCTACAGTTCAGAGCATGTAGTGGTAATTAGGTTGTTTGCTAAAGCTTTAGAGAATTTATTGGTAATTGCATTGTTTGTTTATATTAGTAGTTATATAGTTTATAATAGTAGTTAATGTTTTTATAATATAAATTGTTGCTAGAACTTGTAAATAAATGAATTGAACTATTTGATAGTTTATTTTAAATTACAGACTTCAAGTATTTTTATTAAAAACTGTATAAATACATTAACAATTAATTCTCCTTTAAAAGCCATTTAAATTGAAAAGTCAACTTAGTGAACATAAAAGACTTCGTATTTTATTGTCGACTGTTGCTTGCAAAAAACTACAATAAGTAGCAAAAGTTGTGTTATTTCAAATTTTTGTTATCAAAAACCTTTAAAAATGGCATCTTTTGATAAAAAATCACTTATTTGGAAATATTATGAAATTTGTAGGGAAGACAATAAACTAGCAGTTTGTTTGCTGTGTAAAATCAAGATCATGAGTGGTGGAGAAGAAAGGAAAGCAAGTAAGTAAAACTAATACGTATATTATAAATATGTTTTAATAAAACAAATTATTTAATCTGGAAAATTTTTTAGGTACTTTGTTTACTCTAAGTTAAGTTTAAGTACTCTTTTTTGTTTTCAGCTTCTCTGAAAAACCTTCAAAACATTCTGAGCAGTACGCCAAGTTAACTTAAACTCTGCCAGTAAGAGGAAGCAAAAGTGACGGTTTACTAACTTATACCAGCAATAACAGGTATAATAAAAAAGAAACAGTTAACTCTTATAGAGACAGCTTAAAGGAAATGGTGTTGGAATTTAATGATCCAAAATCAATAAAATATGATTATTTAAATGGAGAAATAATTGCCTTAGACAACAAACCATTATCACTTGTTGAACAAGTTGCCTTCAACAAGCTTATGGAAAAGGCAGTACTACCATACAAAATACCTTGTTGCACCTGCATGACTGAGAAAATTATCCTCGATATATTTTATAGGATTCGTACTAAAATTGAAGCTAGTATTAATAATATGATAAAAGGTGTATGAGATGCAGAATATGATTTTGCCAAGTATTTTATTTATCGTCTACAACTGTCAATGTATCGTTAAATTCTCAAATAGAAATAACACAGATAATAGCTGCTGCAAGATGAATCTTCACCCATTTTAACCACTTTAGTATAGCACAAGAAAAACAAAAATTCATTAATTTAGAACTTAAACTGTCAGACCAACAATTAGTACAAGATGTAAGCACACGCTGGAATTCAACCTGGTATTTATTGGAGCAATTATTAGAGCTAAAGCAAGCTGTCTCGTTGTATATAACTGATCATGGTCTTTTAAACAATTTTACACCTGCTCAATGGGCAATGTATCAATTTTCTCAAACCACTTGAAGAAATTACAAAAATAACCAGCTCGGATATTTTTTGCATTTCTGAGATAATTCCACATATCGTCACATTGTTAAAATACCTGGAAAGGAAAACAGCACAGAGAACACCAAATTTATCAGCAATGAGATCTTTGCTTCAATTTGAACTTGAAGCGTGGTTCAACTTTAATGAAAAGGACAAATATCTGGTTGCAACTTTTTTTGATTTCTTGGGTATAGTAAAAACACAAAGAGCAAAACAAAAATTCTTTTAGATACTCTGAAAAAAAGTTTAAAATTTTTAGTAGCACTGATAATGACTCATCTCCACTTTAGAAAAAAAAAATGTCAATGTAAATGATAAAACAATTGAGATACACAATAGTTTCTGGAATTGTTTTGAGAAAGTTGCTACAGAAAACATGCACACAGATCAGATGGCAGACCCTTACCAGTGGTGGTCAGCTAATGCAAAATAATATCCAAGCCTAGCAGAGTTTGCTAGAATATACTTATTATCTCCATGTAGTAGTGTATATTGAGCGGCTATTTTTGGAAGCAGGTATAATTTATGGGGAAAAGCGGAATTGTTTGCTATCAACAAATGCCAAAAAAATTTTTTATATTCATAATTTACCACTGATAAATTTCAAATATTAAACTAGTTTTATACTTGAAATTAAGATTCTATTAATCACAAATAAAAATTTGCGATTAATAGAATCTTATATATATCAGGCATTCCCAGGAAAGGCGTGCGGCCGCACCCCTTGTTTGTCCACGCATATAATAAATTTTTCTGATTAACTGACCACGTTTTTATTACTACGCGTTTTTATTATTACGCGTTTCAAGAATTTGCGTGAAAACAAAGCTAAACAAAAATACCACAAAAATACAAGCAATGCTAAAGTAAATAACAGAAATCTGTTTGTGCTTTAAAATTAAAAAAGTATTGAATATTAATAAAACAAAGATTTACCTATATTTCCTTTATTTATTTTTTCTTATTTTTTAGAGTGCTAGTTAATTCAGCTATGAAAAATCAAATCATTACAAAACAAGGAAAAAGAAAAAGATTATAGTTTATATAAATTTAATGAAAATGAAAAGACCTTGTAATGTAAAATTTGTTTACGACTTTTATCAGTCGATAATACTTAAAAATTCACGCTAGACTTATAAACAATTTTTAAATTTATGTTTTTAATCGTTTCATAAGTACATTTAAATGTTTAAATTTATTGATACACAAGGAAGCGCAAAAGTTTTTGCAATCATTAATTAACATTTTGTTTTGCAATTATTAATTGACATTATGAACTAGTGTTAAAAGTAATTGTCCCGAGGGAGCTGTTTTTGTAACAATAATTACAGAAGCAAGGCAATTATTTTAAGCAATGCAATTATTTTAAACTTCTTTCGTAATTACAAAATTATGCAATTGAATAATTTCAACGTAATAAAAGGCGAGACTTGACTCAGAATAATCAGGTTAGAATAAGTCGAGAGAGAGTAGAGAAATGAGTATTACAAAACCATATAGAAACTGTTGTTAAAATCTGGTGCAAACTGTGCGCTAAACATAAAAACAGCATTCACACTTCAATATTGGGGATTGCTAGTAATTCTTTAAATGCTTTTACAAATGGAACAAATGTTGTAACACCTGATCAGGTTTAATATTTATAATATATAGTACATTATAAAGGTAAAAAATATATAGCTATACATTACGATGTAATCTTACTTATTATACCTATATTACAGGTTATGAGGCATTTATCAACAAAGGCACATAAAGAGGCTGCGCGATTGGAGGAAGTTAGTAACTCTCCTTCTATAGTTAAAATAAATGAATCTCAGAGTATAATTATATCGGTATATTGGGTATATCCGTTATAGGATATACCCAATATACCGATATTGGGTATATCCTATAACGGATATACCCAATATCGGTATCCTATAACGGATACCGATATTGGGTATATTCGTTATAGGATACCGATATACCCAATATCGGTATCCGTTATAGGATACCGATATTGGGTATATCGGTATCCTATAACGGATACCGATAACCCCAAAAAAAGCATCAACTTTTGAAGCAATCTTAAAGTTAATGCGCACTGCATATGAAATGGCATTGCATCTTGCTATGCCACATAGTCATTTTGAGATACTTATAAAGGTTCAACGTGATAATGGTGTCCAATTAATGCACGGAAAAAGCAACAAAAATGCTTGTAACTTCATTTAATATATATATATATATATATATATATATATATATATATATATATATATATATATATATATATATATATATATATATATATATATATATATATATATATATATATATATATATATATATATATATGTATATATGTATATGTATATATATATATATATATATATATATATATATATATATATATATATATATATATATATATATATATATATACACACACACACATTGGTGTGGGAGCAGGTGGGGGGGTGCGGTAGCCCTTAAGAAATACTGTAACTATCGCTTTTTTTATGTTTAACACTTTAAATATATACAATTTATGATTTTATATTTTTCAATATTTCAATGTAATTTTACATAATTATTTTGGAATAACTTTTAAATTAAAGTTAAAGTTAATTTAAGTTGTATTTTTATTTTAGCCATAGAATTTATTCATTGCATTGCCGAGGTAATAAAAGTGAAAGTAGCGACTATTATTGCTAGCAAATCTTTTATGGCTTTACTATCTGATGGTAGCCAAGCGCGGAAAACAGGCAGTGAAAAAGGAGCCATATTAGTTAGAGTTGAAAATGCCGGTATCCCGTGTTATTTTTTTGTTGCATTGTGTAATATGTCGGATTTTGGTGGAGTTGATGCTGACTCCTTGAAATTGGCATTGGATAGTGTGTTCATTGAAAACATTATAGCTAAATGCAATATTTTATTATCCATTACGAATTATCGTACAAAGCTGGTATCAGCAACAGCTGATGGAGCGAATGTTAATCTGGGTATCTATAGTGGTGCCTTAACTCAATTAAAAAAAACAAGACCATGGTTAGTTAACATACACTGTGTTAATCACAGATTAGAGCTTGCTATAAAAGACGCTATAAAGCAATTTAAAGACTTTACGGATTGCGACAATTTTTATACAACTCTATTTTATCTTTTTAAAAGTCAGGTAAACTGAAGGAGTCATGCAAACATGCTGCCTCTGCTTTATCTATCCAGTATTACACTCTAAATAAAATTCAAGGAACCCGATTTGCATCGCATCGAGTTAAGGGTTACACTAGTTTAATGCATAACTGGTCAGCCTATCTAGTTGCCTTACCAAATACACTAACTAACAAAGGGTATGGTAACCAAACAAGAGCCAAAATACAGGGTCTTGTAAAGAAATTAATAAAATATGCTTTTCTATGCAAAACCAGAACGTACCTAGATGTACTCACAGCAATGAGCCCTTTGTCACTTTTTTTTGAAAAAGATGCTTTTAAAGTGGATCCCCAAATTGTCCAGACAATAGCACAGTTGACTGCACTGACTGCAGAAAAAGCTGACGAAGCGTACAGTAGCTCTGCACGAAAGTTTATTATTAAAGAAGGTGGTATTATTACTCTTGAATCTGAATATATAATCGTTGGCAACAAAAAAAAAAAAGAATATAAAATACATCGACATCAAGCTTGAAGGAATGATAAACCCAAAGCAAGAAGACGTTGAAAGAGCTTTGGAACTGAGAAAAGAATGCATTAACATATTAGTACCATTAATTAATAGTCGATTTGCATCATTTAAAGATAATCCCGTGTTCGCGTCCATGATGTGACTTGATCCTAAATATTGGACGGACAATCAAGATAATGGATGGGAAAATATTAATTTTAATATTATCTTATGGAATATTTTCGTGAACTGCTCGAAGCAGCAAACTTCAAAGAAGCAACAGTTTTTGAAGAATGGAAAACTTTGCAATTATTCGTAAGATCGTTTTACTCCAGTTCAACTTTCATAGAAATTTGGGGAAAACTATTTACATATAAAAGAAAAGATTTTCCAAATATCCTTTTGTTATCCGAGTTGTGCCTTTGTTTATCATCGTCGAACAGTGTAGTAGAGAGATGTTTCAGTACACTATCTACTATCCTTACAGACCATCGGCTCAGAATGAACCATAGTACCATGGAACAGTGTTTGTTTATTGCTGGAAATTGCCATGTATGGACAGATGATCAGCGTAAAGATATATTAAAAGAAGCTGTTTACAAATACTTGGGAAAACGTAGAGTTGTTAAATTTCCTATTCAACCAAAAATATTAAACAAAGAAAATACGTCGAAAACTGATAATGCTGAAGTTCATACAAATATTAGGCAAGCGGCTATACCAGTTGAAAGTGAAATAAGTTCTTCCGAACCATCGGGTTCAGATAAGCAATATCAAGGATCCAGCAACAGTGATGACTGTTCCAACGATGGTAGCACATCAGATTCAGATGAAGAACACAGTGAATCCATGGGCAAAGACTACTTTACCAATGATTGCAATGAAACAATTTACATTTATTAATTGTATTCAATGTTTATTTAAATGAGCTTTTAATACTTTTTTCCGCATTAAAATCTTGTTACGTCTAAAATCTCAAATATTATATATTTAATAATAAACAGCAATTTATTTTCTTGTCTAATTATTGGGAAATAATGTCATCGTCGTTGCATAAACCTTTGTAAAAACTGAATAAAATTAAAATATTTAACCAAATTTGTATAGCGTAAATAATGAATTAGTTTTTTGATATATTGACTGATGAAATTTGTGAATAAATTATATATCAAGTCTTTTTATTTTCGAGAAATTTTTATGACTTATAGTCGTCTTTCCCTTGACTTGTATCAAATTTCATCGCTGAAAATAACAAGCCTAAAATAAGAAAACAAGAATAGTATAAAATTTTGAAAAAAATATTTAATTTATTTAGACTTTTCTTTTTTTTTTGTTACAAGAATATTTTTTTATTAATTTTTTTTTTATTAAAATATTTTTCTTACATCCAATTTCAATTTTATGCTTTAGTAAGATTTCGTGTCCTATTTTTAGTATTATTTTTTGTTCCCTGTGGATGAGTTCTACTTTCCCGCGAAATATTGTCGCGGTCACGTTTTCTGAAAAATTTATTTTCTATGTGGACAAACAAGGCATGCGACCGCACGCCTTTCCTGGGAAAGCCTGATATATAATATATTTATTATTTGATTAATTTGTTTATTGTATTATTATAGTAATATATAGTAGTTTAATCTATTTCTAATGCAATTTTTTTGATGTTTCAGTATTCGGTATTCGGCCAAATAGTTTGGAATATTCGGCCAAATACCGAATAGTATAAAATGTGGTCGAATACATTGAATACCAAATTACAAACTTTAAATGATATCTTATAAAGAATTTATTTTTTTATAATTAAATAAAAAACTTCTTCTATATATATAATTCTATTATCAATTTTTCAAAATAATATTTTAAGAGAGTTTAACTCTTGTTATCAAAAATAAATATACTTGATAACATTATCAAGTATAAATTTATTTATAGAATTACATCTATAGAAGAAGTTTTTTATTTAATTGATTGCTACAAGTATTTATGCCTGAAGCAATATAACTCTTCCAATGTTTTGATTTATAATTATAAAAAAAAAGTTTAGAAAAATTAACTTTTATAATAGGTATCTATATAGCTTTATATAATTAACAGATTGTGTAATATTTAATCTCAGGTCAGGTTATCCTGCTACTGGTAACATGTAACCCAGTACAACCTGCTTCATGTCCTGCTGGCTTATAGGATACGCTTTTTTAGGCAAAGGCTAGGAAAAGTCAACTCCGACTTAGAATCCCCCCTGCTTTGGGGCTCTTGGTTAAGTAAAGGCTAGTGCTGTGTCTTGATAAAAATACTCATCTTGGGCAGATGTTAAATGTATCCGGCCACTGTCTTGTAGAAGTCCTCATAGGCAAAGACTTAAGAGGTTAACAGATCTGTTGACCAGCCTCGCACCCTACTTCATCTGTTAGGTTGGCGCAGATGTATCAATGTATTAAATGCAATGTATTAAAATACATTGTTTCCAGTTTAGAATGTTGAATGCTGGATCTTCTTGACTTATGGGTTTTGCTTGTGTCTCTGTTTTTATGACTAGGCAACTCATTCTATTATCTCCTAATGAGGGTACAGCTCTAAAACTCAGTTTTATTGTTCTGAGGCTGGTTGGTAGTCAGGTTTCTGAACTTTATGGTAGCTCTCAGAGAGGCTGATTCCATCAACAGCCGAAAAATATTAAAGTATTAACAGTGCCATGTTGCACATGGATGGTGTCCCTATTTGTACTTTTGGTGTGCATTGTCGAGGTCACATTTGGAGCCCTTTATTATGGCTTAGTGTTTATTAATAGTAATGAGGTAATTGGTTGGACTATTAAATAGTGTACTGTGTACAATCTATGCTTTGAGTCAAGTTCTTTAGCAAATTTAAAATGACTCAAACCATAATCATCACCAAGTTCTCTAAACCTATCATTCACTAATATTCGTGGTCTTCGAAGTATCTTGTCTTCTGTTGAGTCTTATCTCTTGCAAAGTTCACCAGACCTTCTTGCTCTTTGTGAGACTAATTTGAGTTGTCTTATCTTGTGATCTTAGTGTAGCTGTCTTATTTTGTGATCTTAGTGTTGATGTTTATCTTCCTTAAATTCGTAAAGACTCCAATAGTCACATGCTTGGCCTAGAAATTTACTTTCTTAAGAATTCACCCATTTATTAGAAAACTGAAATTCACAGACTATTCTTTTAATCCGCAGACTTTTCTTTTAAGTGCTTTCGATTAGCACCATTTCACTTTATCACCTTTCTCTTATATATATATATATTGCTCTCCTTCATCTCAAGACTGCACTCTTTTCAATGTTATTTCTGATCAAATTTCTCTCTCTTTATCCATCAGCCAAAATCGTTGTTGTTGGTGACTTTAATGCTCATCACACTGAGTAGCTTGGCTCTAGTGTCAGTGACTCTGCAGGCCCACAACTTTAGCCTTTCTCAATCTCTAACTCAAATATTCAACTTTTTAACTTGTTCAAAAACTCTGGAGAGTGATCTGAATCATCTAACCGTCCCATTAGTCTTCTTCCTATTATAAGCAAGATTTTTGATAAACAAACATTTAACCTCTCATCTTGAATCTATTAATTTACTTTCTGATCATCAATATGGATTTCGATCTTCTTCTTCTACAGCTGATTTGCAAAAGTAATAACCTATTGGTTTTATTGTGCATTAGGTAGAGAATTTTAAGGCTCTATCACTCATAATATTTCTACAGTTTTTGATAAAGTTTGGCATGCTGGTCTTCTCCATAAGCTTTCTTCTTACGGTGTATTAGGTAACATCTTTAAGATTATTGAATCCTTCCTTACCAATTGTAGTATTAAAGTTGTCCTTGATGGACAGCACTTTTCTTCATATCTTATCACTTTAGGGTTTCTTCAAGGTTCAATTCTTGGCCATATACTCTTTTTAATTTACATTAATGATCTTTCAGATATTTTCACAGCTAAGGTGACATTGTTTGCAGATGATGCTACCATTTATTCTTGTTTTGATAAGAAGTCAACACTCTCCGATTGCTTGGAGGGAGCATTTGAGCTTGCAATGGATCTCACTTCTGCTATAGAATGGGACTCTCAGTGGCTGGTGAACTTTAACTCAAAGAAAAATTAATTTTTTTCAGCTAATCTTTATCGCAATAATCTAAATCTTCCTATATCAACAAACAATAATGTACTTGATGAGTCATCTACCCTTCATCTTCTAGGATTAACTCTTACTTTTGATCTTTCTTGAAAACCATATATCAAATCAATTGCAAAATTAGCATCTGCTAAGGTTGCATCTTTTTATCATGACTTTCTTACTCTGGATTCTATTCTCTATCTCTATAAATCTCAAATCTGTTCTTGTATAGAATACTGTTGCCATATCTGGAACGAATCTTCAAATGATGCCCTTTCTCTCTTAGATAAGGCACAAAATTATTTTAAACATAGTTGGACCTGCTCTAGCAGCTATCTTCCAACCATTATCACATCATCATAACGTTGCTTCTCTTTCTTTTTTCTACAAATACTATAATGGGCACTGCTCTGAAGAGCTGGCGTCTCTATTGCCATCTACTGAAATTCATTCTTGTGTTACTCGTCATTCTATCAAGTCTCATCCTTTAACTGTGACTGTTCCTATGTGCTCTAAAAATTCTTATTCGCCCAGTTTTTTACCTCGAACATCAGTTCTTTGGAATTCACTTCCTTCGTCTTGTTTTCTTGGTTCATACAATTAGCAATATTTTAATTTGTCTGTTAATTGTTATCTTTCTCTATAAACTTTATCTTTTCTCTTCCAGTAACTTCCAGCTCTAAAAGTGGTTGCTTGCAGCTTTTGAAAGTGAAAATGTTGAGAAAAAAAAAGAAATTTTTTTTCCAACACTATTGTAAATGGAAATATATAATCATAATATAGTTTATTTTACCCTGTGCAGTTTGCTCCTAGCTCACTAGGATTTGTTTTTAAACTTTACTTTTTTATGTTATTTATAGGTTTTTTTCAACAAACCAAACTATACCTCCTGAACCAGATTCACTGCGGACATCGATTTTTGAACGAGCACAAGCAGTTCCATGTAGCAAACTTGTTGTATCAGCTCCTTTTAACACAACTTTAAATAATGGTCCTCTTTATATAACAGTTGAAGCTTCATCTTGGATTCAACATGGTAAAAGTAAAACTTTGGTAGCAGGTTAGTTATGAAAAAATGTTTAATTTAGATTTATTTAGTAAATATAAAAATTTTAATACTTTTTGTACTTTGTTTAAATTTTATATTTTAATTATTGTCAATTTTACAATTTTTTTTTTATTTTTATTGTCAATTTTACAATTATAAATACAAAAAAAATTCTTGAAAGGTTTTTTCATAGAACAGTTTTATATTGTTAATATTTTTATTTATTTATTTACTTTTATTAACTATTTTTATTTATTCATTTACACTATATCAAGTTTTTAAATAATACATTGTACAGTGGGCACATGAAAAAATTTCAGATTGAGGTTTTTGAAGGACTCTTGTGACCATGGAGATCTTTTTAATTGTTAGCTTTTTTGCAGATGCAGACAACCTGAACATCTTAGTATCAAGTTAGTGGTTTTAGACATTGATCTCAATTAAGTATAATTGTACCCACAGTACGGTATAACTTTCTGACTTCTAAGACAGAAAATTATATCTTTAAGAAATTTGTGTAGCAAATGATTATTTGTGATATAATTTTCTGCCTTAAAGAGATGAAAACCTTACTAAAGGTATGTCGTAACCTAAGGAATAACGTCCTCCCTTTTTTTTCAGAGTGTATTTTTATAAAAACTTTTGAAAAAACAACATTAGATTATTCATATTTAAAGAGATCAACCCACAAATATTACATACTTAAAAAAAGATGGCCTCAAGTTATTGTTCTTAAACAAGTTATGTTTGGGTGAAATTTCACTGAGTGGAAATTAAGTGTTGAGGACGATTTTTTATTTCTTTAAAATAGTTTTCCAATTTCTTCAATTGAAGTCACAAAATAAATGTTTTGAGAAAATCAACTTTGATCAGAGATATAATATTTCAAAATAAGGATTAAAAAATGGCCAAATGTTAAGAATTTATGTTTTATATAAAATATTAGCGACATCAACAGACCTATTTGGACGTTGTTCCAATGTCAGTAAGACTACGTCATGGCGACGTCATTACCTCAACATCTTCCAACATCTTTTTGATATCTTTTAACGTTGTTCCGACGTCATGTAAAAGACATCTGAACAACGTTGCAGTATTGATGTTGTTTCAATGTTGATAAAAAGACATTGTCGATAAAGTGACATCGGATATTGTTGATATTACGACGTAATATCAACATTATCCGATGTCACTTGACATCTTCCAATGTTGATCTAATGTCCATAAAAATACGTTGGAGCAACATCTTTTTATGACATTGCTGATGAAAATTCAATCCAAGCCTGATGTTATGTGTGCTATTGCGCTCTGTAACAAAAATGTGTACCAAATTTGTTCCTTATTAATGGAAGCTAGTTTGAATAATGGTTGATAAAACATCATGAGGTTTCGTATGATGCACTAGCAAAATTTTTGAACTTTTAAATTTTTTGAATATACACTCTTTATAAAATATAACTGTTTGTTTTAATATTTGTATAATATTAAAACTAAATTATTTCTTATCAAAGTAAAAATTCCCAAGTAACTATAAATATATCTTACTAAATATAATTGTTTTTATTTCAATCATGTGTCCCTATGGTGTAGTGGTTAGCGCATAGGATTTAGTATAATTGGGTCAAGGTTCGATTCCTGTCTAAGAAAACTTTTTTTAGTTTACAAAAAACACGTTGGATTAACATTGGAATGTCAGTTTATCCGATATCAAATAACATTTCCATTTCCAACATAAACCCAACGTCGATCCGACGATAATTAGCTTTACTAAACATATCATAATCAATTTAATCTTTCTCTTCAGTTCACATTAAGCTAACTGCATCATTTTGTTCTTTAGTTTAAATCAACTGCACCATCTTATTTTGACTTTGGTACCTGTAACATCTTATTTTGACTTTGGTACCTATAAATATACTAAAATAATTATTATTAATATCTAATAATTACCTGTATTACCTGAGTTCTGAATACAACTTGCAAACGGCAAGTTATACTCATGGTTGAAGTATGAGAATTTTCAAAATATTAAACAACCTCCATGTTTAATAGTTTTGATGGTATATTTTGGATTGTATTCTGCATTCGGTGGTCTTCTGACATACGCCTGAGAGCTTTTTTCACCATAAAGCACAATCTTACTTTCGTCTGTCCATAAAATATTCCTCCATTTTTCGAGTGGCCAATTTGAGTGTTTTTTAGCAAACGCAATACGCTTTACAACATGTCTGGCACGTAGAAGTGGAACTTTTCTAGGGTTACAGGCTTTTAATCTATTAACTTGCAGACAACTCCGAACTGCTTCTACTGTTGCATCGATGTTAAAGTCCTTTTTTAGCTTGGTAGCTGTTTTAAAAGGTTCCTTTTTAGCCTGTCGGACTAAGCGATTAGCCATCAATGTTGAAATAAAACGTTTTTGACCACGTATTTCAGGCTTTTTTTGAAATTTTATGGCATTTCTTATCATTTAATTGTAGCACTCAACAATACAACCAACTTCTCGATAAAATTTCCCTGCTGATATCAACTTGTGGATCAGTTCTTTTTTTTGTGCACTACAATGCTTTCCGCTTTTTCATTTTTATATGTAAATGTCTCCTACTAATACTCACTAACATAAAACGAAAAAAACAGCAACAACAAAAAACCCAAACCTTGCTATTTTCACAATAATATTTACTGTCATTAGAGTATTTTACAACAAAAGAGTGTGTGGTGCTATTTTATTTTTCGGTCAGAATTAGCATTTTTGATTAAAATCGAGCAACACCAAGCTTTTTTTTTTTCCCAAAATGATTTGTTTTAGAAAATAAACATGTTAGCTAATATTTTAAACAGCAAAGCTATAAAAAATTATTTATTTTGTATGGTGTTTTTTTAACAAAAAGGAAAATACCCTTAGCGGTGCTGTTTTATTTTTCGCAACTGTATATCTATTATTTTGTCTGTGTTTTTCCATTTTTTGTAAAAATTTTTAGAAAAGAATTTAAAGTCGATGTTATATTTATTTATTATTATTTTTTTAATTTTCAGAAAAAAAATTTAAGTCGATATTAGAGGTCAAATGTAACTTAATAAACATCAGGATTTTTTAATAAAAAATGTTTTCCAAAGAATGAAAGAAATTATAAATAATTTCAAAAGTTTTATATAATGGTCGGATACAGAATCTTTCATTTAAAAATTTTATTTTTATTTTTTAAGTGTTATTTGCATTTTAGATAATCTACAACATAATTGATAATTAACTAAAAAAAGCTTGAGTATTTAATTCAACTGTAAAAATGTTAATTCCATACTAGGATATGAGAGGGTTACCCAAAAACGTACAAGTGCGTAAAAGGGAGGGGGGGTGAAAGTACGAACGCAATTTGATTATCTCTCATTCCATATCTCTCCTAAAACTTATTGCATTTTTGTAAAAATTTAATAAAATTTAAAAAAAAAAAGAGTTTAAAAAATCAATTTTATGTTATACGAGTTTAATAAATCAATTTTATGTTATTTAATAGAAAAATTTTGAATTAACTAAATGTAATTTTGTAGGGGGAGGGGGGTTGTTGATGAAACCAGGTTCGTATAAGCGTGGAGGTGGGGTCCTAAAATAGTAGTTTTACTGCATACGTACTTTACGGATGGTATGGACTTATGGCACCTATCTTTATGGATGATATGGATTTATGGCCCCTATCAAAAAAATCTTTAAAATCTATTTTAATAAATGCTTTTTACATAAACAAACTTTTCCAGGACTCCTAAACGAAATCCTAAATATTTAAATGACTAATTCTTTGTTTGTAGTGTATGGTATTTGAATATTTTGTAAAATTTATTTACAAAAATACTTTTTGCCAGTTCTCTGACCAGCTTTGGTCTGATCTCTGACATACTGTGTATTTTTAGAGTATCAGAATGCTTTTTTGATTAATTTAAATTTTTTTTTTACTAGTTACTGGTACTGAAATGCATTCTGGTTTCATTAAACAAATGTTTGATAATGCAACTGAAAATCTTAACTGTAAGAACAACGACTCTGTTGTTTGCGCCATAGTTGATCAACACGGCTATATTGTCGTCAGTAACCTTGGTGATAAAGCAATAGGAAGCTTTTTTGGAAAAGACCATGGAGCTTTGATGGATCACTTATCTAGTCCTAATATTTCTATATTTCGAAAAATTACTTTAGATGACACACAGGCTGAATGTCCGGTTCCACAAATATACGACTCTGCCTCTAATTTTTTGTTAAACCCTATACAACTAATGCTTAGTTTAAGTACATGGCTTATTGGTTCCTGTTGGAGCTTGCTTTTACATATAACAGTATTAGGTACCTCTTTTTTTCGAAAGTATTCAGCAAATGCTGAAACAACAATTGATCCAATAAATGTGAGTTGCACCAAGGAAATGAATTTTTTTTTATTTAAAGATCACTTATTGAACAATTCACCCTGTAGTGAAAATACAAATAAAAGTGTAGTCTATAAAGGTTCTGTTGAATGCGAACCGTCCATTTTTCAAAATTACATTTTAACCAGTGTACCTGAGACAAATTTAGTGTTTATAATAGCAGAACCTAATCACTTTAAATGCAACCAAAAACCATTGGAAACAAGTTCTACTAAAAATAAAGACTTAGATTCTTTTCAAGATCAAAGATTTCGAGTCAGACCAAATGAATGCTTTAATCCAACTCAACCATACGAAACAAATTCAGAGTACTGCGGAGCTGGGATTTTAAAGAAGCCATCATTTTTTAATATTTTTTTCTTGCTAACTTTCTATATTTATCTCAAAATGTAGCTGTGTATTTAAAAGGCTATTGAATATAATATGAATGAATTTATTTTGATTTTGATAATTATTTTGAATGAAGTTATTTTGATTTCAATGATTTTTATCACCTTTTCCAGTAGGTTAACATGAGATGGAAACTGTTAAAAACGAAATAAAAACTGCATTTTATTTTATTTTTTGAACCATTTTCTAAATACGTCTTTTCTTAAAACGTTTAAAAAATGATTCGGTTCTAAACTTTATATATTTTTTAAGCGCAAAAATATATTTTAAAGCGTGTACCCGAAATAAATATATTTTAAAACGTGTATCCAAAATAAGTATATTTTGAAGCATGTACCCAAAATAGATAAATTTTATATTAACGATCTGCCTCACTCTATAAATAATTTGATTGTTCATTATTTCGCTGACGACACTAATCTTCTATGCATAAATAAATCACTCGCGCAGCTTTGTAAAAAAGTTAATTCAGATCTTCATCATTTGTGTCATTGGTTAAATAATAACTGTCTTTCCCTAAATACCAAAAAACTGAATTTATTTATTTTCACCCTCCAAAAAAAAAAGATTGATAGTAATAATGTGAAAATTAAAATTAATGGTGAAAGACTTTCTAATCTAAATATATAAAATACCTTGGGCTAATTCATTTAAATAAAAAACTCACGTGCCAATAGTACGCACTTCCATAAGAATAATGACATTTTTTCCTTTACGATCTAATATCCAAAATAGGTTTTCTGAATTAAAAATTATAAAATTTCAACATCTTTTTTTTTTATACATTTTTTGGTTCCAGTGAGGTGTTTTATAGAGAGCTTGCCATATTTGATAGTGCTAAAAAAGAATGTGTGCAAGTTAAAATTTTCAGTATTTCGAGTGTGTCACTTTTTTTATATCTGTGTGTATATTTTATATCTTAATAATTTTCTCTTTGTGTTTGATTTTCTTCAAATTAAACTACCTAATTCGTTTAATTTTTTTTTATTAAGACAAAGACACATAAAAAAAAGTGACACACTCGAAATACTGAAAATTTTAACTTGCACACATTCTCTTTTAGCACTATCAAATAAGGCAAGCTCTCTATACAACATCTCACTGGAACCAAAAAATCTATTAAAAAAAGAATTTTGACTAAATACCCTTTTATTATCAACATCCTTCTCAATCGAAACCAAATTAAGGAATTTTTATTTGAGTATATATTTAATGAATATTAATTTTATCTTTTATTATTATTGCTTTTTTTATATTACTGTAACTATTATGACTTTTATTTAATACTGTCAACTCTACTACTAATATTACTACTATCATTAAATTACCTTTGTTTTAGAAATCTTATTAATATTATTTATAGTGATAGTGGTTCCATTGTGAGAGTAGTTTTATGGTATTTGTCTTAATTTGTGCTAATGTTATGTTTATTTTAATAATTTCTGTCATAATTATAAACTTTACTATAACTATTTTTACCACAGACTTAATCATTAGTTATAATTTTTAGTAAAGTTATCATGTTTTCGTTAATATTTGTAATATTTTTTTATTCATACTATTATTATTTTTTCATTAAATTATTATTTCAATTATTGATGTTATCTTTATTTATTAGTGCTTTATTTTCTTTCTTTTTTTTTTTTTTCCTTTTTATTTTATTTAAAATTCTTTTTATGTTTTATTTATGGGTTTTTTTCTAATTTTTTTTTTAGGTGTTACTCCATTAACTAGTTTTTAACTATATGAGTGATAACTAACCTTATTTATGTGCGTTTATCAAATATTATTGTAAATTTTCATAATTTATGATTAAATAAATGAATTAGATATTAAAGCGTGTACCCGAAACAAATGGGAAATAAGAAATAATACTAAAAATAAATACTCGTCAAGTACTCGTCAAATTTTATTTAAAATTGGTTATAACTCAAATAAACCGATACATAAAGTTAAAAAAATCTTAATTCATTCTTGTTAGGCATCCAATAAAATTTCGTAATTAATAGTTTCATCGCCATAAATAATACATTTATTTTTAGAAATAAAGTTGTCGCGCAGCTTTAGTACTTTTTTTTGAACTGAACGGTGTGGTACTTTTTGCAACTTATAAGAATTATCAATTTTTTTGCGATTTCAAAGATCATCTATTTAAAACTGTAACAACAAAACAATGAAAAAATCTTTTTGTGCGCTTCTGTGAAATTATTGGGTTAATTTTAACAATGTTAACCAGTATTGAAAATTTTCTTTTCGTTTCCGATTTTGCATGAGAAAAATGTTTTACTATGGAAGTGACGTAAACTATTTCACGCTATTTTCCTTTCTAATATCACTTGTTGGGCTAGAACCGGCGACGAGCGTGGAACCTCTAGGATCTGAGCCAGAATTCTAATTACTGCGCCACTGCTGCTTTATTTTTTTTTTTAATTTTAGTTTATATTATTTTTATTATTTTATTTTTTTTATTTATTTTTTATTTTTTCTGTTTTAATATAACATAAGAGTTTTACATTTTTTTAAGTAAAAACAGGTAGGAGCTCAAGAAGATGAGGATGACAGTACGCCAACGCAATCTTTTCATAGAGCCCCTTTAACAAAATTTCAAAAAAATATCGTATTACGTAATAAAATTTCGTAAAATATATACGCAATAAAATTTCAATTAAATATCGTAATAAACATCGTAATAAAATGCGTAATTTGCTAATAAAATTGTTAAACAACAACAACGTAGAGTGGTAACATTAACCAAAAAAGTTTCTCAAATTTTAAAAATTTCTTTTTTTGTTATAAACCTGAATGAACTCAACGAATTTACCGTACCTTCGAATCCTTTTTGAAAGGTATTCCATTCTTTAGGACCTCGATATGAAATGCTATATTCTGAATATTTGTTTATTATCCGAGGCAGTTTATATGTGTTTAACATATTTGCTCTAAGATTATAGTTTTTATTTTTATTTAATTCAAACTTGTTATTAAAGCTTATAGGAGAGGTTTCGTTATTGTAACGATACATGAATGTTAAATGCTGATAGACATTTATTTCAAACACAACCATCATTTTCATATCACTCATTAAGGGTTTAGCGTGTTCACGCCTATCCTTATAGTAAATGATTATGCATGCATGTTTTTGTAAACTATACAGTTTTTTAAGCTTTGATGTTTGAGTACTTGCCCATGAAATGTTTGCATACCTCATGAAGCTATGTATTAGCCCAAAGTAGATTAATTTCAGACTTTGTGTATTGACGTAAATGCGAACTCGATACATCAAACCTATGATTTTGGTGATTTTTGACTGGATGTATATTATATGAGGAAGCCAGGATAAATTTTCGTCAACAATGATTCCTAAGAATTTTATATTGGATTGTTTTTTAATTAGTTTATCATTTAGGAATAGTTTAGGCAATTTGAGGGGAAGATTTTCCTCTTGTATTTTTTCATGGAATAGTATATAATTTGTTTTTTCAGCATTAAGCGAGAGTTTGTTAGCCTTAAACCAGCTGTTTACTTTAACTAGTTCTATATTGATGTCAGCATATAATGTTTTGATATCATTGTTGGTAAGAAATAGATTCGTGTCATCTGCAAGCATGACTGAATTCAGTTCCCAGCGGGCACGGGTACAATTTTAACGTACAATTTTAGTCCAGAATCGGTTCAGGATGGAAATACTGATGTACGTCCGATTTGAACGTACAATGTACGTACAAATTTGAACGTACAATGTACGTCCAAATTCAAACGTACAATTTCGGTTCAGATTTGGTTCAGGATGGAAATACTGATGTACGTCCAAATTTGAACGTACAATGTACGTACAAATTTGGACGTACACTTTATGTCCAATTTAGACTTAGGAATTTAAATTAGAAATTGAAGGTATGACTAATACTTAGAAATACCTAATTACAAGCCTATTCTGAACCAAAACTTATTCAAAAATGTATTTTTAAACTTTCCTTTTCTAAATACTTAGACACTATAAAAAATACTTAAAAATTACTTTAAAATACTTAGATTTAGTTTAAAATAAAAACGACTCATTAAAGATCATTGAGATTTATTGTTATAAAAATCTTGTTCATCTTCCGCTCTACAGCCACGCCCACCACCATCTTTTCTGTCGGGAGCACGTTTTAGAACGTTGCCAATAGCTTGGTGCAATTCATTTAATTTGTACTTTGGCATGCTTTCTAAAATAACAAAAATTTAAATATTAAATATTTTTAATTGATGATGTTCAATTTTTAAGCAAATTAGGCTTTTTACAAATTATTCATTAAGTAACTTTAAATATATAGCTCATTGTCTACTAACAAGGAGCTAATAGGTTGCTTCACCATTTAACCTGACAAACAATGCTTTTTTACTTTATACTAAATTAGATCCATTTATTTAGTTACAATTTATACCAATATATTTATAATATAATTTATACCAATAAAACTATGAACGTTTCATTTCAATTAAATAAACTCATTCCTTAAAAAAATGTTTTAGTAGAAAACAACCTACCCACAATGACTCTGAATACTTTTGTTTTTATGAATGATTTTTTATTTTTTCCATTCATGTTGTAACATGCCATCAACTTGTTTGTCATGAGTCTAAAATAAAAAAATAACTTTGTTTTGAAACAAATTTGACTTTACTGAAATGTTCAACATAATTTCAGTGTGTCAGTTTACCAGTATTATTCTTCTCTAACAAACTTACTTAGAAAGTATGGCTTTGACATTTGCATGACATGAATTTCCACCAACCATTGTTAACTGTCTTTTCTAAAATCAAAATAATGTTATATCAATATATCTCTCTATATCTATCTATATACTCATATATCTATATATACAAGTGTATCTAGTTCTAATAAACATGGGCTCTTCAGGACATACAGCTAAAATAAAATTTATCTTTAGTATATATATATATATATATATATATATATATATATATATATATATATATATATATATATATATATATATATATATATATATATATATATATATATATATATATATATATATATATATATATATATATATATATAATATATATGAATCTCTAACTTGAAAAAGGGAACATGTCCTCTTTTTCAAGTTATATATTATATATGATATTATTATTAAAATATAAAATATATATTATATATGATATATATATTGCCCATGGCACTTATCATACAATGAAAATTTTAAACACAAAACACAATTAGTGAAAGTATGTTAAATCAATAAAAAAACAATAGCAAAAAACATACGTATTTTATGTATTGTTCTATATTTAATGACTTTCTCATTTTCAAAGGTCAAATCACACGATTTGTCTATTTGCTTATTAGAATACGCTTCTGAATCGTCACTAGTGAAGTCAAATCCTTCACACACTGTTTTATCATCTAAATATTTTAATACTGCATGTGTAATTATTAATAAATAATTAAAGTAAACGCCTAAGCCTTTTACAAACAGTTACTATTTTAAACTGCCAATCAGTTAATTAGTAAAAAAGTATTTAAATACTTACTATGACGACATTTTTCCTTAAGGAGTGGAAAGGAAAACCAATCATTATGTGGTATTGCCTGCTGTTTACATGCTTTTAAAACATTGATACCATTGGGCCACCTCACAAACTGTTTTTCATTTACTGCTCCTTCAATCCAAACTGACGGGATTGTCAGCTCTTCTTCTGTTGATCCCTCCAACCATACTGCTCGGCACCAAGACATTTTAACTTTAAAGCAATAATAACTAAAGTTCAAAATATATATTAAAAGTAGCAATAAGTTATAATATTTATATTTGTGTGAATATATTTAATTACCCTCAACAAAGTGCTTCCTTACATATGCAATAAAAATAAAAATTTAAATTTTATTGATACAGAAATAAAAAAATGATCACGAATTGAAATATAATTTTATAAAATTGTAATTGTTTAAATACAATAACACAGTTAAATAAATAATTTATTTAAATAAACACAGTTTAAATATTTTGCACAAGATTTTCAAATACCTTGTATTTAAAGTATTAAAAGTTGGACATTAATTAAGCATATGAAACATATAAACCCCTTGAGTGTTAACTATTTATTAAGGAAGCTAATATAATTACATACAAAAATCCTATCAACCTATCTGTAACACTGGAATAATTAGTATTAGGCTCAATTTTTCTTTTTATCAATTATATAAATGATGAATATGCTATACTCAAAGCAACATTAAATTTTTAAATAATTTTTTTTTAAATTATTATATATGTATATATAAACAATAAACAGTGTGGAAAATAAATGCAGCAAAATAAACTCTCAGAAAAATTATTGTTTCGATTTCTCATCATTATGCAGTAATGGAAATATTGATAAGCCTCTTTTTTCCTCCAAACAAACACACTTCCTTTGAAAATCAGCAATTCTTAGAGTTTTCTCCACAACCTTATTAAAATTTATAGTTCGCAATAATAAAATACCAAATTTCATAGATGGAGCTGGAGAGTCAAATACATTTTCTAAATACATAGAACCGATAACATTACATTGAAATGTACCATTGCTATTATTAGCTTTAACAAATGCAATAGAAGAGTTGAGAAGCAAAAAACACCTATCTTTTCTGTTAGCAGAGATTTTACTTTCTAAATTTTTCTTAGGTAACCCTCCTAAAAAATTTTGATACTCATGTTGTCGTTTTGAAACTTGAGAGATTGGATTAGATGAATTACGTATACTCTTTTTTATTCTTTGAAGAAAGTTTTTAAAAGGAAAGCAGGATATTCTGTTAAGAAAAAAATGAATTAGTTCGACAATCATCAACTAGGTGCAAAAGGTTATGAACATTGTAAACTGTGAGTGTGTTACCATATATATACTTGGCTTGATGCACAAAATACTTTAATAAACTACATACATAATCTAAATACGGAACACGTACACTATCATTATCTTGTAACAATTTGGTCATGGCAAGACTTAGGGTTAAAAAATGTTCATACAACTCCTTTGAGACATTACCTCTTAATGCAACCGAGCTAGTACATAACAAAAATTGTCTGAACTTGGTTGCTTTCCACCTATCTAATTCCTTTAAACTTCGAGGTTGTCGTGCAAACTCACTAGGTATACATCCAGTAAAAGAAGTCAATACTTGAGATATCTCTGAAATTTGAGCAGCAGATATTTTTCCACCAGGACCTTTTTTCAGATAATTTAACATACGGCGCATTACACCTAAGCATACTAGATGCATGTAGTCTAGTGTAAAAGAACAAATACAATCACTAACAATTCCAATTAAAGGAGACCTATTATGCTGATGACCATCACAGTAGCCAAGCTGTTCAAAATTATCGTTATCTCCTAATTGAAAGATTCTTTCATGATTAAAAATAACTCTTCCTTCGTGTGTAGGTACGTGAGTAAAAATTTCAAATTGTTTGAATACTATAATGTTATATATCATTAGAAAGACAATTATTACAGTATTTTAAAGGTGAAAAAATTATCAAAATTGAACAATTAGTTCAAAAGTTATGACGGTTTAAGTACCGATTTTTCGATATTAGGATTTGTTGAAGAAGCTGTGGTCAAAATAATGTTTTTCTTTACTTAAATTGTCATAACTTTGTCAATTCTTATCGAAAAACAAATATCTTAGTGTCAAAAGATAGGTGTAAGAGTGGGCTACAACTTTATGTTAAACTCTAACCACCGGGCGTTTTGGACGGACAGAGGGGGCACCAAACCACCACCATACCCGTACGAAACTGAACACTTTTTTCAGAAAAAAAGTTTTTTTTAAAGACATAAGCAATATAAATATTAAAGCAAATTGTTTTAAACTTATACTTAACCATTAAAATATATGAGAGGTGTATGTTAGCAATAGAGGTGGGTGTGGTGGTGGTGGTTTGTTACACCCTAGTATCAAAAACGACTTGATTTTATATTTATATCTTTACTGAAATGTGTAAAATTAGTATACAATATAAAATTATTTTATACATGATCTTACGTCTACAAGTGGTGTTTCTATTACAGGAGGGCGTATGCCCCCTCCCACCCATCCTAAAAAAATATATACAATTACTGTTTTCAAAATTTGAATAATAAATTTAAAAATGAAAGTATGAAATTGGAAATAAATTAAAAAATAAATTCATATCAGACAACCATCAAATATGGAAGATGAATGTAAAACTCATAGTAGATATGTTGATGATGTTTTAAAGGGGAAAGAAAGAAAAGAGGCATTTAGAATGCCTCTTTCCCCTTTAAAACATCATCAACATATCTACTATGAATTTTTTCCCCCTCTAACCTAACATTATTATTTAATTGGTTATATATTACTAAAAAAATTATACAACTACTATTGTGGGGCTATAATTAAGTCAATTGGCTTTAAAAAAACATGTTATCTTTATAACCAAGTATAGCAAATACCTATATTATTGTCTTTCATGTGATTCTCACATTAACAGAACCATACAGTATGGTTAACGAGCTAACCATTTTCTTCGGTTAATAAACAAATTTCCTGTTTCAAAATAAATATTATTTATGCAAGTCACAACACTTGCAACATATTTTTGACAAGTCACAACACTTGCAGTGTTATTAAATTAATTAAATTGTAACTCACTGAAAACAACCTCAGCAGCAAGCTAGTTTTGTTCTCAGTGAGCTCTTTTTCATGCAATAGTCAACAGCTCCAATATCAGTTTCATCATCTTTCCAGTAAGAAATGGTGTAAATAAAATTATTTTTTCTTTTATCAACTTTTTCTACTCTTTCGCTATATAAAACACTTTTGCATGTTTTTGGATCGTACCATTCATGTTCTAGTTTCTTCCGAACAATTCTATCTGACATGAGATCTTCTAAATCAAATAGTTGGTCATTGGACAAGCGCTTGCATGAATTAATAATTTCGTTAAAACTCAATTTGGATAGCTCACGCTCTAACTTTCTTTTTTCTTTTTCATCCATTTTTTGGCGCTTGATTTTTTGTCTTTGGCAAATCTCATCTCTTTGCATCGATGCAGTTGATTTTTAAATCTGTTTTTATGTGCTACATTAATTGACCATTTAACAATCTTTTTTCTTAAACTTAAATCTTTTAAAAAAAACTTTTAAATCAAAACATTTATTCAACAAGGAATACTAACACAGCATAAAAATACTTTAAATGATATAGTAACTAAAACAATTCAAACTTAACTTACTGATTGTTTGTCCTAAATTGTCTACAGAAAAAAAAGAGTGACTTAAGTATACAAAAATACAACTAACAAGAAATAATATTGTTAGACAACAATCTACACAGGCATAATAAAGAACTGTATTAGAAAACTAATATCATTTATATATGTATATATATATATATATATATATATATATATATATATATATATATATATATATATATATATATATATATATATATATATATATATGTATATATATATATATATATATATATATATATATATATATATATATATATATATAGAACATATATTATAATAGCATCTATTTAATAACTACTAAGCTATTGAATACAGAAAGTAACTAACTGATGTTGTCGGCTGCACTACAACTTTGTTTATCTAAAACAGTGAAAGAAATATTTAAGTTATACATAAAGATTTAGATAGTGGCCAGATTTAAAAACAGTTTAATAAATTTATATCGAAACAACTTATCCATAAAAATATTTCTTATTAAATAAAAACAACGTTCAATCTTCAAATTAGATATGATTCATCAATAATTTAATTCACATCTAATTCTTATTAATAAATTACTAGATGAAAAACTAGATGAAACCTTTACTTTCTTCCTCCATTTTATTTCTAAATCAAATATAAAATCAAAGTCTTATTTTAATATTTACTAAAAATCGTTTTATTAAAGTAATTTCTTTTAAATGTACGAATTTTTTAACTATATTTTTATTCTAAAATATCTAGGTTTACAATATCAATTTATGATATAAGTCAAATATTGCTAATATGAATACTATATATGTAAAATAAATATAAATAAAAACAATCAAAAGACCCCTCTGTCTCCCGCGCCAACATCAGGTAAAATGAACAAAAGTGCAGCAAGAAATAAGGTGACTGCTACAAAATATTTTTCAACGAAAATTGGCAGGTGCATAGATAAATGAATAAATTTAATAAAAAAAAGACTTTATCCTGGACATTAAATTCACCACAGAAGTACAACCAAAATTTTGACATCAATAAACTCGTTAATAAATTAAGTGAGTATAATTAAAAACCAATCGAACTAATGCTTCAATTATTCTTCTTTCTAAAAATAATCTATGTTGATAACGAATACTAAAAAGTTATTCCACAAAGCCTTCCTCAAGCACTCTAACTTTTAAGAGACTACGAAAAAGGTGGAACAGAATTTTAGCACAAAATTCGGTTTCGTAAAACGCGATACTCACATACCTATCGTGTGTTCCTTGGATAGTATACCTTTCACAGGAATCATAACCTGTATGATTTTTTATGCACTTTAGAAAGGCCCTAGATGGTGCATCACAAATGAACGACTGAATCTCTATGCTTAGGTGGCGTCCATTAAACAAAATGCCATTCTGTCTTAAATGAATCCATTCATTGACAAAATCTAATAAATAGTCATTAACATTGTCGGGTTTATGATCTCCACAAAAGATAGCAATGATAAAAATGTCAGAATTATCAAAACATGCAAGTATTGGGCACATGCACACACTTGATAATTTAAAAAGTGGAATTCCGTCTATATTTATTGATACACAGTAAATAAAATACCCGTTATATTTTTAAAAAACATAACGGGAGTTTTCCTCGCACATAACGGGTAATTGCCGTTATGTTTAATACTTAACATGTATGAAATAACATAACGGTTTTAGCGTTATGTTTAGTCATAGCAAAATTGCCTTAAACATAACGGTTACATAACGCTAATTTACCGTTATGTGCGAGGAAAACTCCCGTTATATAACGGGTAATTACCCGTTATGTTACCGTTATGTTAAAAACCTAACATAACGGGTAATTACCCGTTATGTTACCGTAATGTAAAATGAAAATTATCATTTTAAAGAAACGCAAAATTCTGCATGACTATTCGCACAAAGTACTTAACAAAAAAACATTTTTTTGTCAATAAAAGTTGTAATAAGAAAATAAAAATTATACAGTTTCATATCATAATATACTATTTATAATAATTATTATACTATTTATAATAATCATTAAAATTACGATTATTATACTATTTATAATAATCATGAAAATTATTTACAAAATAATTGAATAAATTATTTACAAAATAATTGAATAAATTATTTACAAAATAATTGAATAAATTATTTACAAAATAATTGAATAAATTATTTACAAAATAATTGAATAAATTATTTACAAAATAATTGAATAAAATAACTTATTAAAATTTATAAATTCAAAAGTAATTTGCATTGCTTTGAAAAGATTGCAGAAGAAAAATGCATTTTTTAGATAATAAAGCCAATTGCAAAAAGTCTCAAATATGATGCTAACATCCCAGAAGCCGCCTAAAACAAGAATATGTCAAATCTAGCAAATAGTAAACAACCATCAAAACAACCACTATATGTACTGATCAAGGGCTGAACATCCATTTCGACACCTCTTCAACTCCTTACATCATATTCTGTTTTATTAAAGATAACTTGTGGACCATATAAACGTTGGCATAAGTATTCATGTAGTGAATCACACTAAAATTTTATAAATAAAAAATAATTATCACAATCATAAAATAAAAAATTATTATTATAATACATTAAATGGAAAAAAAGAAAAAAGAATGTGAACCATTGCAATACAAAATATGCTTACCATTAGTTAAAATGTCAGCAATATTACAAGAAAGAACAATTTTTTTTCCCCAAGAAATTTGACAACAATAGCCTTTATTATTTTCAACTATTAATTATTGAAGAAATAAGTAAAGCAGTTATTATTAGTTTATACTACTTTAATTTTACAAATAGTATATTTAACATTTTTTAATACTTGCAATACAAAATTAATGTTAAAAACAGTAATAATAAACAGACAGGTCAGACGGTAAGAGGTAAACACCATTATTACACAAGTATGAAACAACATTATTAAACAACATTATTTGGCACAAATTAATTAGTTTAATAATACAACACTAATTTCTATTATATTACTAGAAAAAATTTATTATAAAAATATCATATAAATATTACAATAATCATACTATTATAGTATAAAGTTTATATATCATAAGCATATAATAGGGTCATTCCATATAAGATGAGCCAAGCCTTCTCGGGTGACAATGTTTTATTTTCTTGAAATGTATACCTCCTGTAGGTTTTATGGACCAAAAAGATTTCTTCAGAATTTCAACTTAATAACAAATAATTTTTTCTTTCAAAATAATTTCAAATATTAAAGACTTAGTCTATTTCAGGGAACTTATTAGTCAATTTACGGACCGAAAATTGACAAAAGTACTTTGCATTGTTATGAAAAGACTGCAGAATTAAAATGAACTTTTTAGATAATAAACCTGATTGCCCAAATCCGAAAATATCTTGGAAACATCCCAGAAGCTGCCCAAAAAAAGGATACGTTAAATCTAACAAATAAACAGCCATCAAAATGACATTATATATATATATATATATATATATTATATATATATATATATATAGTATATATATATATATATATATATATATATATATATATATATATATATTATATATATATATATTATATATATATATATATATATATATATATATATATATATATATATATTATATATATATATATATATATATATATATATATATATATATATATATATATACATACATATATATATAATATATATTTATATATACATATATATTATATATATATATATATATATATATATATATATATATATATATATATATATATATATATATATATACATATATATATATATATATATATATATATATATATATATATATATA